>JAOTQJ010000002.1:19265775-19282586 GCA_025642045.1 Solanum sejunctum | reverse complement strand
AATTGCGACCACAGGATATACCAATTTGACTCCCTATAAATAAAACAAATTACATTAAATTACAATAAATCACAGCTCCATTGATTTCTTTTTCAAACAATAAACCAAACAGAGGAAATAAAATTATTTTTTTAAAAAAAAATTATATATTAATCACCTCTATTTTGGCTTGGAGTAAACGTAAACATTATGTCCAAATGATTACATTAAGATAAGGTTCCTTTTTTTAACTTGTAAGATGGGTTATATTCCGCACTTGACCAAAGCTTTAAACATAAATAGAATTTTAATGTCGAGCCCACAAAAAATTATATATAATTCAAGAGGAAAAATTATTTGGATGAGCATAACGTTTATAGTAATATATAATAATATTATAAAGATATTACAAGTATTTAAAATTATATTGTGTTTGTTTGATAAAAAATTGATACAATGTAGAAACTCGAATCGAATCAGTATTGAGATATCTCGATTTGAACTCTTGGAAATTTGACGTCAGATCACGAAATTTTGTTGATCTTCTCTATCTAATGAATGAGGAGTCATCTTTAAAATTATTTGCCCATAACCAAGCAGATAAAGTATATTATATAATCCAGGGATTGGTGACTTACCGATTTAATGACTTTGGGATTCGACGTTCCCAAAATGGGGACTCTTAGGTAAATCTAATATAATAGATGTTTGTTGGCATTTTAGCCTTTCTTCTCCTTCTAGGCTTATAAGTGTATTAAATTGTGTGATTTATGTATTATTTATCGATAAACTTGTATAACATATATTTGATAATTAATTATGTGCAATATGTATTAAAACTGTATTATGAATGTATATAAGTATTCATAAAAAGAAATCATTATTGATATTAATAATAAATATCTTTTTAATATAATATATTTATGTAAATATGCCAATTAAAAAAAAGTATTCTATTTAGGGATCAATTTAAATATATACAACAAATTAATTAATTTACAATAATTATAGCCATATTTTATTTACATATACATAGCAAAAAATCATAGAAAACATACATGACTATGTCATATAACTCGTCAAAAGTCATATAAAGTATGCACTGACTATACAATCTGGATTACTCATAAATAAGCTATATACTGGATAAATATTATGATACAATAAGATAATTGAACATAGTTTGACTATACATGAAATGTACTTTGACAATACAACAAATGACTATTTTTTTGATAATTATTTTGACCAGTATTATAATTATTCCTCCCATTTACTCTACTATTAAGCAATTATATGCTACACTTTTGCTTTGGAAAAAATTCTAGAAGTCAATTAAATGGCTTATTAAGATACCATTTTGATAAATTGTTTTGAAGAATTCCAACATTTCCTTTTCAATAATTTGTCATAAATATGATTTTCTCTTTATTGACACTAGTACTAATTATCAAGGGATAAGGTTGGTATGACAATTGACCAATTCCAAAAATTATTTTCTAATAAAGAAAGTGAATGGAAATTTAGCCAAACATGATTTTAATTAAGAAAAGTTATGAATATATATAATTCGATTGCCTAGTTTAATAATATCTTCAAAATATATATAAGTTCTTTCTATCTCATGATATAAGTACACAATCAAAGTACATTATATAATAACAATAACATACCAGTGATATCCCACAAGTGGGGTCTGGGGAGTGTAGATTGTATGCAGACTTTACCGCTACCTCATAGAAGTAGAGAGATTGTTTCCTAAAACCCTCAACTCAAAATCCATAAGCAGAAAGACTATATATGACAAAATGAAATGTAAGGTAAGGAAACAACGGGTACGACTAATAATGAATAACACATAATAATAAGTAACAATGATAAAACTAACATATATATACCAGATAATACAAAAAAAAGAACAATAATAATAAAAATAATACAAATGCTAATAATAACAAGAAGACGACGAAGGAGAAGAATAGGAAGAAGAAGAAGAATAGGGTAGGGATTATACCTTTTGTTTTCCCCTTTTATTTATACATCTCCTTTTATTTTTTTTTTAAATAAAATGGACGAGAGTAGTAGTTGAGAAGAAAATGGATAAGATTTCTATATATTAGGTATTTGGTGGAGATGATTTAAGAATTTATTGGATTTAGGAATTTAAAGTGTTTTCTATTTATAAAATAATGCTGTCATAAACTATTTTTATTCTAGTTTTTATTTATTATTTCATTTTTATTCTACAATAAAAGGAAAAGGGCAAAGAGAAGTCATATTGATTTTATCACCTTTGGAAATTTCTTTCAAATTCCAAAAAAATTAACAAGTTGACTTATTGTTGTATTAGCAAAGTAGATAATTTAGTATTATAAGATGAAAAAGAACTATTTCGTTAATAATAAGTGTTGAATTCAATTTACTAAATAAAGAACTTGTTTCTTTTGTGAATTTATTTGATGCAAATGAGACAAAAAATTTTCATCAATCTCGGTGGAGCTAAAGATTCACTATTTTTTGATTTTGGTATGATGGAATAAAGCAAAGTGACTCTTTAAGCTGCTGCGCTTCTTTCAATTGTGAAGTAGCAGTTAGTCAATGTAAATTTTGACGCTCATCATGGATCATATGAAAATAGTCGCGCTATATTTTTAAACATAGGGGTCACGCTGCGTACATCCGACTCCCCCTTACCTCGTAATGAGCGAGTATCTTTGAAACATTGAGATAATATTATTGTTATTTTGTTTTGCAAATGAGACAAAAAATAAGACAAGGAAGTTTAATTAATTTCTTTTGTAACTAAAATTAAAAGGGAAATTCTAATGAGTAAATCTTTTGTTGAAAAATTATTTCTAAAAATAATTAATATTGAGTAGTAATTTTGAGGAAAATAGTACTTAAAACTTAAGTTATATTCAACTTCTAAGAGTGACATTGTAAAAACTTATCTATTCATAAATTTCATTTTAAAAATTTTACAATAATATTTTAAAATTCATTTCATAAAAGTATTTGTTTATTAAATAAGCTATTATTTCAACTTCAAATATGAAAAATAGTTTTTAAATCTTCCATCAAATTTTCACATTTGAAAATTCCAACTATATTTCCCTGGTTGTTGATAAATACAAAGTATGCAATTTTATTTTATTTTTTGAAATTGTATTTATTTCTCGATTTTTTTATTTTTGAGTTTCTTGTAAAATATTATTCTGTACAAATTTAAGTGTCTAGTTAATTTCAACCGTTATCACTTATTCAAATGGATTAGAGGTTTTTTAAGTAATTGACATACAATGATTTTAGTAAAAGTCATGATTGGATGAGTTTAAATTGTTGTAAATACGTATGACCAATTAGAAAATGCCACATGAGTTTTTAAAAAATTGAATAAGTTATTATAAATATGTGTGACTAATTAGAAAATGCTATGTGACTTCTAAATAATTAAATAAATTATTGTAAATACCGACCAATTAGTAAATGCCACATAATTTTTAAAAGAATTAAAGTTGACTTGACTATTATTAAATTGAGAGATATACTTAAACCCAAAATAAATCTTAAGAATTAGACCAAAAAGTGGAAAAATGGCATTTATGAACTTTTTCTATATGTTAAGCATATTTATGAGCCTTTTTATTTTCTATTTTTATTTTAGTAATTATAAATTTAAATTTATTTGTCTAATTTATATATTAAAAATAATTTATTTTAAAATTAATTATTTTTAATTTATGATATAAATAGTGAAATAACTTATTCCAAATTTAACTAAGTCGATTCTTTCACAATTTTTTAAGTGGATAATACATATGTTGATTCCTTCTCCCAAAATATCCAGAGGGACTCCAACTCAACTCTGTCACTCCAAGAAAACCAAAAATGTATACGTGAGATCAAAGAGATAAAAATCTCTTGCTTTACTTTTTCTCCTTCCTTCTTTCTTCAAGCAATTATCTTTCTTTGTGCTCCATAACCCCACCATCTTCCTCTCTCTCTATATATATTATATACACACAAATATACAAAAATATCTAAGTCATTACCCATAACAAGACTTGCAGCAGTGAGCAGAGTGAGCTCACTCTGTAACAAACTCAATTTGTTCTCTCAATAATCTGCTTAATACGTCATAATTACAGATACCCACAAGGATATTTTCTGCGGTGGATCATTTTCAGGTAATAAACAAGTGATCTTGATTGATAAAAATGAAATTTTGAGTCTTGATTGTTGTGTTGTTGTGTTTATTTGTGGATTGATTGTTGTTTAATTTTATGGGTTTTTGATTGTGGGGCAGATCAGTGGTAAAATGAACATTTTGGAACTTTACCAACTGGGTTTGTTTGTCATAAGTGGGGTCTGCGTGGGGTGGATAGAATGTATATACACCACTATTTTATAGATATATTATTAAAAAGAAAGTCAAGCCCTGGTGCATAAAGTTCCGGCTATGTGCAGCAGGAAAGACTTGACTACAAGAGTTTATGCATTTATGCTAGAAGTTATTTTTAAGTCTTGAACTATTACCTTGGAAACAATCTATGACAGAAATGCAAGGGGAAGTAAATTGTCTTCCCTTGTTTTGGGTTGAATGGTAATAAACAACAATATAGTAGTTTTAGTGGGGTATGGGGAGGATGACATGTATGGAGACCTTATCCAAGGGCGGTCAACGGAAAATTACAGTGTTTATACATGGTTAATATGAAGTATTTTGTTATGGGTAAATAGTTGATGGTGACTCCCCTTCAACTTTTTCATATTTTGAACCCCGTATAGTGAAAATTCTAGCTTACTTCTATTTTTGCTTGAGAGATAGACTATTTCCGGTAGATTCTCATCTAAAAAGAGAAAAATGGTAGTAGATAATAATGAAAAGGAAAATTTGAGTTAGTCTATTCTTATAAACTGAGGGATCATCTAGTTAGGAGACAAGTTATATGCAGATTATACTAGGGATTGTGATGCAGTCAATAATGATCACTATTGTGTGTAGTGTAATGTATTGTCACTTAATCCAATTTTATTTTATTTAATACTTTGAGATGAAAACTAATTATGCACAAGTAATTAAGAATTAGAAAGAGGATTATAATCAAGTTTAATATCTCAAAACAAAGAACTATTTAGAAGATAGTTTAAAGTTAGTTATCTGAAATGAGGTGAATGAATAGATAAAATTTTACATTCCTCTCCTATACTCGATTTTTTAATTTGGTTTAAAATCCCTAATATTACAAATTTTAGTAGAAACAAAGGAGAGATAACAAGTAATAGATGGTTAATTACCAAGTAATAGTACGACGGTTATTCAATTGTCAGTGTGCTCTTACGTCGTGTATTCTTAATCTGTAGTGTATTCTTAGAACAGGAATTACAGCATAACGAATGCAAATATTTCTAATATGAAAAGAAACAATGGCTGCTAAACTCCTGACTATTAATGCACAGTTCTCGACCCTGTCAGTTGTAGCATGCATTTTCATCCGTGTTGCAGCTGATTCAATAGGCTATGTACCCAGTGCACGGAGAACTGCCTTCCCCAAATTTATTAACTCATGGCAACCTTGCGCCGGCACAACAACTTATAAATGCTAGTGATTGGCTGATTTCCAGGATTATAAGCAAATGACTTATATGTGGCCTCGAGAAGAAAAGATTATGATCAAATGACTTATATGTTGCCTTGAGAAGAAAAGATTATAATCAAATGACTTATACGTGGCCTCAATAAGAAAAAATTCATTTTGGTATTGACTTTCTGCCTTTCCAAACAAAGCCTAAAGCTTTGAAATGCCTTCATGTTTTTTTTTTTCTGTAGTTTCCAAACACGGATGATTTTACTGCTTTATGTGGACGGGAAATCGTAATGGTCCTTAGTGGACAGTGGTTGCATTCTCATGGACAATACCTAGTTGCATTCTTTACTTGTTGGCTCTCTATTTGTTTGCAAGTGGCTTTGTTTATGCAAAAGTGCAACGAAATTGGCCATGCTATGTTATGCTTTTTTGTGCTCTCACTTTATGCATACGGCTTCTTTCCTCTTGATACAATGTGTTTGAGAGCCTTCATGTGGTAGTTAAAAAGTTAGTTCGTAAAAATGTCTCTGCATCTATCACTATTGTGCTAGTATAAACAGACAAACCTGTCAAGCTGGTCTTATTGTTATTAGTTCGGGCAATCGTCCTTCTGTTCCTGTCTCATGCTGACATTAGGTTGTTGTAAAAGGAAGCAACTTTACAGCTTTATACTTCCATTAATGATCAAAATCTTACTGGACTTACACCTCATTCAGAGCTTAAATAGGCTACATGCCTACAGCAACAAAGAATAGACCAAGAAGGAAGATGGAGTCAAGGCATTCCGTTCATTACGTACTGCTTTTAATTTTGTGTGGTCTGTCTGCCCTGTGCCAGTGTTCTGCTACTGGGGTTGAAGCAAACCAGACAGCAGTACTGTTTGTGAATGCATCCGAAGCATCAGCGAGGAAAATACCTGATACCCTTTTTGGTATATTCTTTGAGGTGAGTTTAGTCATTTAGGCACTCAATTTATGGTGAAACGAGACACATTTTCCTTCCAGTTTAATGTAACTCATTTCATATCTTCGATGTTTAATTTGTTTTTCATGTCTTTTTTGTTCAAATTCTTTATATACCTGATAAATTATTGCAGAATATGATTCTCAGAGTCAAATTTCTGCTTCTCCAAACTACGTCTAGGATTTGTTTTACTTAGTTCATTCCATCAAGCTGAAATTCACTTTCTCATTCCTCATTAAGGTTTCCTGTTTGAACTAAAGGAGGAAAAAGGACTTTCTATAGTTTACATCTGTCAATAATATGAGACATGACAATTGACATTTGACAAGTGCTGTTGATGCCTAATCTTATGAATTATCAACGTTTTCTGAATGTCTTGTTAGAAAAGAGTGATCATACCTTGACGTTTTACAGATTAATTGGACTTAATTGTCCATGATATTGGATACAGGCAATTAATTTTAATTAATTGATCTGGAACATTATATTTCAGGAGATCAATCATGCTGGTGCTGGTGGATTGTGGGCTGAACTTGTCAGCAATAGAGGTCAGTTTGATTTTATGGTTGCTTTAGAAAAGGAAATCTCTAAAAAGAAATGAATACATGCATTGCTTCCTAGTGATTGACTGCTTATTGTTTTTTTTGGGCCTAAAAAAAAGAAGAAGAAAAGAAAGGACAAGCAAGACTCATATACTGGAAAGGATGAACTAGTTGCATTTGGGTTGCTCAAGCAGAAAACTAGAGACAACCATTACATGATTTTGTGACGTCTTGTCTCTTGGATAGTCGTTATTACTTTTCCTATACGAAATATTTCTGCGGTTTTATATTCTGTATACTACTGTGGTCCAAGAGGCTTTTTTTTTTGACTGATATAGTACTATGATGAATATACTAATATACTGATTAGGCAAATAATGCGAAATTTCAATCCATATTTTTGTAATACGAGTTTTGCTTCCTATATTCTTGAACTTTATGTTATTTCAAGTGCTTGTTTTCTCCAAACCTCAGGTTTTGAAGCTGGAGGCCCAAATGTACCATCAAATATTGATCCTTGGTCTATCATTGGAGATGAGTCCTCAGTGATTGTATCAACAGACCGTTCATCATGCTTTGATCGGAATAAAATTGCAGTTCGAGTGGAGGTGCTATGTGACCGTACAGGTGCCAATATCTGCCCAGATGGAGGAGTTGGCATTTACAACCCGGGATTCTGGGGCATGGTATGGTGCTCTTAATGTTTGACTGAAACATTCTTTGTGTGTTTCTTGCTTCCTCTCTCAAGGATTCACCTTTCAATATTCCATAATACTAACAGCACATTAGTTTTCCTTCATTTGTATCCTCAAGTCTTATTTAGATTTCAATAAAAATTATAGTCAAACTAGATACTGATCTACTCTTCCTTCTTTGTGTATTTTGGTGCATGTTCTGTATTTGTTATCCTCATTTTATCTTTTCTTGCAGAATATTGAGCAGGGAAAGAGTTACAAGCTAGTGCTTTATGTTCGTTCAGACGAATCAATCAATGTATCTGTAGCTTTAACTGGTTCAAATGGATTGCAAAAGCTGGCTGCTGCCAACATAGTGTAAGTAGATGTCCAGTCCTCTTTGTTTTCCATGCTTTTAAAGTTTGCTTCTTGCACACAATTCATTCAAGATGCTCTTTGCAGAGAGGGTAATGTTTCGAGTTGGACAAAGGTGGAAGTTTTGTTAGAAGCAACAGGAACAGATCCCAATTCAAGACTGGAATTGACATCATCTAAGAAAGGTGTTATATGGTTTGATCAAGTGTCATTAATGCCTACTGACACATACAAGGTGAGTGGTTTAGAGCTTTCTTGTTGCCATTCAGAAAACACTCGTGTTAATCAAGGAGATGGTGGTTTTAGCACAGCTGGCTGACTTAATGGCATGTTTTTTGAGCCAAAGCTTCTAAAGGATTCCCAAATTCTCTTCTTGTTTATGACATACAAAATGTGTGGCCAGCTTCAGTTATATATCTGTAGAAATGGATACCAAAATATAATAATATCTGTGTGGTATTCTTAAATGCATCTGTTGTCATATCGTTAGGTTTTGTATCAAACAATGGACTATTCCATAATCACAAATAAACTGATATATGAATCCTCTAAATCAATACTTTGAGGATGTTGTTAGGTTTTACATTTGGAATAAATTAGAACTTGTCGACCATATAATGCTATAATCCCAAATAAACTGCTCTATGAATCCTCTAATCAATACTTCGAGGATGTTATTAGGTTTTACATTTGGAATAAATTAGAACTTGTTGACCATATAAGCATTATTAACTAATAATATGTAAAGTTTTTCAATGTAGATAAAGTTTACAAATTATTGCAACTGTTTCTTTTTCCTTCTCATTACTTGTCAGTACATACCCAACAATTCTGTATTACTCTAACGATCCTTCTTTGTCAAGGAGCATGATTTTATTTCCAATTATTTTCTTTCTTATCTTTCATTTTTGTAGGGGCATTAGCTGTATTCATTTAATGAATGTTATTCGTGGCAATTTTCTTGGCACAGGGGCATGGTTTCAGGAAAGATCTCTTTGGAATGATTAAGGATTTGAAGCCAGCATTCATTAGATTTCCAGGTATTCGCCAATATATTTCAACTTTTTCCTTGAGGGTCACGTAACTTTACCAATGGACTGGGACATCTTTTAGTATTTTATACCTGCTATAGTTATAAGCTTTTCGACGTGATCCCTTCTTGATGAGTGAGAAAAGCATCAGTAGAGAGCTAAAACTCATGAGTGAATTGGAAACATGAAAGTATTTAAAAAAACAAAAGGTTTGCACTAAGAAGCTTAAGAAAGCCACAGAAGGCCGGCTACTACTTAAAGATAGAAAGAAGCTGAAATACGACTGTGTTATGTATTCCGAAATTGTGCTCACAGGAGTTCATCTCCCATATTATCTCAGTGGTGATAGTTCTTAGATCAGACTTGAATTACTTTATCTAAACACTTAGGTCTACGAAACCATTGAGATAATACAGGAGACGAGGTTAGCAAAGGAGATAATATGGGAGATGAACATCTAGATGCAGGATTAATATCAGAAACTGTTCAAAGGTCATTTCATTTTTCCATTTCGAAGAGCAAGTAATAAAGTATCTTTTCATCAGAGTTCTACTTGTAATTTCTCAGCATAGTAACATGTTTCATACCCAGGGGCAGGGGGTAGGATCAAGGAACTTAACTTGAAATTCAAACTTTCTGATTTATCTTTTCTTTTCATGTTTGCTTTGATGCTTCGAAGAAGTCAAATCTCCTCTTTCTAATCTGTTTACTCTGTATTTGAGCACTTCAGAATTTCAAACAACTAGTTTATACAGTGTTGGCTAGGAAAAGAGAATAAATATTAAACAAATTAATTAAAAAGTCTTCATCAATTAGAGGACTTGCTTTTTTCCTCCGTTTTCTCCCTATCCATCGGTATCTACTATTTGAGCTTCTCTATGATCAATTGTCCATGTTTGATAAACCTTCACATTATCTGTCTGTAGGTGGATGTTTTGTTGAAGGTGACTGGTTAAGAAATGCATTTCGGTGGAAAGAAACCATTGGACAATGGGAAGAGAGGTCAGGGCATTTCGGTGATGTTTGGGGTTACTGGACTGATGATGGTCTAGGACATTTTGAGTTCTTGCAGGTGATATTCTGTGTTCCCCGACTTTGTTGCAAATGTATTTGAAAACACCTGGCAGATCATTCATGTTTAACACACACAAGCACTAAAAAAAAACATCTGCACGCACTTGATGTAAACAATTGTATACTTCTGATTTTGAACGAATCCACTCTGTTTTCTGCAGCTTGCCGAGGACTTAGATGCACTGCCAGTTTGGGTTTTCAACAATGGTAGTTCCTGCACCTCCACAATTTCACTATTCTCCATCTTTTACTCTATTTAGTCCATCTAATTGATTTAAACTTCTTCCTTTTGTGCTTCAAATTTTTCAGGAGTCAGCCACCATGATCAAGTCGACACTTCCACTATTTTACCTTTCGTGCAAGTAGGTTTATTGAGTTTTTAGCTCATTGAATATCATCTAGGGGTTTAATGTGATAAATGTTCTTTGAATTTTAGTTAATGTCATGAATGTTTCTCTTTTTTGTCGGCTGCAAGTTGTCTTTTCCTTCACAAAACCTTAGGCAATAAAAATTCTCATCGCTAAAAGCTTCATTTTTAATGGCCATAATATTCCTCACTGGAACTTTTCTTGGCTTGTGCATTAGTAGATTATGTTAACATTCACTGTGTTACCAATTCAAGTTACCAAAGTAATCAACGTTTTGAAAGCAACTAACGGAGTGGGCAATCATTTTTATCGTGGGGTAAATTGGTCAAAAATATAAAATTCGCAGTGGATATTGCCCAACACTTTCTTGCTTCCCTCTCTGTAGCAACAATTTGTCTTCATTCGTTTCTTGTTACATGACATTCTTATTAATATAGTTTGTTCCTATATAGGAAATATTAGATGGTCTCGAGTTTGCAAGAGGTGATCCTACTTCAACATGGGGTTCTATTCGAGCCAAAATGGGACATCCAGAGCCTTTTGATTTGAGATATGTGGCTATCGGAAATGAGGATTGTGGAAAGACAAAATACCGTGGTATGCATCCTTTTACTCTATTTGGCAGATAATATATTGTTCTTTTCATTTCACAGGAAACTTATTATAGCGCACAAAGGATTTATATGTTGCATAACTGTAATTTGATTTATTGTCTTCCCATAAAGTTGCTCATATCTCATCACCTTAACCATACTTTGAGCCGGGAATTAATCCTGACATCCATAACATATGACATGAAGTGTCTCTCTTCCTGTGCATAAGGACGCAATAAATTTGGCGTCTTTATGCCAACATGAATGTAAAGTTTGGTGATGCAAATTTAAGATCTTCATGGTACCTAATACCTCTGGCCCTTCATGCCCCGTTCTGTATGTCTGTCTTGTACTGCAGTATCAGTGGATTTGCGAAAACTTATCAGAACTCTTTAGGTGGAATATCTCTTGAAAGTTTGTGCTCTTATATTTAATATCTGTGGCTAGTCCGTAGAGACTCCAATGACATTGAATTCTTTTATTTGTCTAGATACATGATTCCAAAACTGCACATCGATCTGAGTGAAAAGATATAATGACTGATTTCTAGTACTTGTGATTCAGGAAATTACCTCAAGTTCTATTCGGCCATCAAAGATAAATACCCAGACATTAAGATAATCTCAAACTGTGATGGTTCTTCGAGATCACTGGATCACCCAGCTGATTTGTATGATTTTCATGTATGATCTTGATGCTTTTCCAAGTATCTCTCACACTTAGCAAGTGTATCAAAAGCTTTAGCTTTGGTTTTCTTGTCTATGAGCTTAATTTTGTGATGTTTGTGATGTTTCTATGGCTAGATTTATAACGGCGCAAGTGCTGTATTTTCTAATGCTCACCATTTTGATAGTGCGCCACGCAATGGAACAAAGGTCGGTAAAAGTTGCCTTTTGATGATTAATGAGTTGACTTATTAAGTGGTTCTTATGGATAGTGTATATTTCTGCAGGCTTTTGTGAGTGAGTATGCTGTGACTGGAAATGATGCTGGAAAAGGTAGTCTTTTAGCAGCATTGGCTGAAGCTGGGTTCCTCATCGGGGTAGAAAAGAACAGGTACCTGTGTAGCATTGTCTAATTTCTTTTTCTGTAATTGGTAGTCTTCCTGCGTGTATACATCTCAAGTTCTTTTGACAAATAACCTCCTTGGCTTGGCTTACTATGTGGGAGAATGGTTTTGAAACACTTTCCATGTGTGTGTAGATTCCATGGCTGTGTCACACTCCGGCTGAGGGTGTGGGGGTAAATAGGGTAAGACAACATTCCGGAAAAATTTGCTAGGGCGGCTTCCACCCCCGTAAAAGCTAAAGCTATTGCTATGTGGACTATTATATTAATCAATAAATGAGTTTAAATAGTCCTATAAACTATAAAGGGTGATGCTTCCTTCCTTTCAATTTGTTCGTCTTACTTTCTCTTTTCCTGTGTTTCAAAAAGAATATTTCTTTTGTTTTCTGGTAACTCTTTGATTTCAACTTTTCACAAAGGACATTTTGATAGAGTCAACATATCCTTAGTTTAAGACCACAAGATTCAAAAGTCTTCTTTACTTTCTTTAACTTTGTGCAAAGTCAAAACCAAACAATTAAATTAAAACAGAGGAAGTATATGATCTTTCCTTGACTACACGATACCTTTATTTGCTTGTACGATGGACAACTTTGATCTTAGAGAGATAAACTAAGCGAATCACCTTAAACTAATAGATGGTTCATCTTCTCTCCTTAACTATGTTCCCTTTGTATGACGTAACTTGAAATCCTCTGTGCAGCGATGCAATTGAAATGGCGAGTTACGCACCCCTGTTTGTTAATGACAACGACCGGAGGTATATCTCATTGCTTCTGCTCTTTTTTCTTTTCCGAAATTTTCTTAATGTATTCTATTGACCAAAAATGTTCATTCATGTAGGTGGAACCCTGATGCGATTGTCTTCACCTCTTCACAAATGTACGGAACCCCTAGTTATTGGATGCAGCATTTCTTCAAAGAGTCAAATGGCGCAACTCTTCTGAGTTCGTCACTACAAGCTAATCCTTCAAATTCACTTATAGCATCTGCCATCACTTGGCGAAATTCAGCTGATAACAACGATTATTTGAGAATAAAGGTGCGTATATATATTTTCTTGTTTTGGTTCATCACTCTTTGAAGGGGATTAAGTTCAGCTAGATTTATATGTTAGCTTCATCATAGATAGCTATCGTTAGCACTTCAATACTTTTGAATGGTTGAGGTTCACTCTTAACAAGTTGAACTTTGTGACAGCATAATTTCATCTCCGAATTCCCAAGATGCATGATCTTCCTTGCCATGTTGCATATGCACACACGATCCTCCGTCTTAATTGGTCCTTACTCATATGTTGAGATAATTTCCCTTCCCCAGGTTGTGAACTTCGGGACCAACACAGTTACTCTTAAAATCTCTACCAGTGGATTGGGGCAGAACCCGTTAGAGACGTCAGTTGGGGCTGTAAAAACCACATTGACATCCAACAATGTGATGGATGAAAATTCCTTCAAAGAGCCTAATAAGGTACAATCATCCTCCCATTTACTTGTACTAATAATTTTATCGTCTTTCATGGAACACATTATTTTCCGAATCTACTACAGAGATTTGTTATTTTTGCATAAGCTATGTTGCTTGGACTCTTCAAAAGATATTGCGGGAGCATGTCTGATCCTCCATATATAGTGCATTTTTCTGAGGATCTGACACGGGTGTGCCAGAAATTTTGCTGGTCCATAGGCTAAAATAAGTTCATACTCAATAACTATCAGAAGAAACTCATACTCAAAGGAAGTTAATTTTTACTTTGCCTCATCAATAAAATGGAACATGTCAAGAATCTGTAAAAAAACTTGCGGACACCCAGTTTTTACACCAAATCACACGGATTTACCTTTGTTAAGTTGCAAACTGAAATCGCATGACACTGCAGTGTATATAGAAGATACGTATCATATACTTAATGGTTATTTATAAACACCTGGTGCAGCTAAGTTGGTTAAGTGCTTTCTGTCAGAAATCTACATAAGTGTTGCCGTTTAGCGCGATATCTGATTGTTAACTTACAATACCTCTTTTTTAATGTCTGAAAAAGCATGATCAAAATGACATCCCTGGTGGAATCCCGCAACTGGGGTCTTGGGAGGGTAAAATGTATGTAGACCTTACCACTACCTCATAGAGATAGAGAGGTTTTTTCCGGAAAACCCTCGTCTCAAAGATATCAAGCACGCAAAGCAGAAGATACTAGATATAAGCCAAACAATAAAAGTGGGAAGCGAATGATTATATATAAATATACAATAAAAGTAACAAATATAAGACGGACAATAACAATAGAAAATATATCAACCTGCCCTTTAGCCTAATACATGACCTCCGTTCCTTTTGATCTAAGGTCATGTCGGTGAGATGAAGTTTGACCGTATCCTGTTTAATCACCTCCTGCCAATACTTCTTCGGTCTATTTTTACCCCTCCGCGTAACCTCCTAAATCCAACTCTCGCACCTCCTAACAGGAGCGTCGATACGTTTTTTCTACACCCTAGGATTCAAATTTTTATCTATATTTTTTATGGTTGCTTTTATTTAATCTAGTTTTTTTCCCTCTATTATGTAGGTATCACCTGTTAAAGCAATGCTTGAGAAAGTTAGTGACAACATGGATGTTGTACTGGCCCCAAGATCCATCAATTCATTTGACTTTTTAAGAAAACCAATAAGCAGCAATGTTGATGCTGCTGCTGTCCTTAAATCTTCATACTAAGTAGACATATGTGTTAATTTAATTTAAGAATATACTATGGTTATTAAGTTATCAATAATATCAGTTGCATTTTCATGCAGTAATTAGTTCTTGAAATCTCATATAGCAAACTTTATTTTAGGCTTGATATATTGACAATCTCCTCAAGCTTGCGAGCAAGTTTCATTTATACATTCGAATAAACTTATTTTTAATTGAGCATAACATGTTCTTATTAGACACTTTTGATTCAAATTGAATTTTTTTGGCGGTTTATCTCGAATATCCACTTTGTAAATTAGTTAATCACCTAAAATATATCGTTTACTTAATTATACACTAAAAACTGAGAAAATCGTCTGATTCTTGTTCTGAAGCCCATAAAATGCTTCTAGCAATGTTTGATGCAAACCCGACCTACTAGAACTCTTAGCAGGTTCGTTATGGATGGTTATGTGAAATTTTTAGAGAAAAAGGGGCTTGGAGCCCCGATAACCCAAAAATTTGTAGGTTAATATCCACGAAAAATTGAGATAGTCGCCTAATTTCAGTTTCGAAGCTCATAAAAAATGCTCTCTGGCGACGTTCGACATCACCGGGCCTATTGAAACTCTTGGTGTGCTCATTAAGGATAGTTACATAGAATTTTTTGAGAAAAAGGGGCCTAGAGCCTCGACACTCCAGAATCTGTGGGCTAACACCCACGAAAAACTGAGAAAATCGCTTGATTCTTGTTCCGAAGTACATAAAATGCTCTCAGGCAACGTTAGACGCCATCGGGCTTACTGGAACTCTTAGCGGGCTCATTATCGACGATTACGTAAAATTTTTCGAGAAAAATGGGCCAAAAGCTCTGACACCCTAGAATCTGTGGATTAACACGCACGAAAAATTAAGAAAATTGTCTTATTCCTGTTCTAAAGCCCATAAAATGCTCTTAGGCAATATCTGACCTATCAAGCCTACTGACACTCTTAATGAGCTCGCTATGAACGTTTACGTGAAAATTTTTCGAGAAAAATGAGCCCTAGGCCCTTTAACCTAAGTGATTGTGATGGATAGGATTAGCAGCATAGATTAACATAATATGGTAATTAATTGAATGCCTATTTAAATGTTACTTTCTCCGTCTCTTTTACATGTCACTTTTTGGGGTGACACTTGCATTAAGAAAAAAAGATAAGTTTATGATTTTGCCTTTATTTAATAATAATTGTCTTTTTAGTTCTTTTAGTTGGTCAAAGAATATATATATTTAAAGTCATTAAATATTAAGGGTAAAATAGGAAAAAGAATATAATTTATGCATTAATATTGCGAAATAATATATATTAAGAAATATATATTTATAATAAGATCGACATATAAAAGAAAACGGAGGAATAATCACTACAACCATACAGTGTAAATTATTCATTAATTATCTGTTCAAAAAGTATTGAGACTCAGAGAGGAAAGATAATTAAATGTATTATTGAAATAAGAAAAGAATGCATTAATTATGACAACTAATTCATTAGTATAAATTTATAATTTACCTTAATTATCTGATGAAAGTACTTTGATACCCTTGTTAACAGCAATATGAATATGATTACATGATAAAAAATTAATTAAATTCAACAATAAGAAAGGCCAACACATTTCCAATATCAAAAATGTTTTGTAGCCATTCTTTTCAAAAATATTTTGACTTGTTATTAATGTGACTTATAATATTTTTTATATAATTTTTAAATATATTTTATGTTCAAATTCATATAAAAAATCAATCAATTTAATTATTATACTTGATATTTTACAATATAAAATGAAATGAATAAATCAAATATAAATACAGAAAAATTATAATAGGATTTTGAAT
>JAOTQJ010000002.1:19223362-19256360 GCA_025642045.1 Solanum sejunctum | reverse complement strand
TGTCCTCAACCCCAAATTAGTTGAGTTCAGTTACACATATCTTCTGTACCCATTTGCTCAAACAATAACGAAAACATGATAATTAACATGTCCATTTCGGCACCCAAATGGGAGAAAAGTTCCAGCTTGAACACCTCAATTCAAGTCCTCTTGAAAAAGATCACAAATTTCAACATATACTGAGTAACCAAAGGGAAACACAGAGTCTACCACAACGGAACTAAACTAATTTAAAGTAAAACCCAGAATTTGAAATCCCTTAACAAGGACTGAAGAATAACCCCGAAATCAATATCTCAAATAACACAGAGATCACACTTGCAGAGTATTCAATGGAAAATGTAAGCATTATAATGTAAGCAATAATGCTTACATGGTTGAGCAATGAAAACAGGATAACAAAAGCCTAACAAGTTCCTTTCAGTCACCCAAAT
Organism: Solanum sejunctum; assembly: GCA_025642045.1. Taxonomy (NCBI): domain Eukaryota; kingdom Viridiplantae; phylum Streptophyta; class Magnoliopsida; order Solanales; family Solanaceae; genus Solanum; species Solanum sejunctum. The sequence continues at coordinate 19,255,926 of JAOTQJ010000002.1, read as the reverse complement.
GGGAAACAAAAAGTTTCCAGCTTGAACACCTAAATTCAAGCCCTCTTGAAAAGAACAGATATTTCAACAACATATACTGAGTAACAAATGACCAACACACAGTCTATTATAATGGACTTAAACTAATGCAAAGCAAAACCCAGAATTCGAAATCCCTTAACAAGGTCTCAAGAACTAACCCCAAAATCCTATATCGCTTGGACTCTTCAAAAGTGTCAGCGGGTGCACGTTGGATTCGCCAAAAATAGCGTATTTTTGGAGAATCCTACACGGGTGCAGCATTAAAAGTGAAGAGTCTGCACGACCTAGCCTGAATCAAAATCTCAGATAACACAGAAATCACACTTACAACCATTCATTGGAGAATGTTAAGCAATAATGCTTACATGGGCCTCACATTTTCCCTTTTGGGCACCCAAATCAGCAAAAAAGATTGTCATCACAACTACATACATAGCTAAGAAACAACCGAAGTTTCAGAATTAGAAAAACCCAAGAAGGGCAAAAGGGCAATTCCGGTGCACTAAAGTGCGAGCAGGAAAACCCAAAACCCAGCTCGAACACCTAAAATGGAGAAACCCCTTGAAAAAGATTCGATTTTTAACAACATTCAACAATTAACCAAAGTACAACACATTCAACTACAATGGAAATTAAATACCCAGAACTCGAAATCCCTTAAACAAGTTTTTTTTCAAGAATTGCCCCCAAATCAAACAACACACAGATTATTACACTTAAAAGAGTAATCATTCCAAGAATGTTAAGCAATAGTACTTACACAGGGAAGCAGGTAATGCAGAAGCTTGTGAAGAGTAAGAGAAGCGAAGAACAGAGGGAGTTGTGGCAGTGAAGATAAGGAGAGCCATCTCTCCAGTGTTTTTGTTTTTCTGGATAAGACTACCACAGCTATATATATGAAAACTAGAAGATGTCCCAATATTACACCATGGCCCAATATGTCAGTACTGTTAAAAACCAAACTGAGACGGATTATTCGAATTGAAAAAATGTTATTAATTTATTGATAATGGATTATTGATTTGATAATTTTGATTTAAATATTTTTTGAATTATTGAGTTATTAATTCTTAAGAATTTTAGATTTTTTCTTAATGAATTAACCAATAAATGAGTAGAAACTTAAATAATTATATTTATACCATTAGATATATAAAGTGCTTGATAATTTTTTATATTTTTATTTTTGATCATTTCAAACTCTAAGTTATTCTACAATATGAAAATATTTCTTTTTTAGTAAAATGCAATATATTAATTTATATGTATGGTTTATTCAATTTATATGTTTCTAAAAAATTTCAATAAAGAATATTATCAAATCTTAACAATTAAACTGATAACAGAATTAACAATGATTAATAATCGATAAGTCAATATCTTAATAATTCTATAATTTAACGTATATACAAATTAATAATTGATAAGTCGAATCGATAAACTTAAAAAAACGCATATCCAGCCCTATTCTGTTGTGCACGACGATAAATGACACCATTAAAACAAAAGTCGAGATGTTGGGACTTTTTTACCACTTTGTTTTAGGTAAATTATATGTAATCCTTTGGCCAGTGTTTGAAATCTATTGATTCGACTAATTCATATTTAGATCACTTAAAATTCATTTGAAAGGAAGTAAAAAATATTTCTTGCTAAGAGTTTCTGTATTCTTAAATTTAGATAGAAAGTGAAATCCCACAAAATAAAACAAAACCAAAAACACTTTATACAAACTCTTATTCCTTGTTCAGATGATAGCTAAGCAATTATATTTAGAAAAGGGAGAAAAGCACAAACAGGGAGCAAGTCTATTTAGAATATAAGATGCATCATCTCAAAGAACACAGTTTATATCATAAAACAAACTGAACATCAAGCTGCCATTACTAGTCTATAGCAGAAAACAAGATACGTTGCTTAATCGCGCTGGTATAGAAGAACGCCTAGAAAGGGTAAAGAAGCTATAAGCAGCAAATGTCTAAATGAACATGTTCAGCTCGGGCCTGCTGTAGATATTGTTTTCATCATCTTCCAGAATAGGATAAGAAGCTACAAGGGCATCCTGGGCACCGATGTAGAGGGAGTTGTAAATCTTCCAGTAAACTTCCCTGACCTTCCTTGCTGGATGGAACAATCCCTGTAGACAATAGTTAAGGATTATGGCTGCTCCTAATGCAACCCTCATTCCTTCAATGGCTTCCATAACTGCATTGATCACATGTGGAGAAGTCTCGAAAATGTTTGGCCAGACATAGTTCAAAAGGTGGATAAGTGCATCTTCACATCCAAGGCCAGCAACACCAAGAGCCATGTGCTTCACAGCAGAGGCAGCAGTCTGCCTGTGTACGAGATCTCTGTCCATAAGAGCATCTTCAAGTAATGGAGTCACAGCATATATATAATCCTTGCCCATTTCTCCAATGTACTCGAAAAGGAAAGAGAGGGATTTCAAGACACCATTCTGGACATTAAGCTCAGGCACACGATATTCGTTCATCAAGGCAGGCAAGACTGTGAAGGGGGAACAGGTTTCTGCAACAATAGCTATTGCAACAGTGGTGCAGACACGGTTCTGTCGTTCCTGAACCTTAAGATTGTTCAATAATGTTGCAAGCACATCCTGAGGTCCAATGGCTTTAGCAATATACCCAAATGTATTCACTGTTGCACGGCGGATACCTTTCTTATGCGCTTTAAGCATCTCAAGAAGCTCAAAACAAATTCTCATCCACTCCCTTGCAGGAACAAATTCAGCACCACGGTCTGCAATTCGACCAACAAGGTCAATACAATTCTCCTGGACTTTCTCATGACGATTCTTCAAAATAGGGGTCAACCGAGGAAGCAAGTCCTTAATTGGAGGAGTCATTTTAGTCATACCAATAACATTCACAATAGCCTTGAGAGCCCCCAGTATAGAACCTAAAACCTCTGGGTATTCTTCTCCCAAGTACTCGTACAAGACAACCCCAAGATGGCCCATTAGCTGTTCTTCCCCACACTGCTTCATAACTACCGCAATTCTGGATATCAGATCTGCCGCTTGCTGTCTCACCTTGGCACTCTTGTTGTTCAGTCTCCATTTTATGGTACCACAAATCTGAGGAAGATATGGCTTAACTCTTTGGCCAAGGGCATTTACAACAGCACCAAATCCATTAAGCATCACATTGGCATCATCGCTGGTTTGCTCTTGGAAGGCATAAAGGATCCCATCAATCAACAGCTCTTCTAATCGAGCATCAATATCAGATGCACCAAGATTTGCAACTACCTTCTCAATAGTCTCCATAACCATTCTCCTGTATGGTTCACTCTCATCTTTCAAGTCTTCAACAATTCTCCCAACTATATCAGCAACACCAACTTTGTTTGCTATCTCCACAGTGGTTTCAACAAGCTGCTTGTAGTTTCTGCGGTCCAAAGCCATTCTTCTAACCCAGAAGTTTCTGAAGAACTCTGGAAGAATGTCTTGACGAATGTAATCTGGCTCCACACCTTCAGTACTCACACACTGCTTCACCACTTTCAGCACAATTTTCTTCATCTCCTCATCAGGTGATTGAAACTCACGAATGAGGACAACCATAACTTCTTTGGTATAGTAGCTGGCATATACAGCATCCATAAGAGGAATGATGAAACCTATAGCCTTTAAAAAGGCAGCCAAAACCTTGCCACGATGTGATCTAATACCCTTCCATAAGGGCTTCAAAACGGAATCAAAACTCTCAATACCATATGGCGCAGCAGCCTCAGCAAGAGCAGCCAGAGAAAGAGCTGTAATTGTCCTGACCTTCTGGTTCTCATCATTAAGACCATGTTCAATAATTTCCACCAAAGACCTCAAATGAGGAAGAACAGCACAACCAATGAGGATAGCAATCTGCTGAACAATCTTAATACCTGTATGACGAGCCTGCCAAGACTTCTTACTCTGACAAACTGCTTTCAAGAATGGCAGCAGAGCAGGAATACCAAGTGCAGAAGCAACAACACTAAAAGCTCGAGCAGTTGTGTTCCTGACATATTCATCAATGTTGTCAATATCAGGACGCATGGCAGCAATCATAGTTGCCAAACCAGCTGCTTTGCTAAGATTAGATATGATTTCCCTCCCTTCAACGCGAGCATAATAATCTTCATCAATCAACAGAGGTTCAATCACGACAAGAATCTTGTGCACATAGGGTCGAACCAATTCATCCAATTTGTAAAGTACTCTATCAATAACCTTAACCAGCAAGTGCCTTTCTTGGTCTTCGAGTGTGGGTTGCATGAGTAATGGCAAAATTCGATTGAATAAAGGCCCAGCACCAAATTCTCTGGCCTTATCGGTGAGCTGTCTCAGAGCAGTTTTCCTCTGAGGGGGTGTGCCATTTTTAACCTTGAGCAAAAGCTTCATAATTTTTCGCTCCTTCTGTTCCTCGGGAGACAACTCCTCTTCATCTTCCTCGTTCAACAAAGAACCAAAATACTGGTAATCCTCAGGCTTCATAAATGGCAAACCACCTGGCATTTCTTTCGGTACATCAAACTGTTGACCCCGATTTTCCTCGGGAATAGAGTACAGGGGAGTCCCCATAGGAGTTGGTGTGGCAAGAAGCTTCCTGGCGGGTGTTCTAATGGGAACATAAGATGCTGGAGGATCCAAAATCTTATAACCTTCCTGAGGAAACATTGCATCAAGCTCCTCATCAGTTAAGGGTCGATTCCTCTCTTCAATGTCCTTCTCCCACCTCATCAAATTGTATTGTTCAGGTGTAACCGGGCCACGCAAATTAATGGCACCAGGGGTTGGTGTAGCTAGTTCAACACCACCAACAGGAGTAACACCAGGTGTATAAGCTGCTGCTGGGGTAGCACCTGCCATGGGGGTTGCACTTCCCATAGTGGCTGGAGTTTCATCCCACCTGGACCTCTGTCTTTTAGGTGTTGGGGTGGCAAGACCTGCCAGCTTCGGTGTAGCATCCCACGACATGCCAGCAGGGGTTGCACCTGGAGTAGCACCACCAGCAGGGGTAGCATCCGAATCAGCAATCCTTCCAGGTGTGGGTGTCTCATCCCATCTGTTCTTCTTCACAGAGGGAGTTGCATCACCGACCCTGCCAGGTGTCGGGGTTGCATCCCACCTTCCAATCCCAGGAGTCGAGTCTGGCATGTCCCAATCTGAACCAGCTTTCGCCTTCTTCACACCACCCTCATCCTGAGATTGGTCCCACCTATTCCTCCTCTTCTGAGCTGGCTTCTCAACCTCTTCCTTCTTATCCGCTGCTTTTTCCTGTTCTTCCTTCTTCTTCTTCGCAATCTCCTTCATCAACTCTTCCTTCTGCCTCTTCAAAGCCTCCTCCCTCATAACATCTGCATATGTCCTCACTTCCATCCCCGGAGTCTTATCCAAAAAAGGATCACTCCTCTCAGGGGAAATCACCCTATTCAACCTCCTCCTCCTATAATCATCCTCCCTATCAATAATCTTACTCGGCTTATTAAACCCAGTCGGCTCATCCTCTTCCCCTCCACCCCTTGGAACCTCCTTAAAATACTGTTTCGGGGCAGTTAAAGATGCCATCTTCCTAGCAACCTCATTCTCCATATCAAAAGAATCATCATCATCATTTACCGGAATAGATTTCTCATAACCCTCAAACTTATTCGAGCTATAGAATTCAGTATCAAAAGTCACCGTATTCATAGAAGCGAGCTGCTGCTCCATCTTCTTCCTCTCCTCTTGCGTTTTCTGAATCTCATCATCCATTTTTACAATATGCTTCAAATCAACTATTCCTCGCAACACCCAAAACTTCAAAATCCCTAACCCTAACCCTAACTGAAGATTTATACCACCAAACAAGCTGGAAAACGAACAAATTATCAGACTAATAGCAAATCTAACAGAAATATAACCGAATCTAGGGATTTCAATTTCAATTTACAGACGGAAAAAGAAGAATACCTGAAATGTTCGTCGCCGGCGATGTGAAGTGGGGCGATGGGGTTTTAGTAATATGTTGAAAAGCCAAATAACGATATTTACCGTATTATATGGAGGTTTCCAGGGTCGGTTCAGAATATGGACTATCCGGCCCAATATGAAAAATGTACGTAGATATACTATATGAAGAAAATACTTATCATTGTATAATAAAAAATTTTCGTTGAACATTTATAATATAATTTTAATACATATTATAGAGGACTATTTATAAAAACATATATAACATAAATTTTATTAAAAGATAATACATTAATCATGCACTTTAATAGCATTGTATCAGATTTTTATCAACCAAACATAATATATTTTCAAATACTTATATTATATTTATAATGTATGCATAATTTACCAATACAAGTATGGATTTATCATAATATTACTATAAATAATAATAACTAAAAAATAATGTTAAATCAATCATTCTTTTTTAAGTACTTTCCCCAAATTAATTTTTTTCTTTTATTTTTAATTTAATTAATTTTGAAAATCATTTGATGCGATTTTGATTGTTAATTAAATTAACTCAATTGAATTGATTCCTATTCAAAATTTATAGTTATAGATATTCTTATGTAAAATTTTACGGTATTATAATTTTTTCGACTCTTGCTCTACAATATAAGTTTTTGTCTTCTCGCTATAATGACATTATTTGTCCAGATATTTTTCAAGTGTCATAATAAAATATCGTTATAGAGTTATAATTTTAACATAACATGCAAAATTAATTTCGAAAAATACTTGGCCAATAACAATATGTTGCTATAGAGAATGACTATTATACCAAGATCTAATTTATAACATGTGCATTAATAGTCAAGATCTAATTTATAACATGTGCATCAATGAAGCAGAGTCGTCCCTCCTTGTGATGCGTGAGGTGTTCGTTGCTTATTAGTAACACCTCAACACAAACTTCTTATCATAAAATTGAGTGAAGTGACGAGAGCTGAAGCCGAGGTTCCTTGCTACGTTCCAATGATCCTTACACATTCAAAAGCATTATTGCCAAGTGAATAACTTCAAAACAAGTATAAACTGTGTATTGCAATAACAATAGCTAGTATATAAGCCTGAAAAATGCATTGCACCATAAATTTCAATTGTTCACAAAGACTTGTCTCTACAATCACTACTGGTATCCATGGCAGAGTTTTCTTTCTTCTGAAATTAAAAGCTCTATCGTGCTACGCGAAAAACACAAGATATACATAGTGCATACATTCATAAAGAATGCAGGACAAATTTGCAGTCCTTGTATAGCTAGAACTTTTTGAAGCTGATTGAAGAAGTTGCAGGAGGAATGCAACATATTGGCGTCTCTTGTAGCCAACAATGAACAGTAGAAGAATCAGATGGAACTTTATCGTCATGGTAAGTACTTTACCAATAGGAAGACGACAACAACAAGAATAACAATGAATATGACCAGAAGGCACAACCAAGTACAGCCACCTTTTGTGCGCTTATTCAAAAATGCCAATCTCCTTTGCACCCTCTGTTTAAAAGGATAATGAAAATCACATTAGCTTGGGTGCAACAAAATCAGAGAGTTCACTTCTTAAGACGACAGACTAGATTCAAATTCCACAAGATGCATAATACAGCATTGGTTAGTCATACTAGATCGTAATAAACTATTTGACTTTATGAAAAGCAAGACTACTTTCTTTTGTCCGTCATATATATGTTGATGTTATCGTATTCACACACTATCATGTGTTTTTCGTTGTTAGTCGTCCTTTCAATTTCCTTTCCCTTTTTTTCATATCTAGTTTATTCTGCTTATGGATTTTTGAAATGAGGTTTTCCAGGAAACAGTCTTGCTACCTCGTGAGGTAGTGGTAAGCTCTGCGTACATTCGACCCTCCCCAGACCTCACTTGTGGGATTCCACTGGGTATGTTGTTGTTGTAAGACTACTTTCTTTTGTATATAAGAAAGAAATAACTCATGTAACACACAATGCAGCTGAAAAAAAGAAGCCAATTTGAAGCATATTGAAAACAAGCAGTATACCTGAAGACGGGAGCTTGTTGCATCAACATGGTAATCTAAGTTATCCTGCATATCAGATAAACATTATATCGATAAAACATAGTCACGGAGTTGGGATGACCCCATAAAAATTAAAGTGAAAGAGACATTTTCAGGGTCAAAGACTGAAACTTTCTGCGGTTACAACACCCACCAGTAGTGCAGTATGCAGGTTGAGCTCCTCATTGATTGCTAACGCAACGTGCTTTGTGCTTACCACTGTCTCCTCCAATTTATCAAGATCCTCGTCCTGCTCTGTTTTAAATATAAATCAAAAGGCAACCACATCAATTGAGTTGTTCAAATGAAACAAGAAACGAGCATGTCGATTCCTAGTGTATGAGGACATGCCTTTCATAACTTGTCGTTGAAAACCTACAAGACCCTGGTTATCAAGACCAGTTGCCCTACTAATAACATCAGGTCGCTTAGTTTCTGGGCCGAGCAAGCTATCTCTATTTGCAAGGTTATTCATGTTGAGTGTAGTTGCCATCTGATTAGCTTTCGTAACCATATTATCAAGCATGTCATGCCGACGTTTCATCTCCTTTTTGGATCTGGTTACAAGTAAAGAATCATTTTAATCTATCATTGCTTGCGAAAGTTGCTAGACAAACACACAGAAAGAACTTGCATTATATGGTAACAAGCTTCCAGACATTGATTGCATCCATCTATTACATAAACCAGTTAGTTTCAGAAGAATTAACTTAATCATGTTCAGAAGAAGACAATTTTCCACGCAACCACTTACGAAGAAGATTCAAGAGAATTAACTTACCAGTTGGTTTCAGAAGAATTAACTTAATCATGTTCACAAGAGACAAGATTTTCCGCGCAACTACTTATGAAGAAGATTCCATGATTAATTATTCACAAATTTTTGAGAATTCAAGAGAAGGTCATGGGAAGAGTAGCCATTTATTCCATGTCCATTTTTCAGTCAGAAATATTTTAATGCCTCCAGCTAATGGACTAAACCAAAGTTCCTTTTTTGGATAACCTTGGAGTCCGAGCCATATTGCGTGAACCTCGACTAATTCCACGAGACACCTATCACCTTACACCAACAATGGACACCAAGTAACTCTATCTAGCTAATGGACTAAACTTTAAGAGGGGAGTGTTTCCCGGAACAAAGAGTAGTGCACTTACCTCCAGAAGATGAACTTCTTTTACTATATATCATTTGTAAACTAACCAACATTTAGCGTTCTCCCATAACTCCAGCTTGTCTTAACCTCTCTTGCACCGTGTAACCCTCTCAATCTCTATGCCCCACTTCACCCACTAGACCCTATTCTAACATGTCCAGTACTCATCAACTCACTTTTAAATTGTAATTTTAGTTTTATGTTCACGTTGCAAATTGTCTCTTGTAACAACAGTTGGTTTAGATTTAAAAAATTATTAAACATTTAGTTTTTACTCATTATGAGAGTGGGTTATAAGCACAACTTATAATCTGAACAGCTTATCTCACATCTGAAACCAGAAGGCATAACAGGAATTTAACTTCAAAACAAAGGGAATAACTCTCGTCAAAACCCATATAGAAGTCTTTATGCAGTTTTCTTACAAAGGCTGCTTGCTTGGGAGCATTTGCAGAAGGGACTGGAGAGTATCAAGCCTCGTCTTTAATATAGTGATCTTTCTCCGAGCTGCAGATAAATGACGCTGTGTTTCAGGTCCAGCAGATGACAAAGAGCCCTTTGCAGAAATCATAGAACTGACTTCATCCGCAAGTTTAGATGCTTCGTTAAATTCTCGCATCCATGAGTCAGCAGACGATGCCATTGTAACCTGAGAAGTCAAAATTGCATCTTAGGCAAAATACATGAACATGAGAACTAAACATCACTGCTGATTCTTATAAAAATTATAAAACGGATACCTACTATGCTCTATGACCAAATTAAAAATGACCCAACTCGAAATCAAGCATTGTATGTGGTGGCTATTTTGTTGTTCAGGAATACATAAGAACACAGAAGAGAAAGGTTGTGTTTTTGGAATAATAAAGGTAGGTTCCATATAATATTCTCTTTAGGTGTAAAATCAACAGCAAACACGCCTCAGTCCAAACTATTTGGGGATCTTACTATTTAAAATAATGGTGAAAATTTCCCTTACAGAGATGCAGATCGTTTTAGGATTTAATGATAAAGGAAGATATTCAGTTTGGGACAAGGGAGTAGGTCATTTTTGAAGTTTACATGGAACTGCTTTCCATAATGAGTTAATTTTCAAATAATTTCTATTGTTTATTCCGAGGTGTTAAAGACAAGTTGTACAAATGCAAGGAAAACCTAAGCTGGAAACGCCTTCATAAATAACATCTGAGATTTTTATAAACATGCAAACATACAATCAGCATCCATACCGAAGAGCTTCAGAGATATCATACTGCAGCCAAGTAAAGAAAACATGGAAAGAAGAGAGATAAACATAAGGGAGCACAAGCTTGGAACTTGCCATAGACGTCAAAAAGCAGAGAAAACATACGAAAGGACAAAAACTAAAATCAACAATGAGTGTTGAAATAGGAACGTAGAAATATTAGTGCAACTGGGACATGGCATAACAGGTAAGTCATTATTCTTCTTCATCTAGAAAAGCAAATATGTTATTTGTTATACACCATAGGAGCAGTTTTCCAGCATATTCTATACCTAACGTAGACAAGCAAAAACATTGCATGCAAATACACGTGCATGTGAATAGGTTTTCTCCGCATGAAGCTCATTAAGAGCAGAACAAGAACATTTTGGAAGACTTACAGACTAGGATGTCAAGCATATGTTAAAGCTTCCAAACTAAGTATGAAAGGAAAAAAAAGATCTGACCTTCCACCAAAATGATGTCAACCAGGCTTGCTGTCAGAGATTTAAACTAATACTCTTGAGTAACCCCAATATTGCTGAGAATGTCTCATTTGCAGCACATGCCTAACAAGTAACATCAAGTAAATAGAGATAAATACTCTCTGTAATAAGTGAAAAAACTAGGATAAAAATCTGATGCCTAGACCCTGAATAAGTAATGTAGTAACGATCATGTGTTCATGTTATTGCTTGTCATAAAGAAGCATATTAACTCTTGGCTTGTGTGAACTGAATGTAAAAGAACAAAGTGAATGAAACCAAAATAAGTGTTAAGACAACACTCCTTGCCAGAAAAGGAAGATAAGCATATCACCTCTTGAATTAAAGAAATATGCCATCAGGACCTCAAATGCCTTTCAAGGGAACACAGATCATTTTTACAGAATGTGTCCACTGTGATTGATATTGATTATTTCCTGTATATCCTAGCTTTCCTAGGATCAGTATCACGGAAACTTCCAAGCAGTCCTTTATTTTCTTCATTCATTATTAAATTGTACTAAAAGAAACTTCTATAGTTAGCACCGAATAAAAGAGCAACAACCACACCTTAAACTCAACCAGTGGGAGTATGTTATACGAACCTTCATCCGCATTCTGCTTCATTTGGATCAGTTTCATTCCATCATCGAGTGATTATTTCTTAAGACTATTTAGGGGCTCTACGCAAGAAGTGTGAGCATCATTCATTATTGTTTGAGAAAGGTAACACTCTAGAAGCGTGTGCAGAGAATGAAATCCCGAAGGTATGAATCTGACCCGATGACTAGTGAAAGTTTAGGAGGTGGCCATTCAGGCAGTAAGCTAAAACAAATCCTTGATCTATTGATGTTATGTTTTATGCAGATGGCACGCTGTCAAACTACAATGCTCGTCCTTTATTTGGGCTTCAGACTAGCAATATGAGCACAATTCAGATGCTAAGCTCTAAAGTTTCTGTGAAGACTCTCAAAAGTAATAAATAAAATAAATAAAGAGCAACCTGTAGAACTTTTGTCTGGGATTATTAGAAGCTCCCATTTTACTAATTACTAGCTGGTGAATTTTCTTTCAAGGTTAAATATACCATATGCCCTACTTAAGTCTTAAGCAGCTTTTGTTATTTGGTTCAAATCAAAGTGGAATAGAACTGAGATAAGAACTAATTTCACAAATTCAGGATTATCTGTCCACTTCAATCATTTAATTCATTCCCGATATACGTAATTTCTCTTTAGTGCAGTTTTAGATAAATCATTTTACATACAGACACATATATATAACTCAAGAGTGATTATGTGTCCACATAAATCATATTCATCTTTTTTTTCATGCAGACATAGCTCTGTTCGGTGCAGTTGCAAGATAATTGTCTTCACCAACTCGTATGAGCATGATGGGATCATCTAGTGAACACCCAAAAACGAACCAAAGAAACAAGAAATAAAACTGCGTTCAAAGATGGTGTTCCTTATATTCTGCTAAGCACATAGAATATGAATTTATATTGTCTTAGTTCGCCCTGATATAATAACGAAACAAAAAGCAATGACACTCTTTTAGATGTTTCAACAGTACGATAAACTCTTTCTACAAGTACCAGAGAAGTAACAATTGAACTGAGTAAAAGGAGGAAAATCCATCGATGATTCATCATGAAAACCAAGTAAGTTAGCAACTAATTCCCCAACTAAATCTACCTCCAACTGTACAAAATCATTAATATAGTTGATTCTACTACAAATTAGTTTTTAGCGCCATTCCAAATAATACAGCCAAAAATCAAAACCCAATTAAGACATAAGCTAAACGTTCCCAAATTCTCAGTAGTTTAGCCAATACTCTTCCAGGGGTTATCACAAACCAATAGAACAGGAAAAGGACGAAAACACGTAGAAGATTCATCATGAAAACTGAATAACTTAGTACTCTTCCTGGGGTTATCGCAAACCAATAGAACAGGAAAAGGACGAAAACCCATCAATGATTCATCATGAAAACTGAGTAACTTAGAAACTAGTTCCCTAATCCAATCTACATCAAAAGTATAGCAAATCATTGACACCATTGGCTTTATTGTGAATCAACTTTTAGCATCATTGCAATTAATACTGCCAAATTAACAAAACTCAATTAAGACAAAAGCTAAACATTCCAAAAAGCTTTAATCTTTTCACAATACTCTTACTGGGGCTTATCAAAAACCAAAAGAAACAGGAAAAGGACAAAAAACCATTAATGACTCATCATGAAAACTGAGCAATTTAGCTATATCAAATTATTAACACTATTGACTCTACTAACAATCAACTTTTTAGCACCATTACAATCAATACAACCAAATCAGCACCCCATCAAGACAAAAGCTAAAAGTTCCAAAATTCTCAATCTTTTCCCCAATACACTTACTGGGGTTACCAAAAACCAACATAAACAAGAAAAGGACCAAAACCCATCAATGATTCATCATGAAAACTGAGTAATTTAGCAACTAATTCCCCAATTCAATCTCCTATTAACACCATTAACTCTACTAATAATAAGTCTTTAGCACCATACAAATAATACTACCAAAAACAGCAAAACCCAATCAAGACAAAACCTAAACTTCCCAAAAGTTTCAATCTTTTCCCCAATACACTTACTGGGGGTTACCCAAAACCAACAAAAACAACAAAAGGACGAAAACGCATCAGCGATTCATTATGAAAACTGAGTAATGTAGCAACTAATCCCCAATGCAATCTCCAAACTATACCAAATCATTACCACCATTGACTCTACTAATAATCAATACTACCAAAATCAGCAAAACCCAATCAAGACAAAAGCTAAACTTCCCAAAAGTTTCAATCTTTTCCCCAATAGACTTACTGGGGGTTATCAAAAAACAACAAAAACAAGAAAAAGACAAAAACCCATCAGTGATTCATCATGAAGACTCAGTAATATAGCAACTAATTCCCCAATTCAATCTCCAAACTATACCAAATCATTAACACCATTGACTCTACTAATAATCAACTTTTAGCAGCATTACAAATAACACTACCAAATCAGCAAAACCCAATCAAGACAAAAGCTAAACTTCCCAAAAGTTTCAATCTTTTCCCCAATACACTTACTGGGGGTTATCAAAAACCAACATAAACAATAAAAGGACAAAAACCCATCAATGATTCATCATGAAAACTGAGTAATTTAGATTCAAATCAAAAGGGGTCCTCATAGAAGTTGAAGAAACAAGAAAACAAAAGGGTGTTCAGAATATACCTTCAAATATGAACTGAATATCTGGATCAAGAAACAACATATGGCCTTTTCTCCTTTATGTTTTTACAAAATAGTTAACTGGGGAAAAGGTCAAAAGGAATTGAGGGAAGGAAGGAAGCTGAATCGATTGTCCGTTTGCAAATAAATTACTATGAATTTTATATTTTTATGATAATAATTCCCATGTTGTGGGCCGTTGGATCTCGTGCAAATTCTTTGATTGGGAAAAAAAATGGATGGTATGATGCTGACACCTTATTCTAGAAGATGCATAGCTGGCATTATATGGTTAGTTTGGAGTAGGACTGTGTATCGGTTGAGTTTGATTTGATTTTGAAGTTTATCAGTTCGATTTATCAGTTATCAATTTGTAGATATACTAATTCATTATAGAGTCATTAAGATATTGACTTATATTAATCATTATCGATTCAGTTCGATTTTGAAATTTATCAATTTGACTTATTAGTTATCGATTTATAGATATACTAATTCATTATAAAATCACTAAAATATTGGCTTATATTGATCATTGTCGGTTTGATTTAATTTTGAAATTTATCGATTTGATTTATCAGTTATCAATTTATAGATATACTAATTCATTATAGAACCATTAAGATATTGACTTAGATTATTATCAATTTAACTATTGAAATTTAATCAAAAAAATTCTTTATTGAAAGTTATTTTGAAACAAGGTGATGACTCAAATGAACCATAGAATTGACAAAATTTTTTATATATATTATTTTATAATGATCCAATAAATCAAAAATAATACTAACTCTCTATTCTTTAATATGATTCTCTGTTGATATTTCTAACTAAGTCAAAAGGAGCGACTCGGAGAAGAAGAAATTGAAAAGTCATATTTCTTATTCAATCATAATATTAGAAAACGCGACTTCAAGAATGAAGAAAGAAAAAACTTTGTTTACTTCCTTTAAATTGCTTATATTAGCAATTGATCATATATTGTCAAATAATTATATATTAAGTGTATAATATTTATTTGTTAGGTATGTATGTGAAATATATGTTACTATATGAATCATTGTAAAAACACTAACACACACAAATGATTGTGTGTTGTGTATATAATGTGTATCGAAATATTATAATTGTATACATTAGAGAAAAAGAAGATAGGAAAGTCGCAAAAGAGTACTTCAATGAGGAAGAGAACTAGTGGAAAAAGGCATAAGAAAGAAATTTGACGAAAAAGATACAATCAAGTATAAACAAAATGAACTTGTTTAATTTTTCGAATCATGATAATAATTGATAATCGTAGTCAAAGTAGAAAATAAGGATTGTTAAGATTTACGTAAAGAGAAGATAAAAGTTCTATTTTTACTAAATTTGATGAAGGTTATGTATTTTTTTATAAAAGTATAAATGCTTATGTTAAAAATAGAATGTATTTTTAGTTATGATAATTAAGATCATATTTAGTACATATATTGAATTATTCCCAAATAATTAAAATATATGACATTTACAAGCTTGGATTAATCGAATAAAAGTAGTTGACGAGTATCAAATACTAAAAAATATTTTTAGCTTTTAAAATTGATAATAAATAATTGGCCAATTGATGAAAAGTTTTGATAAGTTTTTTTTTTCCCTATAATGATAAACTAAATGTCTTTAGAGTTATTTGCAAAAATAGAATATACAATAAAATAAAAGTGCTTTCGAATATATACAAAACAACTAATGATGAAAATAAAATAAGTAGAAAATTCAAATATTTTAAAAATACTAAAAACATTAACAATAATATTATTTTAATTTTTTTAAACAATTTATATCATAAATTCAACTTTAAATGTTGAGATAAATAAAAAGTGAAGGGTGGATATTTATTTGGATAAGCAATTTACATTTTTGGACCTTCTTCTTCTTCCCCAAAACCCTTGCTTCCCTTATTCTCAAGCTGTTCCATTTATTATCTGGTAAGCATTCTTGTTTTGGGGATCTTTTTTGTATTGTTTCCTCTCTGCTTAATCCATTTTTATTTTTCTAAGTATTCTTACTAGTTTCTGTTCTTCTCTTTGTTTGTGTTTCATTTTTCTATGCATTTCAGTTGGCGTTTGGACATGAATGGAGTGTTATTTGAGAGAAAAAAGTAGTATTTGAAGTTGGAAGTTGTATTTGTGTTTTCACTTGAAAAAAAGTTCAGATTTTTGAGTAGTATGTGTTGTTTGAAGTAGAAAAATGGGTGTTTGGAAGTTGAAATTGTGTTCTCACTTGAAAAAAAAGTTCAGATTTTTGAGTAGTATCTATAGTTGGAAATTGAAAAATGGGTGTTTGGGAGTTGAAATTGCGTTTTCACCTGAAAAAAAGTTCAAGTTTTTGAGTAGTATCTGTTGTTTGAAGCTGAAAAAATGGGTGTTTGGAAGTTGACATTGTGTTTTCACTTGAACAAAAAGTTCAAATTTTGTGAGTAGTAATTGAAGTTTGAAACTGAGAAATGGTGTTTGGAAGTTGAAATTGTGTTTTCACTTGAAAAAAAGTTCAAATATTTTTGAGTAGTATCTGTAGTTTGAAGTAGAAAAATGGGTGTTTGGGAGTTGATATTGTGTTTCTACTTGAAAAAAAAATTCAAATTTTTGATTAGTATCTGTAGTTTGAAGTTCAAAAATGGGTGTTTGGAAGTTGAAATAGTGGTTTCACTTGAAAAAGAAGTTCAAATTTTGTGAGTAGTGTTTGAAGTTTGAAGCTGAAAATTGGTGTTTGGAAGTTGAAATTGTGTTTTTAGTTTTCTGTGTGTTTAAATCTTTGAGACTTTATGAATGCATAATCAGCTTTGCGTACACTCTACCCTCCTTAGACCCCACTTTGTGGGATTATACCTGCTCTATTGTTGTTGTTGAAATGTTGTTTCTTCTTAAGTTATTGGGTAATTAATCAATCGTATACTAGGATGTGGAATTAGACCAAAGCTACTACTCTCTAGCTCCGCCCCTTGCTTCTAAAGCATGTTGTCTCATAGGTTTGGATGGAAGAAAGAGAAACTGGAGAGGGAACGACTTGTGTTAGTTCTAAGGCATTGAGTGATAGTTGGATAATTTTCAATTGGGTATCAATCTTTTTTTTTACTTTTCTTCTTATTTTGGATAATTACATATTAGTTTATGTTTCTTGTAAAATGTAATAGAAATTATTTTGGTAAAGATTTGTTTTTTATACCTTCATTAGTGATAACCTTGGAATTTCACTTTCAGAAGTTGCTTTTCAGTGCTTAACTTGATCTCTGATGAAATCGAAAAGGGATCCAATGCAGTAACAAAGAGGAACAATAATGCAGTAGCTGTAGTTAAATGCTCATAGAAAGGGAGAGCAATTGGGTTCAACCATTGCAGAGATAAGAAAGGGGAAAAATGTCTTGTATTTCTATTTTGCACTTCTGTGCATATATATATATATATATATATATATATTTACATGTGGGTCATTAACTGCTAATGACCTTTAACTGGCTAACTAACTCCCTAACTGACTTATTAATTGCCCTTATTATTCTCAACGCCCCCCTTCAAGCTAGGTAGTGTAAACAAGTTTAGCACTCCTAGCTTGCATAAAAGATATGTGTGTTGTGGTTTACTCAACGCCTTGGTGAACAAATCTGCTTCTTGGTTCTTGGATCCCACGTGTGATGTTTTGATTGTCCTATCTTGAATCTTCTCCCTTATGAAATGCAAGTCTATTTCGATATGTTTAGTTCTTTCATGAAATATTGGATTCGCAGCAATCTGAATTGTTGCTGCTGTCGCTGAGCAGCTCCACTGGAGTTTCAATATCAATTCTCAATTCTCTGCAAACTCCTACCAGCCAGAGTACCTCTGCATCAGTTGCACCCATGCTCCTATATTTAGTCTCTGCTGAACTCCTAGAGACTGTGTTTTGTTTCTTTGATTTCCAAGAGATTAAGGACTTCCCCAGCTTCACCACATAGCCAGTGACTGATCTTCTTGAATTGGGACATCCTGCCCAGTCTGCATCACAAAATGCAGTCAACTTGGTTGCCTTTTCTGAGCTCAACAGAATCCCCAAACCTGGTTCATTCTTGATATATCTAACTACCCTGTATGCTGCATCCATGTGAGATCTTTTTGGCTTCTGCATGAATTGGCTTAGCATGTGTACAACATATGTTATATCTGGTCATAGTCAAATACAACAGCTTCCCAATCAGCCTCAGATATGGTCCTGGATCATCTAGCTTAACAACTGTCATCAACCCACCTACATGTTTATCATACTCTACTGAGGTAAGTTTCTGATTATGTTCCATTGGAGTGCCCACTGGTTTAGCCCCTGACAGTCCCAGATCACTGATTAACTCAAGTGCATACTTCCTTTGGTTCATGAGGATTCCTTCCTTTGATCTTGCTATCTCAATTCCAAGAAAGTACTTCATCTCACCTAGGTCTTTGATCTTAAACTTCTCCTATATAGCTGCCTTGGCTTCCTGGACCAATGTAGGATCATTCCCTGTGATTAGCATATCATCAACATATACTAGGATGATCACTATGCAGTCTTCCTTCTTTCTTGTGAATAAAGAGTAGTCAAACAGACTCTGAGTGAAACCTGAGTTGGTCAGAACTTCAACAAGTTTCAAGTTCCATTGTCTTGATGCTTGCTTGAGTCCATATAAGGATTTGTGCAGTCTACATACTTGTCTATTCCCCCCTTGACTGCCAAAGCCTGGTGGTGGAAGCATGTAAACTTCTTCTATTAAATCTCTTTGAAGGAATGCATTGAAGACATCCATTTGGTATAGACACCAGTGATGGGAAGCAGCCATAGCAAGAACCAGCCTAACAGTGACCATCTTGACCACAGGAGAAAAGGTTTCTTGATAGTCTAAACCTTCCTGTTGGTTATAACCCTTTGCAACCAGCCTGGCTTTGTATCTTTCAACTGTACCATCAGCTTTATACTTCACTTTGAATACCCATTTGCATCCTATAGGGGTCTTACCAGGAGAAAGATCAACCATGGACCAAGTGTGATTGTCTTGTAAGGCAGTCAGCTCCAAGTTCATGGCATCCACCCATAGAGGGTCTTTGAGTGCTTCATTATATGATTGTGGTTCCCTAACAGAAGTAATTTTGGACAGATATGCTTGATAATGAGGGCTAAGATTGGTGTGGGACATATAGGACTGTATAGGATAGAGACAAGTAGATGTAGTGGCTGAATTTGACTTACCATACACATAGTCATGTAACCAAGTAGGGGCATTTTTGGATCTACTTGATCTTCTGGGAGCAACAGGTGTTGGTATAGGGGCAATATCAGGTGGTGGAGGTGTGGATATGTGGTGAGACAAGTTTGGAGGATCATCAGTGGTGGGAGGAGTAAGTGTTGTGAATGGTGGAATGACTAAAGGCTCTGGGTTGGTTGTTGTGAGAACTCCATTTGGGAAAAGCTGCAACTTCTTATCTTTAATCAGCTTAAAAGCGAAGATATGTTCCCTGAAAACCACATCTCTGCTGATAAAGAAAGTGTTTGTGAGCATGTTGTAAAGTTTGTATCCCTTTTGTGTGGAAGAATATCCCATCAATACAGTTGCAATAGACCTTGGAGAAAATTTGTCTCCATTGTGCAGATTTGTGGCAAAGCACAAACAGCCAATAACCTTCATGTGAGCTAGAGATGTTGTTCTGCCATAGACTATCTCAAAAGGAGATTTGCCTGTCAGAACTTGCAAAGGTAACCTGTCAATCACATAAACAACAGTGAATACACACTCATTCCAGAACTTTAGTGGTAAGCAACCTTGCAAATGAATGGCTCTAGCAATCTCTAAAATGTGTTTGTGTTTTCTCTCAACCACCCATACACAAGAACTTTGATGAATAATGCCAAGAGAATTAAACAGATCATTGCAATTGGAATTGAAAAATTCAGTCCCATTGTCACTTCTAAAAAACTTCACCTGTGCACCAAACCGAGTTCTTATCAAAGTAAAGAATTGTCTGAGGATGACAATAACATCACTTTTCATCCTCAACGTATACACCCAGGTCATTCTACTACAATCATCCACCAGGGTAAGAAAAAATCTACAGCCATCATGACTTGCAACTCTATATGGACCCCAAACATCTCCGTGGATGATAGAAAAAATGTTTGTGCTTCTACTAGAACTGTTAGGAAAGGGTAGTCTAGTCTGCCTAGCCATTGGACAAATAGTACAATCTTGAATGTCATGACAATCTCTCTTAAGCTTCGAAGTAAATCTTGTGCAAAACTTTGACAGGGGCATGTCCAAGTCTTCTGTGCCAAACATCCACATCTTCAGCCTTATCTAAACTGCTATTGTTGATCAAGTTGGCATTTATTGTATTAACACTTCCTTCCTTCTTTATTGGCAATTGAATATTGTACAAACCATCAACTTCTCTACCAATCCCCTTCACTACTCCACTGAATAGATCCTGCATAACACAGAGATCAGGGAAAAAAGTGACAGCACACTTTAAGTCTCTGGTTAATTTGGATACTGACAATAGGTTGTGTTTAAACTCAGGGACACATTGTACATTTGTGATAGTATCTCCATTATTTAGCTTGCATTTTCCCACACATGCTATGTCTAGTGCATTACCATTTGGTAAGTACACTCTCTTAATATTTTCTTTGGTAATCTGACTGATTCCATTCAACAACTCCTTACTATGAACCATATGATTAGAGGCTCCAGAGTCTACTATCCATTTTCTAAAGGCTGTATTGTTGGAAGCCAAGAAAACTTGATTCATACCTGCTTTGTTTGAGATAGGAGGGATTTCTTTGTGGAGCATCTTCAAGATCTAATCATATTGTTTCTGAGTGAACATCATTCCTCCTCCTTGATGTGAGCTGCACTCAGGCTGAGTGGGATCAGTCTTTGATGGATTCCTACACTGGAAAGGATCATGTCCATCTGATTTTGTCACTGCAGTAGCTGTATACTGTGGTGAATATGTATTCTTCTTCTTAGATTTGTGATATGTTGGATATCCATGGATCTTGTAACATGTCTCTTTTGTATGCCCTCTCCATTTGCAGTACTCACAGAACAAATGTATATTTCTCGCTTTATAGTTTCCTCTGTCATAAGAGCCTGAACCAGTAGCTCCAAAAGAACCACCATGACTTCGTTTTGCTGAATATCCAGATCCTGCTTTGTTGCTGAACAAGGCTATGCCACCTGATTCTTCAGTTGATTTCCCCAAATTTCTCAGTTGATTTCCCCAAATTTCCTTGACTTTCTTCAGATATCAGCATTGCATATGCCTTGTTAATGTTGGGAACAGACATCATCATTAGAATCTGGCTTCTAGCTTGTGAATAAGTCTCATTTAATCCTGTCAAAAACTGTAGCAGTCGTTGATGTGGGTAATGCTCCATGTATTTTCTCGATCCTGCACACTCACAGCCAGGGCATGGCACAAGTGAGTCAAATTCCACCCACAGATCCTTCAACTTGGTGAAATAACTTGAAATAGATGATGTTCCCTGTGTTAATGTTGCAATCTCCTTGTGCAATTGAAACACTCTAGAACCATTTTCCTTATCAAATCTCTCCTTCAAATCACTCCAAACCGTGCATGCATTAGTAGCATAAGCTACACAACTACTCAATTCTTTACTCACAGAACTCATAATCCATGATAACACTATGACATTTACCTTCTCCCACAGATCATGAAGATAAGCATCAAACTTGTCCTTCGTATGTCTCCCATCAACAAATCCCATTTTGCTTTTTCCTATCAGACCGATCCTCATAGATCTACTTCACAAGGCATAGTTTTCTGGACCTGTTAGTTGAAATGAGATGAAGGAGCTACCTGGCGTGTCGCATGGCTGCAAGTACAGGGGATGATTCTGATCGATCGTCGACCTAGTGACTCTTCTAGCTTCGGCTTCTCCGACTTCCGCCATTACTGAAGATCCGCTTCACTTGACGTCTACTGAAAATCTCCTCCGACCTAGCTTCAGTAAGTCGTGATTCACCTAGCTTCGTCAACCTGCTCTGATACCATGATGAAATCGAAAAGGGATCCAACGCAGTAACAAAGAGGAACAATAATGCAGTAGCTGTAGTGAAATGTTCATAGAAAGGGAGAGCAATTGGGTTCAACCATTGAAGAGATAAGAAAGGGGAAAAATGTCTTGTATTTCTATTCTGCACTTCTGTGCATATATATATATATTTACATGTGGGTCATTAACTGCTAATGACCTTTAACTGGCTAACTCCCTCCCTATCTAACTCCCTAACAGACTTATTAATTGCCCTTATTATTCTCAACAATCTCACTCAGTGAAGTGGTAAGAGAGATTATTCAGGAAATAGATGGGACGTGAAGTTAGCTAATAGTATTTTGGAAAGATACAAACATTTTTGAATTCCTGTGCAGAATAAGAAGATGTCCACGTTTCCATCCATTTCTCAAACCAACAAAAGCAGTAAACAAAAGAACAGAAAACTAGTCAAGATTTATTATAAAACGGTCATTTTTCAATCTTTTGATTGCTCTCTGATTTGTTATCCCGGAAGGGGAGTCTTGGTTAATTGGTGAAGTTGCCGCCATGTGACCAGGAGGTCGTGGGTTTGAGCTGTGGAAACTATTGTAGAAAATGCAGGGTAAGGCCCTTCCAATAGACCCTTGTGGTCCGGCCTTTCACCGGGCACCCCTCTCTGATTTGTTATCTTGATTAGGGGCTAATGTTTCATGCATGAGTATTTACAAAAATAGAGTATCACACGTATTGTTTAAGTTGTAATCTTGAATTTCCTTCATGCAGGACGCGAGCTGAAATATATTGAGCGCAATAGTCCTTCCAATACTGGAAAAATTGACACTCACAGACAAATTGTTACTGCTACAGCTCTGTAGTTCAATCTATTGCTTACAGAAGGAAATAGAATCCATTATCATTTGGAAGACTTTCTTGATTCTGGGGAACTAGAAAAGAATACAGGTAGTGGTGATGTTTTCTGTTTTTCTCTCATAAATATTCTAAATGTCTACTTTCAAGTCGCACAGGTAAGGCATAAAACCAGAGAGTTTCTTGAAATTCTCAATTGTTGGTTTTTCATTCACTTCAATATAATCTGAAAATCCATTTATCCAGCACTCCCTCCAAAGCGAAGGTTTATGCATGCAACGGTAGGCATCATGTGTATGATCTGTACACTCTAATGATCCAAGCAGCCGGAACATTTCAGCCTTTCCATAAGAAACAGGTACCAACTATATGTTGTTCTGATTTGTTACAAAGTGTTGTGTAGACTGATGTGTTTTGATTATATGCCCGAGACATCAGAATAATCATTTATTGTTTTCTTTCCCCCTTCTCATAGTTCTACAAAATTCTCATCTATAAGGTACATTGTTATTTTTATGAGACAACTTTGGTGATAAAACATATGTACTATTATCGTTCTGATTTATCTATGTTTTTCTGTTTAGTAGAAATCGTTTCCGTTTTCACTACTTTTGTTGAATTATAACAAACCAAAGAATAGAGTGGAATAAGGAAATTAATGTGTAATCCAGTGAAACCGAAGTCTTCGAAAAAATAAAATCCAGTACTACCTAGCTTCATCCAGTGAATACCAGCAAGAAGCTATTAAGAAGTCCATATGATACTAAATGCATCTGTTGATTTCCATAAGATACTCTGGAAAGAGCTCTCATAGAGATAATTAAAAAGTTCATTTTTCTCAGAGTTGACTGAAGTAACCATGATGTGTCTAGATTTGCAAGTCATTACCTTCCTAAGAAAATAACATATGTACCCTCTCATATGTTAAATCAAACTTTTCATTAGTTCCCTAAAATTTTATGTAAGAGTTCACTGCACAGAAATGTTCTACGAACTTGTCCCTCTTGGGAAATTCTTGTCTCTTGGCTTTGCATTTTCCTGACCATTGATACATTCTAAACTTGCATTGCCAAGCAAGCTGCTGTCCTACTTGTGTTCATGGTTATATTTATTGATTGGCAGGATTGAAACTACACGTACGGTTAGCCGTTAGCTATGGCCAATGCATGCATTTCTAGATTCAGCAGCATTCAGAAAGCAGCTGTCCCATTTCCTGGCAGAACCTATCATAGCATTGTTTTCTCAAGGAACTTCTCAACTCTGGCAGCACCATGTATATCTCCAAGCATTCCTCTCAGTTATCCTCCACTGTCACTAGTTTCAGTGGCCTGCCTAACCCAATCAGATGCTCCACAACGTTCCGATGAGTGGTTTGCCCTTCGGAAGGACAAATTAACTACAAGCACCTTCGGCACAGCTGTGGGATTCTGGAAAGGGAATAGGCGATATGAGCTCTGGCATGAGAAGGTATTTGCTGCAGATGTTCAATTACTACCATCTCTAAGGAAGAGTGCCATGGATTGGGGTGTCCTCATGGAAGCAGTAGCCATAGAACGCTATAAAACCATCACTGGTCGCGATGTTAGCGCACTCGGGTTCGCAGTCCATTCGGATGAGCGATTGGGTTGGGTTGGTGCCTCCCCGGATGGTCTTCTTGGAAGCTTGCCTGGAGGTGGGATCCTCGAAGTGAAATGCCCATACAACAAAGGAAAACCAGAAAAGGGTCTCCCGTGGTCGACTATGCCATTCTACTACATGCCTCAGGTGCAAGGACAAATGGAAATCATGGACAGAGATTGGGTTGATGTGTACTGTTGGACACCAAACGGGAGCGCAATATTCCGCGTCTACCGAGACCGGAATTACTGGGAGTTAATCCATGGAATCTTGTGGGAATTTTGGTGGGAAAATGTGGTTCCTGCTAGAGAAGCTCTTTTAATGGGAAACGAAGAGGGCGCCGTAGCCTATAAACCAACATCAACACACAAAAAAACTGGACTTGTCATTTCAAGAAGCTTAAAGTTGGCAGGTGAGGCAAAGATGTTGTGCAGGGATATTGCTGGTCATGTTGAATTTTTCCGCTA
This sequence comes from Solanum sejunctum, assembly GCA_025642045.1. Classification (NCBI taxonomy): domain Eukaryota; kingdom Viridiplantae; phylum Streptophyta; class Magnoliopsida; order Solanales; family Solanaceae; genus Solanum; species Solanum sejunctum. Next base: position 19,230,749 of record JAOTQJ010000002.1, on the reverse strand, counting down.
GTGTGACCAACACTCGAGTCGATTTTTTGGTAAAGGGACACTTTAGCCCTCAATGTAGGATTTTTCGGGGTGAATCTGGATTAAGTCGAGCTCCAATGCAGGTACTCGACACCTGGTGGAAAAACAAGAAAAACACGCGAAGCTCGTGGTTTTTCAGAGTATCCCTACACCTAGTTGGGACAATGACAACAATGTACTCCACATCTTGAAGTCTAGCATCGACGATGCTGGAATTGTTCCGTGTTTCAAATAGGGGTATTTTCGTCCAGATATTATTTTACGAAGATGCCTCGAGAAGCCACGTAACATTATTCGAGTATTTCGAAGAGATTTTCTACATTATTATATTTGAAACGATAGCTAAACTTTGCTTGTCAGCTCAAAAACTGGTCATTCCCCTTAATTCATTTCAGGTTGATATCAAATTGAAATTACTGTTAGTTGATGCAAAGGCATTTGGCTTTTGATTTTCTTTGTTTGTTTCTGTTTTTCATCCGGTGTTCGGTATTCGCATTGGAGCCTGACTATTTTGGATTCGTGCTACGCAGGATCTTATTTGGGAGAAACACTTCTACCAAGAATTTTTTCATACCTTGGCCTCGAATTCGACCGGGAGGAACATTCTCCACTCTAGTTTTTCTCTATTTCATTGTAATTATTTGCTCATGATATTCACACCAAATTAATTAATGCAAAATAAGGTTGTTATAAGTCCAGTTACTATAAGTTTAGATCCAGAATTGCCTGATGAAGTTGGGTTAATGAACGTCATAGTTTGAAAAATTGTGAACATTTCTTGTGTATTGAGTCGCTAAGACCATTTATATAGAGCGTTGATCGTAAATATTCATATAATATTATCGTCTTTTTAGATATAATATAGCGAAAATTATATTATTTCACAAAATTCTTTATTTGTTATGGTGCATTTATGTTATTACTTTTTGCTTTGTATCATTTATGAGGGTTGAAGAATAATAGGGAAGTGATTTTTTTTTTCTTGATTTTGCATAAATATGAGATGCTTTTATTGCATCAAGTTATTTGTGAAATTAAAATTTTTTGAAATTGTAGTATTACGCTTCTCAAAAGTTAAATTATGTAAATTTTAATTAATATCTTTTGTCATACTGATATGAGAAAAATTATTAACTTATACTCTTTATGTCTCAATGTATACGATATACTTTTAGATTTCAAGAGTCAAACTTTGACTTAATTTCTTCATTTGTCTCAAAAAAAATTAAATTGTTAATTCTAGTGACTTATCATGCTTTTTATCGAGTTTTTAAATATGTAAATTATTTTTCAAAAATCTTTAAAATGGTACGTCTACTTTCTTTTTAAATTTAAAATTTATTTAATCTAGCTATTTTAATTTCAAAAATTGATTAAATTTGATACTAAAAACAAACATGATGAATATTTTGGGACGTAAAAATATGTGAATTATGGCCCGTTTGATAAAACGTATTATATAAAAATAGTCCATGGATAAGTGATTTTATTATACAAAACAAAGCTCAATAGATAAATTCTCAAAATTGAGTGATTTAAGATATTAACTCTATTTAAAACTACAACTTGCAATTTTTATGTGTAAACGTTGATGTTTATTCGATTTTATTATTATTTATGTTCTTTTCAATTTTAAAAATAGATGTTCTATCTTTATTAAATTAAAAATTTATATATTGTGAATAATAAATTTATTAAGATGATAATTATTTATCTTCAAATAACCCAAGTGAGAAATTAAGTAGAAAACATGACAACAAATTTGTTCTTCTCTAAGTTAATTAGAAAGGCTAAAAAAAAATCTTCAATTATTATTTATTTGAATCAAATACATGAAATATAATATCTCATAATAATTCAAGGATATAATTAAAAAAAAAGATTTTTATAAAATTTTAAACCAACCGCAAGATTAGGTGAAAAGTAATGAACCAAACACTTAATAAAAAATAATTCATGCATTACTAATCTCTGAATTACTAATCTCAATATTATAAATCTATTTATTATTAATCTCGCATTATTAATATTTGTACCAAATGATTTCTCAATGTATTTGTGTTCTTATTGAATCATGTAATCATTTTTGCTCCATTATTATAAAGTCTCACCGATCCCTAAGCAAATAAAAGTTCAAAAAGAAAAAGCAAAGGAAAATCTAATTAGATAGTGAAAAAAATATATTAGTTTGCACGCTTAACTTTTAATGGTATAATTACAACTATTTATTATATTAATAAATAAAGTTTTTATTTTTATTATTTTTTAGAACTTACATCACTTTCAAATAAATTTCATAATAACTTATCATGCTTTAAAGTTGGGGGGAATAAAATTTAAAAAAGTGAAGTTGATGTTTTTCTTTGGACATTTTCTTTAACACTTTATGCTTTTCTTGAAGCAAACGGATACCTTGAGCAAATCATATTTATTTATTTATTTTTCCTTTTTATACAAAATTATTTTTATAAATCCTTTCTTTTTCTTCCTTTGAAAGTGATATGTAATAGGAGTAATTAATAGATAAAAAGAAAAAAATGCTAGCCCTTTCTCTCATTTAGTTTTGGGGACGGACGAAAGAAGGAAAGTTACAAAATAAAACGCGTGTTAGTGTATATATAATTGAAAATAATATAAAAAACTATGGAGCGAAGAAAAAATTAAAATGATTTATGTTGATGAAATATGCACAGATATCTTAGTGATGGAGGTGTAAGAGGCTTACTATGGATGAATTCAAGAAAAGCGTAGGTAGATTAAAAAAATATTAAAAAGAGATGATTAGATATGATACGATAAAGTTACAGTTTATCGAGGTTTAAAGATATGTTGTTAGATAGAAAAATGAGGATGATATGGATTAAGATAGACGGGTAATAGGTAAGAGTGTGTCTAGCTAGTACGCAGAAGTGTATTGACCTGATGTCTATTTTAGTAATCATAGTATCGTTCTTAAAATTTTGTTATTATATGTTGTTTCATGTAACTTGATTATAGTATTATTCTGATATTCCCTCTATTCCATTCTGTCTCCCAAAAAAATGTCATTTTAGTTTAATTGAAAATAATTTAACTTTAAAATTTTACTTTTATCCTTAATAAAATAATTTCAGCCACACAAATATCTAAAAATAATTTTAGATCATAAATTTCAAAAGTCTTTCTTTTTTTTTAAAATATCATGTCAAATCAAATTGTGCCACATAAAATGAGAAAAAAAAGTATGATATATTATTTTATTTGTGTTGTTTCTTTTATTTCTTATTACTTCTTTTTCTAGATGTTTTTATCTTGAGTCAAAGATTTATCAGAAAGAGTCACCTTACCTTTGACATAGAGATCAAATTTGTGTATAAATTATCTTCTTTAAATTCTATTTTATAAGATTATAATGAATATGTTATTGTTATTTATATATCACATATAAAAAAAGAAATTAAAGTATTTATTTATTTATTTATTTATTTATACTATTCTTTAAATAGAAACCAAAATTTAGTGATGAAGATTTTTGTGTTTGTGTTCTCACTGGATCACTTTAGAAAGATTCATGTAATCATTATTCTATGAAAAATGTCACATTATTATATAGTTTCACCGATCCCGAAGCAACAAAAAGAAAGAAAAGATTTAAAGTAAAAAAGGCCAAAGAGAATATAATTGGATAATAAAGAAGTTTTAGAGGGCAATTGATTAATTTTGAAAAGGACATATTTATCTCGATTTATGTGATATTAATAAAATTATATATATTTAAAAATTTAAGTTGTTAATTATTACAACTTATAATATATTTTATATTATTTTTAAATAATAAATATTACTTATGGTATAGTTATAAATTTTTAAAAGTAAATCAAAATTTTTATTTGTTTAATAAATATTTTAAATTATTAATAATTGAAATAACTAAAAATTTAATTTATTAGGAACAATATTGTAAAATCAAATCGTTGAAGTAGATACGTCAATTGACTCCTACCTTTAAGAAAAAAATAATTTATTAAGAATAATATTGTAAATTAATAGTTGGAGCAGTTGAAGAAATAATTAACAAAAATAATATAGAAAAATCAAATAACTACATTATGTATGTTAATCAACAGACACTTTTACAAAAATAATTATTTAAGGACAGTATCATAAATTCATGATTACAGCAAGTGAATAAATAATTAATAAAAATAATATAACAAAATCAAACAACTAAAACAAGCATGTTAATTGACAATTGACTGTTTAAGAAAGAAGCTGAAATAGGCATGTCAACCATGACATGTCTGCTTCAAGACTCTTCTACTAAATAGTAATATATTAAAATTGAGTTTTTTAAATTTTAGATTTATAAAATGTAAAATAATTTTTTTTACTATTTTAGTTAGTTGATTAATTATATAAATATTTACTTATTGAGTATAATTCAATTCTTCAGATTATAATCCCTCTCCTTATTTCCCCATCCTTCGTAATTTATGTTGGAAGAAGACCAATATATCCCTAAAAATAAATTTTCATAAGAAATTATACTAATATAATTTGCATAATAGTTTATCATTATTATTTTTCCATGAATATGTCACCATCTAGTCCTTAACCCCACAAAAAAAAAAAGTTTTGCATAATAGTCTCTTTGGCAATTTATTGCATACCATGAGATTTTTTAATTCAAACTTTTTTGACAAGTCACTAGGAAGTTTCCTAGCAAGATACAATTATCATCTTTTTTTTTGGGTATTTATTCATTTTTAGAAACTATACTTCTCATTCGTTCTAATTTATATGACATATTTTAAATTTTAAAAAGTTAAAAAAATATGTGGATAATCAAATATATACTAGTTAATTAGATAATATAGCTATAGTTTGAATATATTACGGCTTGAGGCAAACATCTAACTGTAATTACAGTTTGAGTTCTATATAATTTTCGTGGTCTATACAAACGTTCTACGCAATTATACAAAAGAAATATGCGAATCAAACTGTATAGTGAAATATACAAACATCGTGAATCGTATAGTATATTACACTAATGTTGTGCACAAATTGTATAGCAGAATATATAAACACTATACATAAACTGCAAATTGTATAGCGAATTATACAAATGTATACAAATATTGCGCGAATTATATAACTGCTTCTATAACTATAGTTATGAAATATAATTACTCAAACTGTAACTATGGAGTATAATTAAACTTTATATGTGTGTCATTTACATAAAATTGGAGTATGATAAATCATAAAAATTATCAATTTTAAAATATTTTATAGACAAACAATTAAATTATGATAAAAATTTTCCCTATTTGAGTGGTCATAAAAAGAATTTTCCTTTACCAAAAACTTAATAAGAAAATTTAGTGGGTCAGGAATAAGTTGGTATGGGGCTGGTTTGAATTAAAGGAATTTTGAGGGCCACTTTAGTTTCTTTGAAAGATTTATTATATTGTCCCTACCATGATTTATAAAATAAAAAATATTATTTTTTTAAAATGGTGACAATTTATTTTTTTGTTTTTTAAAGTTTGAGTTGATGCTTCAATCCTTTTCAACTAAAATTTGAAAATACATGGTACTTTCATTATTTCAAGTTTTAAGTTCATTGCTGTTGCATAGTTGAGATATTTTGTTGACTTACAAAATAAATAAGTAGATCTCATTTGTGAAATTTTATTGGGTACGTTGTTGTTGTTGTTACAAAGCAAATAAGTAATTCTTGATAGCAAAATTAATACATAATTGAAAAGAAAATCAAAAATTATAGGGTAAGGTGAGAGTTGTTCTTGTGTTGAATAAGATGTAAGAAGTAAGATTAATATGATTCGAATATGTGAAGAACAGCAGCAACGATGCCTCAATAAGGAGGCGCGAGTTGGTGGATAGGTTTGAGGAGAAGGAGAGTCGTATTTGACTCATCAAGGATGTGATCCTAGATAGCAAATTTAATATGATAATTAAAAAAAAAAGAAGGAGAAATTACATGGTACGGTGAAAGTTGATTTTGCAGTGAATAAAATATGAAAAGCAAGACTGATATGGATCGAACATGTGAAGAGGAGGAGCAGAAATGCCTTAAACGAAGAGGCATGAGTTGGTGGATAGGTTTGATGAGAAGGCGAGTCGTACTTGGCTCACCTATAATATGATCCTGGATAGAAAATCATCGAGATTAAAAATTAAAGTAGACAATTAGTAAGTAATCGAACATTTTTTTTCCTGCTAATTGAGTAGGGTTCTGATTTGAAGCACTTATGTTTCCTTTATTCAATTTTATTACTATTGATATTTCCTTTTCCTTTAATTATCTTTATTATTTTTACACTCATTATCTTTTATATTCTATAATTTCTTTAATCAAAAATCTATCGAAAATCACGTCTCTATCATAGAGGTCAAGTCTTAGAGCTGTCATTAGATAGAGGAGACAGCTTGATGAAATTTGAAATTAGAAATTTTAAAATAAAATTTGGCGGTCTCTAGAGTTTACTTATTTATTTTATTTTATTTATTTTAAACAATTATCAAGTCAATTAATGGGTCCACTAAAATTCTAATATCATACGTTGATTGAATATGTGACACACAATTTACTTTCATTACGCATTAGATTTCTCTTGTTTTTTAGTATGTTAAATATAAATTAAATTATTTATGTTTTTTGATGGATTTGACAAGATTTGGCATGAAAACGACATATAATAAGTAATCTTTCAAGTTCTAAATATAAATTTAACTTAAGGGGATTAAAAATTAGAGTGTACAATTCTTGTATTAGGTAAATTTTCGCACATAATTATTTAAAATATTTTAATTATATTTCATAATTATAGTTTAGATAATTATAATTCCTAAATATAACTATAGCAGTGCTTGTATATTTCACTATACAATCTATACAATATTTATATAATTCGCTATATAATTCACAGTTTTTGTATCGCGTTTGTATACCTCATCATACAATTTACAGTTTTTTGCATTGCATTCGTATATTTCGCGCACAGTTTTTGTATAATTCACTATACAATTCGTAGTATTTATAATCGCTATATAATTTATAATCTTTTAATAGCATTTATATATTTTGCTATATCATTTGCACACAATATTTTGATAATTCACTATACAATTCACAATATTTGTATATCTGATATATTCATTATACAATTTACTATGCATTGTACAAAACTCAAATTATAATTATATAAAATTATTAATCATAAATCATAATTATTTTAAATTATAACTATATTAGTTAATTACTTATCATCATCAACATACCCCAGTGCCTCGAAAGGCTCCCGCTCATTGCGGGGTGAGGGGGGTCGAATGTACGCAGCCTAACCCCTATGTTTAAAAACAT
>JAOTQJ010000002.1:19212899-19223262 GCA_025642045.1 Solanum sejunctum | reverse complement strand
AGGAGCGTCGAAAGTTGCATTGACTAACTGCTACTTCACAAATAAAAAAAACGCAGATAGTTTAAAGAGTCATTTTGTTTTATTCCATCATACTCCAATATATATTTATTTATCAGTATAATTTTTCGTTCTTTTATTCTACTCGATGTAATATACTTTTTCTTTAGTTAGTTTTTAACCAATAAAAACTCAGCCCACAATAATAAATAACTAAGTACTATGTGGTCAATGTTTTCCAATACTTCATAATCCAAGTCTTGATAGATTTTTATTTATTAGAAAATTAATTTATAACATATTTGGGGGGCAAAGATTGTCTCATAAATGGGAATATAAATGAGCTTTCACTGTAACCATCAAACCCATCCAAATCAATTACTCACATCTTTTAATTTATATAGTGAGATATTTGATTAGTCAAAGAATTTAAATTTATGATCTAAGTAAAATAAATTATAAATATTTTATAATAAAAAATTTAAAATTAAATTATTTTTAATGAAAAATATAATTGTTCTTTTCTAAGATAGACTAAAAAAATATTATCATATTTTAGGAAGTATAAAATATATTTAAAAGGTTAAAAATCAAAAATATATATATTTTTTATAGCAAGGCACGTGATATCTTATGTCATGCTGGCTCATTGATTCCTTCTATGCATGCGTCATGGCTTGCGCCCTCTCATATTTTGAGTGTTCACATTTTTGCTAATTAAACTCATCCTTCTAGAAAAAAAGGCTTTGTCTTTATTCTTTCTATGATCGTATCAGAAGTGATAAGATTAAAAATAAAAATATTTTAAAAAAAAAAGAATAGCTTTTATAATGATCAAAATAAGAAAAGCGAGACTAAGATGCTTTGAATATATAAAGTAAAGATGCGTGGATGAAGTAGTAAGAATGTGTGAAGATCGATTACAGAGGGTACAGTGAAAGGCAGAGCTAGATAAAAAGAAATATTAGGAAGAGGCGATAAGACATGATATAGATGATGCAATTTTAGATTATCAATGATACACATGACTTTGGATAAAAAAATTAACAGGCAGTGTAGTATTATCTTGACTATGATAGTTGGTGTTTGCTATTCTATTAGTTGTATTACAGTAATTCTTGTTTTTTATATTCATAATTATTTATAATAATTTTTAATAATTTATCCTAGTATATATGTTTCGCACTAAATATGTTTTTATTGTTATTCTCTTTTAATATACTTCATATTATTTTCTTCTGATGTACTATATTTTTTATTTATATTTAAAATTATTATATTTAAGTCAAGAATCTTTTAATTTATACCAGTAAATATATAAATTTAGAAGAAGGTTATAGTGGTATCCAATTTATGTCTTTAAAAGGATAATAATAATAATAATAATAACAATAAAAAATATGGCAAGGTAAATTGGGATTTTAAAAAGCGAAAAAAAAAGGAAATTCTAAAGTACAGTACTTAAAAAGAATTTTGGTCCCACACGGAAAATTGAAAATTAAATTTACCTCAAAAGAGGAAAAGGTTACTATCAGGACGATTGGGCCCACGGGCAACAGATAAGCGGGCCTTATGGCCCACCAGGCCCACGTGAAGTCAAAAGATACAGAGGGAGATTAGGTAGCATCTTAGACGACGTGTCCCCCTGGGCCTCCGACCGTCCAACAAGTCATCTATTTAATAGGATCCTTACGCCGTCTGCCCTTCCTTGACCCCCAACACTCCCAACCCCCAAGCAATCAAATCGAACCGAGGTTCAAGTGTGAGATAAAATTTATTCAATAAAGAATTTTACTATTTTAGAATCATTATAGTTGTACAATCGTTCATTGAGGCTTCGATCGTTGGCTCAACACCTTCCTTAACCTTTTGGTATTCAGTAGGTGTCAACCTCTATATATGATCTTATGAATTTGTGGAGACTTGTGTTTTGGTAGACAGACATTCGGACCTGATTACTACAACTCCATTGTGAGGAGGCACCCCTTCTCCTGAAGTTATGAGGCTATGGAATCAAATCTATTGGTTGACTCGTTTGATGATACCAACCATTATGAAATCGTTTCGAAGACTATGTATATGTTATTCTCTACATTTAAATAAAAATGATTTGTGAGCATGAAATTCAAATAAATCATTTTTATAAAATAATAGCAACATACATGTTGCAGATAATTAAATTTTCACTTCGAATATTATTTTCTTAGTTTTACCAATCTCAATTGTATAATTTTTTTACTTATTAGCTCTAGTATTCATTAAGGTTTATTTGAAATCGTCTTTATCAAGGACACCTGTCAAAATAGGTTATAACCACTTAATCTTATAAATTCATTTGCAATATTTTTTGTTTACCTATTTTATTATCTCGATCGATTGAATATTTATGCCATTTAAATCTTACATACAAAATTCATTACTATATCTTTTTTAAGGACAAATACCTACAATTTATTATAAATTTTTATTCGTAAAAAATAAAAATAACAATAAAATTCTATGAAGATCAAATCTCGACCAAGTACTCTATTAAAATGCTTATATTTATAAAAAATATTACTTAGATGCAACGTATATTTAATAGTACTACAAGCCTACAACTCTATCTTTAGGCACTCAATTACTTTCTCTTTTTATCTTTATTTATTTCTTATCAATTTAGTAAGAAGATTAAAAAGTACTTTTTTTATTTTATTTTATATAAATTTTTTGATTTGATACGATATTTAATTTTTTTTAAAAAAAATTATAATCTAAATTTATTCTTAAATATTTATATGATTGAGAATTTATTCATTAAGGATAAAAAAATTTAAATATTAAATTATTTTCAATTAGAGTAAAATATATTTTTTTTGGGACGAATTGAAAAGAAAAAAGTGCTACATAAAATAAGACGGAGAAAGTAATAAATAATAGAAGTGATTTTATCAAATTAATCTTTGAATTTAATAAATATAATATATTAAAAAATATAATAAAAAATAATTATAATTAAAATAAATTAAAATTATATATATAAAATTACCTTTCAATTTCATGAAGAGAACAAATTTTATTTGACATTCTAAAATAGTTCAGTGATAAATAAAAATAGACAAAGGCAATATTATTTTCTTTTAATTTTTTTTAAATATCATTATATTACTACAACATTATTTAAAAGAGTCATAAAAAGAAAAAGGCGCAAAGTTTAAACGGCGTCGCAGCAACCATGTGGATGTTGGAACTCGCGTTTACGCGTCTGAACGCGCCCCCACCGTCTAAAATCACTCACTTTAATTATATTTTTTAAAATAATTAAAACATAATTTTTTTTTCATATTTAATTTTAATCAAAATTAGTGACAGATATTAATATAATAAAAAAATTAATCAAATTATCTTCGAATTGATATTTTTTCAATAAATGTAATGGAGTGAAGAAAATATTTTTATGATTCATGCGTACTGATTTACCTGATTATACATAAATAGTTTTATAGTGTTTAATAAAATTATAAATACTTATAAACACTTATTTATAAGTTAAAATAAATAAAAAATTATAAGTTAAAATTTCTAACTTATGATTGTTGACTTGTAAATCATAAGGCAAAACGTAATCGACACGAACTTTAAGTTATGATAATTTTTTCATGATAGATATTAAAATGGATAGAACTAGGCAATAACTGAAAGCTTTTGGAGATTTTCTGATGTATGATGGAGTATTGTTTACGAAGCTTTCTCTTATATGTTCAAAAGCTTAACTGTGCCTCATTGCCTCAATGTGAAACAACGACTCACTTGAATATTGAAAAGATTATCTTATATTATGTCTTAAATACTCGTTTAGAGTTAATTGAAATCGTGAACACGCGGTTTAAGACTTATTGTTAGACTTTCGATAATTATTATGGATGTTTTCAACTATAAACCATCCTCCGAAGTATTTGTAAGTATTCTCAAAAGTTTAACTTCACACCATATCATCGTAACTCATAATATCGTTCACTGGTTAGTTAAATTCAAATGTACGATGTGTCATCATATTATTATATATAAGCGAAGCAATATATTTTAGACATGAGTTCAAATCATTTCAATAGTTTTTTAAACATATTTATGTTAGAAAACATATTCATTACTGTCTAATGGAGTATTATTTACGAAGTTTCCTCTTATAAGTCCCAAAGCTTACTTGTAACCTCATTGCCTCAATGTGAAACAATGTCTCACTTGAATACTAAAAAGACTATCTTATATTATATTTTAAATGCTTGTTTAGAATTGATTGAAATTATGGACATGCGGTTTAAAATTTATTGTTAGACTTTCGAGAATCAGTATAAATGTTTTCAACTGTAAACCGTTATCGAATTACTTATAAGCATTCTTTTAAAGTTTGACTTCACACTATATCATCGTAACTCGTAATATCATTAGATGTTCAGTCAAATTCAAATTTACTACACGTGTCGTCGTGTTATTCTTAGCGAAGCAATGTATATTAGACATGAGTTCAGATCAATTCAATAGCTTTTTAACATATTTATATTAGAAGAAAGATTCATTACTGTTTGATGTCTGATGGAGTATTATTTACGAAGTTTCCTCTTATAGGTCCAAAAAGTTAATTGTAGCCTCATTCGCTCAATGTGAAACAACCTCTCATTTGAATACTGAAAAGACTATCTTATATTATGACTTAAATACTCATTTAGAGTTGATTGAAATCGTAGAAATATGATTTAAGATTTATTGTTAGAATTTTGAAAGTTATTATAAATGTTTTCAACGATAAATCATTCCCAAATTACTTATAAGCATTCTTTCAAAGTTTGATTTCATATGGTATCATCATAACTCGTAATATCATTTATTGTTTAGTTAAACACACGAATTAAAATTTATAATTAGATTTTCAAGATTTATTATGTGAATTGTAAATCGTTTTCGAATTACTTATAAGTAATTTTTTAAAGTTTGATTTGACACCGCATCATCGTTAACTCATGATATCATTCGTTGTTTAGTTAAAATTCAAATTTACTACAAGTGTCATCATGTTATTATAAGCGAAACAATATATATTAGACATGAGTTCACACCAATGTAATAGCTTTTTAATATATTTATGTTAGAAAATATAATAAATATATATAAATAATTTATTTCAAATATTTTAAAAAAATCGACATAATGCAATAATTCGAAAAAAATATAATTTTAGTTTTCTAGAAGTAATTGTATTGGAGTCATTGCTGTCCGTACATATCTACTGACACGTGTCCCCAGAAAACGCGCTTCCTTCTTCCTTCTTCCCTATTTATCCGCCATTTTCTTCACCATTTTTCTCTCTCAACACCTTTTCCCTTTCACCTTTTTTCATCTAAAAATCCTCAAAAATTAACTTCTGGGTCCTTCTCAAACATGCTGTAAACATCAATTTTGAGCTTAAAATCACTCTGTTTCGTTAAGGTTTTAGCTCTGTAGAAGAAAAAACAATGGCGTCTTCTGATAATTTGATGACAATGGAACAATGGGGTTTACGTTCTGCCTTTAACGATTCATGGTTATCTGATATCTTCGCTAAAGAAACTGAAACCTTAACGAAAGTCCTGCAGAAATCATTTTCCGGCGAAGGGAATGAAGCTGTTACGCCGACGGGAGAAATGGGTTCTCCGTTTTTAACTCCGAGTGCATCTGGGCCAACGTTTTCCGGAGGGTCGGAGAACGACGCTGCTTCCACCGCCGCTACGGCGAAGCGGCGAAGCTGCAACGGTGGTGGTGGATTGAGCAAGAAGATCGTGAAGCGTAAACCACGCGCTTCAAAGCGCGCGTTGACTACGTACATAACGGCGGACGTTGATAGTTTCCGGCAGATGGTGCAGCAGGTGACCGGCGCTAGAATTGGCGGGAACGGGATCGGAAACGTAAACGTTAACGTAAACGGACAGTTGTCGGTTTCTTCTATTTTGAAACCGGAGCCAAGGCGACCGGTTGACCGGGTTCAACCGGTTAGCTGTTTACCTACTCTCGACACGTCAGCTTTTCTACTGGACCCCACCACTTCACCATTCATGCATCCACCACCACCGCCACCGGCGGGGAGTATCGCTGCCGTACATCAGCCGCCACCGCTGGTTGTTGACGGTGGCTATGGTTTTGAATCTTTTCATGGCTTTCCTACCCTTGAATCAGGAATGTAATGCTAATGAAGTAGTGGTTACTATTAGGGACTTTGTTGTAATTTCACCTTTGTAGTTTAGGGAAGTGGTAAAATGGGAAAATCAGATATGTTTATAGTTTGATGTTAACTTTGGGGATACAATGTTTTGATGTTGAAATGAATCATTAGAAGTTGATATTTTGTTAAAAAAAATTTGGTGTTTTAATTAATTAGAAGAAAGGGAAATGTGTATTTGGTTGGTTTATAGTTTATGTAATTCTAACTGTTTTGATTTTATATCTAGTATTTTTTATTTTAAAATTTTAAAATAAGAGTCTTTCAAAAATAATCACACGCATATTTTATCTTCTTCAGATTTTATTTGTAAAATTTTACTAGTATATTATGATATAATTCATGTAATTTTACGAAGGTTTTTTTAGTTTTCAATTTTCATTACACGTGTATGTACTTCTCATTTTATTAACTTTATTTTATTTTATTTTTTGAGATTGAGTTTGTATTTGGATCTACTAAAAAAGATGAACGATCTAACGAGAAAGGTCGAATCTCTTTTTTAATTATCTCTTTTTATTTAGTATTTATCTTTTGAGAATTATGTAGATTTTTTTATTATCTTGTTTGTGATTTTTCTTAGTTATAGGGTATATTTGGAGAGATATTAAACTTCAAGAAACAGTAAAAAATGTTTATTAATACATAAAAGATATGAGCAAAACTTAAATATAAGTTTACAATGTGATAGCATTTGTTATGGAGTGTTAGTCAATCAAAAAATTTTATATTAAAAATATATAGTTTAATCATAGTAAGTTACGTTATTTTCAAGTCAGCAAAGATAAAAATATTAAAATGAATGTGAAGACATATTGAAAGCAATAGGACTACGAATAAGGATATTTCAGGGAAAATTGCCTTTATGATGAATAAGACGAGAAAAATATAATTGAGATGATTTAAATATGTGATAAGGAGAAATGCAGAAGTCACGAATTGAAAGTACTAAAGATTTGATATCAATGAATACAACGAAAGATAAAACTACTCTAAACAAATATTTTTAAAAAAAAATTAAATATAAGATGATACGCTATGATTCATTTTTAAATTAGACCCAAAATAAAAGTATATGAAGGTCGAATTAATAATAAAAGCATTATTTATTGTAATAATAGTCTTTTATTCTTATAATGCCTAACGCTAATTGAGAAAAAAAAATGACACAAGAACTTTTTGAATTTCTTGAAAACAAATAATAACAATTTAATTTTTTTTAAATAAAAAGTACACTAAAGTTGCCCCATTTGCATTAATTTGTCAATATAGTGATGTCAAAAACAGTCGTGTTATGTTTTTAAATATAGGAGTCAGACTGCGTATATTCGATCTTTCCTTATTCTGCAATGGACGAAAATCTTTGATACATTGGGATAATGTTGTTGTTGTCTAGTGATGATTCTGATCTATAAAAACCATTTATTTATGCTTCATATGGAGAATAATAAATATTTATATTTGTTACTATGCCTTGGCAGCTTGTATAGAGAATAATGTTTATTTATAATGCCTCTATATTTTTATTTTTCTTATTGGAAAATTAAAACAAGAATAATAGCAGCAAATGTTTACTGAAATCATGTCGACAAAAATATATAAATAACACTATGACATAATTAGATTAGGTTGACTTTAGGTCTATATATAGATCATAAATATATTTTAATATATTATTGTTGTTATCTAGTGAGTTTTTTATTTGTATCCGTTATTCATTTTAATTAAAAATAGAGTGATTTTGTATTCTTACTTTTGAGTTCAGCATTAAGGGAAGTGATTAGATAAAATATAATATAATGTAATTTTGTATTATTGAAGACATGATGTTAGATAGAAAATAATAGAGATCGCGTATTAAGGTAGAAGTTAGATGGCTAGTAGGAAAATGATAATATCTGGTCGTGTGATATAGTTGGTTAGTAGAGATAGTCGTGTCTTTATATATTATGTTGTTATTATTCGTCATTCATTTTGTTGCTTTTATTATCTTTAAAAATTATCATTTGTTTTTCATTCTAACCGTTTGGTTTCATACTTAGTATTTTCTGTCCTTTTCTTTGCATTATCTGGTATATATGTGTTAGTTTTATCATTGTTACTTACTGTCATGTGCTATTCATTGTTAGTCCTACCGGTTGTTCCTTTACCTTACATTTCATTTTGTCATATCTAATCTTTCTATTTATGGGTTTTAAGCTGAGGGTTTTAGGAAACAGTCTCTCTACTTCTATGAGATAGCGGTAAGGTCTGCGTACAATCTACCCTCTCCAGACCCCATTTGTGGGATATCACTTGGTATGTTGTTGTTGTTGTTATTGTTGTTGTGGAGATGAGATTTTTGAGATGAGGGTCTTTCGAAAATAGTCTTTTTTTCTTTAATGAGGTAGTGATAAGGTTTGCATATATTTTATCCTCTCTAAACTTTATTTGTAGATTTCACTGAATATATTATTGTTATACTTATTAATAAGTTATGTTTCGAAGAATTCAGAATCAATAAACTCAAACTTTGATAAAGTATTTTCAATTGAAATTGAAATTAGAGTATATTAACTTTGTTGTTAGACTTGGTCATGGAGCTAACAACCAAGTCATATAAAATAATTAAGAATTACCTTATTCTATAATTTGAGACTTCTAAAGTGTTGAACTAATTTTTTAATTTTGTTATTATATTTCTAGTTTTCTTGAATTGGTAAGTATTTATTTATTTTTTATTGATATTTGTTATCGGAGAATTAAATAAATATTATTAAACAAGAATTATATATAGCTGCAAATGCTTACCCTAGTCAAAAGGTTGCTGCATTTTAGGAAATAGTATTCTGACATGTTGGATTTTTTGCATACCAAGGTTGACTTAGGGACTTGGAATCATTTTATTTTTTAATTAAATATTTTAAATTTAAATTTATGAAAACAAATATTAAAAGTGTGACCTTTAAAGATTGTGTTTGTAATTCATAAATTTAAATTTAATCGACTTCTAAAATGAATATTGAATACCAAATAAAAACACTAAAAAAGTTGACTTTGGATCTAAGTATTTATGATTTTTTTTGGCATATTCTTTAATTAGCATAATTAATTGTTTATGAAAAAATTGAAGATTGAAAATTGAAGTAAATTGTCGTTATTGTTAGACTTAGTCATGTAGCTTACCCTCATGACTTGTAAAGGTTGAAAAAAGATAACATGTAGATACTTTTTCCCGTCCAATAATAATTATTTATTATTGATTTAATCGAATATAAAAATTAAAAAATAATATATAATAAAATAAATTTATTAATTAACTTCTATTAAATATAAGTGATCTTATAAATTGGATAAGTATTATATGACATTTCAAAATACTTCCTCCTATCTAATGATAGTCGTTCAGTATCGCCTTGATACAAAGATTAAGAAGCAGTAAATGATAGGGGTAATTTTATAAAATTATCCTGTGAATATGATATGTACAATATATTGAAAAATTTAAAAATAAAATGGCTATAAGCCTATAATTTGATAAATTAGAAACTAAGGGTATAAATTATTTGTTGATTTCATATATTGAACAAGTATTCTTGATAATCTATTTTTAGTATAGTCGACAAATAAAAATAAACAGAAAAAATAGCATAGTAAACAAATAAAAATGAATTGAGGGAGTATATGAGAGTGACATAGACATGAAGTAATGTTGACATCTTTAAACGATAGAGATTGTTTATTAAAGAGAAAAGGTATTAAAAACATCTCTAAGTTTGACATAAATTATAAGTTTTATTCTCGAATTATTGATAGTGTTTAAATACAACTAGCTACTTGATTAAATAAACTTACATACATCACTGATCTTATAATAAGAATGAAATTCACCCCTGAATTCTTGTCAAGTTAAGTGATATTTTTAACAATTATGATAGTTCGGAGACTGTATATTGGTTCAGTAAGTCAAGCAAAGGGGTGTTTTTAAGACTATCAATAGTTCAAGGATGAAACTAAGAATTCGCATTAAGTTCAAAAATATTTTTAATAGTTTTTTTAAAAAATTTAATTAATTATGTTAAAATTCATTATATAAAAAGATAATTATACAAGAATTACTTCTAGTGTATCTATCTTTTTAACACCCAACTAATTCCA
>JAOTQJ010000002.1:19194578-19205781 GCA_025642045.1 Solanum sejunctum | reverse complement strand
TGATTATACATTATTATCATTCATGTATGTATAACTCGCAGGTGTTGGTTATATAAATTCATAATTTGATTTCTAATAATATAAACTCACGATTTTTTTATTGTATAATCCTAAATTTGTATATGATTAACTTGACTTGTAAATAATTATCATGTTGATACAATTTGATTTGTATAAGCTTTCAAAAAATTTCAAATGTATAAATATAAATTTTGTATATACTTACCTTATTTGTATATTAGCAACGAAATATACAAATAAATTTGTATATAGATAGCAAATTGTACAATTAAAAATACTTATAGCAAACGAAATTATAACTATGGACCGTAATCATGCAAACTGAAGCTAAAGAACATAATAAAAATGCTCATTAGTATAATTAATTTTTTAAATTTGCTATTTAATTTGTAAATATGCTAAATCATTTTAGAACCCTTAAGAAATGACTTATTAGTTTATCGATAATTCTTGCTTCATTGTTTGATTTAATTGTTAAAATTTAAAATAAAATATAAAAAATACTTAGAAACAATATGACAAACCAAATGAACTATGATAAGTTAGATCTTGCTCAAAGTTAAATAGCAATGCCACGCAGAATAATCAACTTTTTTTATAGTAAAAAATAAAGTATGAAACTAAACTCTAAAGCCAAAAATTTTATATTCTAAATAGTAAAAAATATAATTTTATCAGTTTACTATTTGAATTTATTGACTAATTAGTTAAAAAATCATCTAGAGCTAATAATTCCTTAAAAGAAAACCCCATCATTATGAATCAATAACTCTATAATTAAAAAAGTTAAAAGCATTATCGAAAATACTAGATCAATAACCTATTATCAATAAATTAATATCTTTTTTTGAAGTTTGGACTACTAATTTTAGTTCGATTTGAAATAATCCCACTTAAGAGGTCTTTTGACAAAGTATCTATTAAACAAACTAATGTACATGCTCTCTGTGCATTATTGGGATTATATTCTTAAGATGTCTAAGAGTAATGTTGTAATGTATTTATTAATGCTATCAATATTGATAATATTTGTATTAGTTATATTGAAATTATTTTTTATGCAGTGTTTAATCTGGTGTATTACAAATAAACATTCTATGTATAACCATAAAAGTTATAAAAATAACTTTTATGAGTATAATAAAAATAATGTTAAAAAATATTTTAAATGATTGTTATATTTCAATCATGTTGATACATACATTAAAACTCTTTAAATACATGCACTATAATTAACATTGCATAGCGAGACTAAGTTGTGATAATACTCTTTAAAAAATAAATTTAAAATTGCACAAAGATCATCGCTTAACACAAAAGTAAAATTGAATATACATTACCTTTCTCAAAATTTGGTTATTTTTGTTGTTACTCATTTAGGGAAAAAATTTAAGAGTGTTAGGGAAGGATAAGAATAAACATTACCTTTCCGAAGGAAAAAGATCCTCTCTTATTTATTAATCACAATCCACCAAGGAATGGAAAAAACTTTGTTTGGTTTACATGAATTCAAGTTTCATTTCATAATATACTATTAAAAGTTGTAATTCCTATTCGTCTAAAATAGAAATACTGGTCAATCGCAATTAACTTAAGACCATATCACGTAGAGGTCTTAGCTTCCATAACAAAAATTAATAACTTTTATGCTATAATCTCATAAGATGAATAATAAATGTTGATTTTTCGTCAATAGTTTTTTTTTTATCTACTTATATCATTTATAAGGGATAACCCCCAAATTAGACCCTAAACTTGACATCATTTTATAAGTTGAAACTTAAACTTTCATAGTGCACAAATAGGACCCTCAACTTGGCAATTCCTGAACAAGTAGACACAGGGACTGACGTGACGCAGTGAGTGCAGTACACTCGCGTGATTTTTTTATTTTTTAAATTTTTTAGGAATGCCACGTGTAAAAAATATGGAATATGATGTGTACACTTTATGCTTATGTGGACGTATGTGCATCTCAGTATTGGCTGAAAAATACGTCATCGCGATTACATCTTACGCGCCACGTTAACGACTGGTCTGTGCCTACTTGTACAGAAATTGCCAAGTTAAGGGTCCTATTTGTACACCATGAAAGTTTAAGTTCCAATTTACAAAATGGTGCCAAATTAAGGATCCAATTTGGGGGTTTACCCTATTTATAAAGTTTCACTTTAGCCATTTTTCTTTCTTAGTATCTTATGATTTTATGGTATGATATTTGTGAGACGAGGATCTTCCGATAACAATTTCTTTATGTCTATGAGATTGATAAGGTCTATATATATTTTACTCTTCCAAACTCTAACGTGTGAATTCCGTTAAAATTTATATATATTTTACTCTCTCAAATCACAATAGTGAATTTTCCTGAATATGTTGTTCCGTCATATTTTTGTAGTACTACTTTTTTAAATAAAACAATTCCTTTGCAATTTTTTTTTTAGCTTAAGAGAAAAAGAGAAACAAATAAGTACACCATTTCGTATCGCCATTTTCTTGCTCACTGCTTCGGACCGCCATACTCTCTCCTCACGCTATATATGATTTCTTCACTTTTTGCTGTTATCAGTGAGGAGGAATTGAAACTTTTCTAGGGTTTCGGTTGAGATTTTTCGCGTAGTTCGGTGTGCACTGTGTGTGTGAAATACCTAGGGTTTTTCATTTTGCCCTAAGTCATCGTCGGCGTCGCATTTCTGAGATAAAATGGCTGGAAAAAACGTGATCTCCGATGACGAAGGTTGATTTTTCATCTGTGTTTTTGATTTTTTGTAGAAATGTGCTGATTATATTAGCTGAAAAGGTTAGTAAGGAGTTAAAAATGCATGTTGTTTTTTTAAAAATTAAAAGTTTTGTTTGCAGATGAAGTCGGAATGGAGGAAGAGGAGAGGGACGAAGAGCCAGTTGATGGGGACGGAGTGGATGACCGGGAGGATGACGATGAAGACGAAGAAGAAGAAGGTATTTGCGCTAATTTAATATGGTTATTTGTATTTGCGGAGTGTCTATCAGGAACAACCTCTTTATCTTTAGGAGGTGTACATACTCCTACGTGTGGATTATACTGGGTGTTGTTGTATGATCATATGTGTTTGTCAAGTGTCTATCGAAAACCACGTAAGATTAAGAGGTATATGTACACTCTACAATTTCCAGACACCACTTGTGGAATTATATTTGGTACGTTGTTGTATGGTTATATGTGTTTGTTGTAATTGGGGTATTCTGGTGCTTGTATTTGAGCAGAAGGTCAGGATGAGTATGAGAAGGATGGGTTTATAGTGGATGATGTAGAGGAAGAAGAGGATGAGGACGAAGACAATAGGGCTGACAGCGATGATGAGAGGCAAAAGAAGAAGAAAAGGAAGAAAAGGTGAGTTCGTCTTTCCGATATTGCATAATTTTTCTCGTCTATGGTTGCCTTCATGTATTTCTGTTTCAGGGAGTCGGAGAGGAATTATGTGCTTGATGAAGATGATTATGAACTTCTACAGGAAAGCAATATTGCAGTGCCTCGTCCAAAACTTGTGAGTTGTGGTTTTTGCTTACTGGATATAAACAAGCAAGCAAACACACATATATATGCATTTCATATGTATGGTATTGATGTCATCAGTAGATGTTTTTACACTCTGATTTTCACATGGCTAATTAGGAGAGCAAAAAGTTCAAGCGGCTTAAAAAAGCTCAGAGGGATATGGAGGATGAGGGTTCTGGTTTTTATGAGGAGGAGGAGTTTGACGAAACTGGGAGGCGAGGGCGTACAGCTGAGCAGAAGCTCGAGCGTAGCTTATTTGGTGATGATGAAGGTAAACATCCTTTTAATTGTCTTCTTTATTGAAGTATTTCTCATGTTGTTAACTGAACTCCCTGGGATATTTCCAGGGCCACAACTCGAGGATATTGCTGAGGAGGAAGAAAGGCTGGACGAAGAAGAGGATGCTGACATTGGCGAGGAAGATGAAATGGCTGACTTTATTGTTGATGAAGAAGAAGTTGATGAACATGGTGCTCCTATTAGGTATATTATTTGAGATATATGTGGATGTGGGATTCGGTGTTGATGCTTTATATAGCTTTCTGATTTATTTCACGTTATCTTTCTGGCTCCACAGAAGGAAGAAAATAAACAAAAAGAAGTCCAGGCAGGCTCCAGGAGTTTCGTCTTCTGCTCTCCAGGAAGCCCATGATATATTTGGTGATGTTGACGAACTTTTAATGCGTCGAAAACAAGATCGGGCCAAATCGGCCATGCACGATGAATCCGGTGAATGGAGTGAAAGGAGACTTGAAGATGAATTTGATCCTACTATTCTAGCTGAGAAGTATATGACTGAGAAGGATGAACACATTCGGAAAATAGATTTCCCCGAAAGAATGCAGGTGTAACGCCCACATTTTTCTCTGTCATTGGATTATACATCTTAGTTTTCTGTGTCATTGGATTTTACATCTTAGTTTTCTTGTCTGGGTAGGTTTTATTGTTTATCTTGTTTACTATGCTACTTTCTTAACAGTACTCTTTTGTTAATCTTTTGTAGATATCCGAGGAAAGCACTGGTCCTGTGCCACCTGAAACCATTAGTGTGGAAGAGAGTAACTGGATCTATAATCAGCTTGCTGCTGGTGTTTTGCCTCTTTTTAAGAAGAAAGATAGTGGTACAACTGATGAAGAGAATGAGCTGCCAATAGATAAAGATGACATTATGAGATTTCTGGATTTGATGCACGTGCAGAAGTTTGATGTGAGTTCTGATCCTTAACTAGGATTTGATCTTATCGATGCATGGCATTTGAAACTCTGCAAAACTTTTCTTTGTTATTAGGTCCCGTTCATTGCCATGTACCGTAAGGAGGAATGCATGAGCTTATTTAAGGATCCAGAAGAGGATGGGACTAGTGATGATGGCGCTAATGAATCTGACAAAAAACCTGCAGTAAAATGGCATAAGGTGATACTCGTTTTCAAATTTTTATGAATTGTTCCATGTCGACAACCTTGGGATATGAAATGAATACTGAAAGAGATAATGCTGCAGGTGCTTTGGGCAATCCAAGATTTAGACAGAAAGTGGCTCCTCCTTCAGAAGCGGAAGTCTGCACTTGAGTTGTACTATAAGAAGCGTTTTCAAGAAGAGTCCCGTAGGGTGTATGATGAAACACGTCTAAAGTTGAATCAGCAGCTCTTTGAATCAATTACCAAATCTCTCCAGGCATCTGAGTCCGAAAGGGAGGTTGACGATGTTGACTCGAAATTTAACTTGCACTTCCCACCTGGAGAGGTTGGTGTGGATGAAGGACAATATAAGAGGCCAAAGAGAAAATCACAATACAGTATTTGCAGCAAATCTGGCTTATGGGATGTGGCAAGCAAGTTGGGATTCAGCGCTGAGCAATTTGGTAGATTTTTGTCTCTAGAAAAGATGGTAAGTGTTCTCTACTTCTCTTATATGTTCTGAATCTGCCAAATGTTGAAGAAAATAAAATTGCGTTCATGGTAACTATTGTCTTAATTAGGGAATCTCGGGAGGGGCACCATATATTGATTACGCCTTGCACATTTGAACTTAGTTTTAGAACATCATGACTTTTGGACTCAGTTTACTTGTTGACATACATTAGAAATGAGATGTTCTCAATCAAGCAGACAGTACAAAATGATGAACTGGACTTGTTTAAATATATAAGTCTTCTCTTACTGAGATATATAATCCATTTGTGAGAGAATGACTTGCTAACATGTTAAGAAGATGCATGTCGCAGAGATGAGGATATTGAGGTGGATGTGTGGTAACATCAGGATTGATAAGATTAGGAATGAGACCATTCGAGAGAAGCTAGAGGTAGCCTCGGTGTCTGATAAGATGAGGGAAGTGAGACTGGCGATGGTTTGGACATGTACAAAGGAGGAGTACCAATGCTCCTGTTAGGAGGTGTAAGAGGTTGGTTCTGGGAGCTACACGGAGGGGTAGAGGTAGACCGAAGAAGTATTGGGGGGAGGTGATCAGACAAGACATGGCGAAACTTGATGTCATCGAGGACATGACCTTAGATAAAAAGCAGTGGAGGTCGCGAATTAGAGTAGCAGGCTAATTGGTTGGTAGGTTAGGTGAATGTCTAGCCTTGGGATATAGTGGGGTAGCAGGAGCAATCATGTTCTATATCATGTTTGTCATTATCTTTTGTATGTGTGTTAAATTTATCATATTTACATATTGTGCTTTTCGTTTTTAGTCACCCTTTCTATTCCCTTCCTTTCTTTTTTGTCATATCTAGTTTATTCTGCTTATGGGTTTTTGAGACAAGGGTCCTCAGGAAACAATCTCTCTACTTCTATGAGGTAGTGGTAAGGTCTGCGTATATTCTACCCTCCCCAGACCCCACTTGTGGGATTCCACTGGGCATGTTGTTGTAAATATTCTCCAATTAGCTATGTTGTTCCCTTTGCTTTCTCTTTTATTGTTGCTGTAGTTGGGTTTATTTCCTTGAAGTTTATCCCTTACAGTCTAATTTGCTGAGGGAGTTTGGTAATATCTTACTAGTTGGAACCAGGAAATCACAGTGAAGGCGTGAACTTTCTTGCAGGGGGATGAGCTGGAGGATGCTAGGGAACCACCAGAAGAGATGGCATCGAACTTCACCTGTGCAATGTTTGAAACACCACAAGCTGTGCTTAAAGGCGCTAGACACATGGTATGAGGACATTTATGTTAAACTTAGTTCTCAATGATTTTGTTACCATGTGGGACTGTAATAGTTGACTCTTAGTGATCAATTTTAGGCAGCAGTAGAGATAAGCTGTGAACCAAGTGTCCGTAAACATGTGCGTAGTACCTATATGGCCCATGCTGTAGTATCTACGAGTCCTACTCCTGATGGGAATGTGGTGATTGATTCCTTCCATCAATTTTCTGGGGTCAAGTGGTTACGGGATAAACCTCTCTCAAAATTTGAGGATGCACAGTGGCTTCTCATACATAAGGCTGAAGAGGAGAAACTCCTCCAAGTTACGATCAAGCTGCCTGAAGTTCATCTAAACCACCTGATGACTGAGTCAAGAGATCATTATCTCAGTGACGGTGTGAGTAAATCTGCTCAGTTATGGAATGAACAGAGAAAATTAATACTTGAGGATGCAATTTTCAATTTTCTTCTGCCTTCAATGGAAAAGGAAGCAAGATCCTTGCTAACAAGTAAAGCAAAGAACTATCTTCTCATGGAATATGGTAATGTTTTGTGGAATAAAGTGTCAGTTGGACCATATCAACGTAGAGAAAATGATCTCGGCTCCGATGAAGAGCCTGCACCCAGGGTTATGGCTTGCTGTTGGGGCCCTGGAAAACCAGCAACCACTTTTGTGATGCTGGATTCGTCGGGAGAGGTTTTGGATATCCTGTATGCTGGATCTCTTAGTCTTCGCGGCCAGAATGTTAATGATGAGCAGCGGAAGAAGAATGACCAGCAGAGACTGTTAAAATTCATGATGGACCACCAACCACATGTTGTGGTGCTGGGAGCTGTAAATCTGTCTTGTACACGGCTTAAGGAGGATATTTACGAGGTATGCAGCTGTAAAATTCTGTTGATTAGTAGCTAACGTGGTTAGGGATAGACTTCACAGTATTCTGGTAGGATATGTTATGCCTTTTTCAGGCATATTATTAAAAAAATCTTTTTATCAGCATAACTTCTTTACTGTGGTGGCTAAATTATCTCTTGACTGTTTATGTGATTCAGATTATTTTCAAGATGGTGGAGGATAATCCTAGAGATGTTGGTCATGAGATGGATAATCTGAATATAATATATGGAGACGAATCCCTTCCGCATCTCTATGAGAATTCCCGCATTTCTGCTGACCAGCTTCCTACACAGTCAGGTAACTATTCTCCTGTGAGCTTAAATGCAACTGTTAGGATTTAGCTGTACTTATCCGTTCCCTGATTTTAGGCATTGTGAGGCGCGCTGTGGCATTGGGACGTTATCTTCAAAATCCTTTAGCGATGGTAGCGACTTTATGTGGACCAGGGAGGGAAATTTTATCTTGGAAGCTGAATACTTTAGAGAGCTTTCTCACACCAGACGAGAAGTACGAGGTAGTTCAACAGGTTATGGTGGATGTAACTAACCAGGTGGGTGTTGATCTTAATTTGGCTATAAGTCATGAATGGTTATTTGCCCCGCTACAATTTATTTCGGGGCTAGGTCCCAGAAAGGCAGCATCGCTTCAAAGATCCTTGGTAAGACAGCAGACAATCTTCACTAGGAAGGATCTCTTAACTGAACATCATCTTGGTAAAAAGGTATTCGTCAATGCAGTTGGCTTCTTGCGAGTACGACGCAGTGGATACACTGCAAATAGCAATACATATATTGATTTGTTGGATGATACAAGGATCCACCCAGAATCCTATAGTCTTGCACAGGAGTTGGCGAAAGATATTTATCTTAAAGACATGGGTGAAGAAGATAATGATGACGATGAAGTGCTTGAAATGGCAATAGAACATGTTAAAGAGAAGCCACATTTGCTGAGGTCGGTTAATGCTTATGAATATGCTAAAACCAAGAATCGTCTTAACAAAAGGGAAACCCTTAATTGTATAAAGTTGGAGCTAATGCAAGGGTTTCAAGATTGGCGTAGACAGTACGTGGAGCCAAGCCAGGACGAAGAGTTCTATATGATTTCTGGTGAGTCTGAGGAGACGCTTTCTGAGGGAAGAACTGTGCAGGCAACAGTTCGCCGAGTTCAACCTCAGAAAGCTATTTGTGCTCTTGAGTGTGGATTGACTGGCATTCTTATGAAGGAAGATTCTTCAGATGATTGGAGAGATGTCAATGATCTGACTGAGAAAATGCGTGAAGGGGATATCTTAACTTGCAGAATCAAGTCGATCCAAAAAAATAGGTACCAGGTTTTCCTGAGTTGTAAAGAGAATGATATGAGAAATAATAGGTATCAGAGTAATCAGAATTTGGATCCCTACTACCATGAAGATCGCAGTAGCTTACAGAGTGAAAAGGAAAAAGCTCGTAAAGAGAAGGAGCTTGCAAAGAAGCATTTCAAGCCAAGGATGATAGTTCATCCTCGATTCCAAAATATAACAGCAGATGAAGCAATGGAGGTATGTTGTATCTTCACAGATATTATGTGTAAATTTAGTGCTTAGTCCTTATATTGTGACATTGCAATAACAAGAAGTAAGCATCCGTAGTGATTATAAGTAATTGATGCCTAAGCTTATCTTGATTCTCTCTTCATACATTGTGCAGTTTCTCTCGGACAAGGAACCGGGTGAGAGTGTTGTACGTCCCAGCTCACGGGGACCGTCATATTTGACTTTAACTCTCAAGGTTTACGATGGAGTTTATGCTCACAAGGATATTGTGGAAGGTGGAAAGGAGCATAAGGACATAACAAGCTTGCTGCGTATCGGGAAGACACTGAAAATAGGAGAGGATACTTTTGAAGATTTAGATGAGGTACTTTGCTTGTGTGTCCATTTATTTTATATTAATGGGAGTTGTTCCTGATCTAGTTTTTGGCATCTCTTTCCTTTGGTTTTGTGGAGGGAGGATTGCAGAGTATAGGGAACATATGTTCCCTGTTGTTAATATGAATCTAGTGATCAACAATCTTCATAGGTCACCCAACCGGTGAAAAGAGTTGAATAGGGACCCAAGTGTGAGGCCTAGTGGTCAATGTTGAGAACCACTAAGTCTCAAGTTTCAAATTTCAACATAGACAAAAAACACTAGGCGATTTCTTTCCATCTGTCCTAGCTTTAGTGGACAGTGTTATTTTGTACCCGATCCTTGTTACCAGTGGGAGGTGACAAGTATTCCGTGGAATAAGTTGATGTGCACACAAGCTAAGCCTGAGAGCAATTATAAAAAAGAGTTGAATAAAGCTAAAATAAATAGTCTTCCTGTCATAATTTATATGAGCTAATTTGGCTTGGCTTGGCATGGCATGGAGTTTAAGAAAGAAAGAAAGACTTTTGAAATTTGTGGCAGAAAATGAGTGATAGATATTTGTGTGGCTAGAAATCATTTCGTTAAGGGTAAAATAGACATTTTAAAGTTAAATTATTACTAAGTATAGAAGTTTGTCATTCTTTTGGGACTTATTAAAAAGGAAAGCAAGTCACAGTAATTGGGATAGGGGGAGTAAACATAGACGTCCTTAACAATTTGTTGGGATAGTTGTTACATATTGTTTCATAATGCATCATCATATTGTATTGTATATTCTACTTTACTGTATCATCTACATAAATATTTTTGGATGGATTCTATTGTTTTCCTTTGTTTCAAAATTTCACGCTCCAACTTGAAGAATAAGCTTACAATATTTTACTGGAAAAAGTAGGCTAATGGGATTGATTTATTATAAAAAAATAGGGTACAATTGTTAAATGATAAGTAGAAGCAAGATGAGAAAAATAAGGTAACTACGTGGTCGCTCCAAATTGGTTGTTAAATAAAGTGATACTCCGTTTCAAAAAGAATGATGCACTTTCATTTTTAGTCTATAAGACCACAATATTGAAAAGTCTTCTTTATTCTCTAAACTCTTTGTCAAGTCAAACGAGGCCTTTTTTTAAAACCGTAGGGAGTACAATTTATTGTTAGGTAACGACATATTTAACTATTCGATACAATAAAATTTAAGTACCAATCAAAACAAACATTATATGTAAATTAACTTTTGTGTTACAATACAATGTGTGACAATTATCCAAACTGACTGTAAGATGATGGTTGGTGCTCTCTGAAAGTAGAACTTCAAACATGGTTACCAATGCAGATAGCTTGCATTAATGTTGTTGTGGAGGGGATATCTAATTCTCTCTCTCTCTCTCTCTCTCTCTCTCTCTCTCTCTCTCTCTCTAATGATTTCTTCCTGATATCTATTTGTGCACTCTTTTGAGCAGAAATTAAAATATATTGGTCAAATGGTGGACAAATAAATTGGGCAGAAGGTCAAATTTGATGACTAAATAGACCTGGATTTGCTTGATCTTTTCATTAATTTGGTTACGTCTGATTAGATAACTTAGTTATAATTGGCAAATTGCTGCTACTTTATTTCCAAATGAAGTTAATTTTCGTTCCCTCATCTCAGAGAACTCTTTCAAGTATTAATTAATTGCTCCTAATACTTAACCCCCCCCCCCCCCCA
>JAOTQJ010000002.1:19177231-19191241 GCA_025642045.1 Solanum sejunctum | reverse complement strand
ACATACATATATATATATATATATATATATATATATATATATATATATATATATATATATAATGATATACACTTTGTGTTTTATTGGTTCACCTAGAATATTTGGTTAGGCTTTCTATCCAAATCAATGTGAAGTTTCAATTTGGTTGAGCGTCCTCTTCCAAATTGAAATAAAATATATAACAAGATTAACAAGTAAGTAATAACTACAAGTGGAGATTGCTTACCATTTAATATTTACTTTTTACATACACTTGAAAACAAAATTCCTTTTTCTTTTTACGTAAATAAATTATCTTATCTAGTTTTTTTGAGTAAAAAAAAATATTTATAGTTCATTCTTACTTACAGATTTTGAGTTTGAATCATAAATATGAAATCATCCTTGTTAGAGACACAACCTTAACTCCAAATTGAGATTTTTTTACGCAAATTCAGATTTAGTTGAACTTCAATACAAATATCATGCAAGTGATCGAGAGTTATTATTATTTCTAGGTGAATATTATATATATTTATATACTCTTTATATCATGGCAAAGTTTAATCAATTTAAGTAAATATCATCACTTAATCACAATTAATTAACTATATTTCAACTATAATATTAACACAATGTTATTTTCCTTAAAAAGAACCAAAATAAATAAATAAATAAAGCTTCAATCTTAAATTAATTAATTAATATGTGAATTTGTCATATATAGCCAACTCATGTTCAAATGAAATTTTTGAATTAAAGTGATCATTTCAATAAATTCAATAACTTTTTGAAGTTAACTACTTACTTTTTTTTTTTTAATAATTATTTGAAAAATTAATGTGTGACATATTTATTTATATTAATAAAATTCCAACCATATTTATTTTGACAAGGGACCAAAGTTGACAAAAAACGTGGAGAAGTTAAACCTTTTGTTTGCATTTATGACTTTATTACAAAATCCAAAATACCAAACGATAAAGCCATAAACAACAACTTAAAAACAAAAGTTTTTTTTTCTCTATGTACTGAAAAAAAAATCTTAATTAACGTAAAAATATTACTTGCATTTCATATTCTTATATTAAATATATAAATTGGTTTATTAAAATTTAGTTATAAATGAAGTGAAAATATATATTATGTACATGCATTATGTATTTTATTAAATCAGTGTTGTGTGTTTACTTTAATTTTTAATTGTTGAATAAAATTAAAAAATTTTATTAGTCAATTTTGAAAAATTGTAACACAATTCTACATTTGATTTTTTTTTAAAAAAAATTTGATATCTTTTACTACTCCCTTTCTAATTTAAACAATCTTTTTGGGTATATGTAATAATATAGTATAATACAAGTAAAATTAACATATCAACGGTGAAAAATTATTCATACACAGATGCTTATATATAATTATTTTTTATATATATAAGGTGTGGCTGATTAAAAACTTACACATTCAAAAGATTGTAGTAGAAATCTAGATGTTGAGATGAATGAGTGAACACAATAGAAGTGATATAATCAAAACATATATATTCAAGATAAAGTGTAAATAATTTTTGTGATTGATAAAATGATGAAATCGAAAATGAATTGTTTCAAACATGTGAAGATGAGGACCCTGAGAAGTTCGCTATGTGGATTAGCAAAAAGGGAGATAGAGAATTAATATGTAAAATGTTAATAGATAATTGCACGTTGTTTAGTTTAGTTTTCGATCCCGACTTATATTTATTACTTTTATTATATTTATATATAATCATTTGTTTTTCATTTTGGTCTGTTTTTATTTTCATATCTAGTAATTTTTGCTTTCGAGACTTTGTATTTTTGCGATAAAGGTCTTTCGAAATCAACATATCTATCTCTATAAGTAGTGGTAAAGTCTGTCTACAGTTTACCCTTTTCAGACATCATTTATGAAATTCAACTGAATATATTGTTATTATTTCTTAATTTTGATTACTTTTTCGCTACTATAATTCTTTGTTTAGTAATCATTATTATGCTTAATGATACTTCTGTTGATACGTTTTACTTGAGTCAAAAATCTACTTAATCAACTATGTTCAAAATATAGTTAATTAAATACAATAGTGGAAAAGAAGTGGAGTACATATTACTACCATTCTTTGAATTTGAGTCTTACCAAAAAGGAAGTTTCTCTCTCTTTTTCTCACAGGAAAAAGGGGAAGCAGAAGAAAGAAGAAGAAGAATCCATGGAGTTTCTCTCACTACACCACACCAGAAATGGAGATTAGCAAAAACGGAGAAAACCCACATTACTATTATCATCATTATTCCAGATGGGCAAAGTAGAAGAGGAGCATCAACTACCTATATCATCAGTAGGTACAAACAGTACAGACCAAAATGTAGAGAATAGGTGTGGAAGATTCAGTGGGTGGATTAAGTTTAGATGTGTACTTGCTTTGCTGTTTGGTGGAGCTGTATTGCTGTCTGCTGTGTTCTTGTTGCCAATTTTTCATAATGGAGATCTTGGGGATCTAGATCTAGACCCCAAGTTTAGAGGTAACCCCTTTTCTTGATTTTGAGCTTTCCATTGTCATTATTTTTATTATATAGTGAGGTAAGGTGAAAGTAAAGTTCAGCTAGACAATCAACTGAGATACTAAGATTTTCGTTTTGCGGGGTTTATGCAGTTGATGGATTAGTTGAGGGTGTGGTAATTATTAGGAGAAATTTAAGCTGTAGCAAGATCTTATTGTGTAATTATGGGTTCCTAAATTTGGGGTTTTTTGAGATCCTAATTACCATTTTTGGATGGGTTTGTGTAATTTTATTGTTTAATCCCTTTTTCTTAAATGAACTGGTGTTTTTGATTTGTGGGTTTCTTCTAATTTTGTTAAATGAAGTGAATTTTTTCACTATTTTAGGTTATTATTCTATTTCAAAATTGGAAAAAGTCTTTGCCTTTAATTTGATATATAAGATATAGAATGCATTTTCTGGGGATTAAGAAGTAGATAGCTATGTTGCTCGGACTATTCAAAAATATTGATGTGTGTGTGTCAGATCTTCCAAAAGCAAAGCATTTTGGAGGATCTAACACTGGTGCAGCTACATTTTTGGAGAGTCCGAGCATCATACATAGATAGTGATGACTTATGTTTTGTCATTTTTCTTTCTGGTGGAAATTGTTACGAATTGACATAAGCTGATGACTGATAAGTCTGGTATTAAAGCTCATGGTATAATAGTTTTTAGGTAATCTCCTATTTTAGTAATTTGTATATAATTTACATCAAATCATTAAGCAGAACTTTATGTTTTATGTTTTGCCTTTCTCTGTTGTGCCTTGGATTATTACTTTTGCTCATCTGTTGCACCTCAAGTAAATACAACCTTTTCTGTTTCTCAATTGGAGTGGAGTAATGTATCTTCTATTTTTGGGGCTTGATATTTTTGAGGTGAGGGTCTTCTGGAAACAATCTCTTTATCTCTATGAGGTAGTGGTAAGGTCTGCGTACATTTTACCCTCCCCAGACCTCGTTTGTGGGATTCCACTGGGTATGTTGTTGTTGTAGTTGGAGTAGAGTAATAACCATAAAATAGTTGTGTATGCCATCTGGCTATATAGGTTATGAAGAATTTGATGTATACATACTCGATCAGGGTTAAATATCAAAACTGAACGATGAAACTGGTCATATGGATATGCTTAGTTTCAAACTGCTCATAGACACTGCAGTAGGATGGTATGGTGTTACTTAAGACGATCAACCCCTTTGTCTGTTCCAGAGCTCCACAAAATTTCCCCTTCTGTTCCTTTTCTCTTTCCTTTCTTTTTTGGTGGTTTTCGTTATATTCATTCTTGTTACACTTAGTCATACTTTAGTTAGATAGGAAGTTTATTAAGAACTTGAGTCGCCATACCTTGACATTTGATCCTTGTGATAGTTGAGAATATAAATGGTAATAGTTAATTGTGAGACCCTTGTATTATGATCCAATGCCATTAGTGTAGTTCACTTGCAAGGAAAACTTCAACTGGTCAAGCTAGTTTTACTATTTTATGCTCTTAGACATTTTCGGATGTTAACATGCCTTCATGAAATAACTCCATAATTCAGGACTTTCATGATGGTTGAGCAATTAAAGATACCTCTGAGATCCACTTCTGTTTGTATTTTTTATCTTTAAAACCTTTCACTCTCTTATAAAGATAATTGTCAATTGGATTTAAAAGGGTTGCATGCACTGGCATGTGACAATTTGATTCTTTTCCCATTTCATGGGCTAGACATGGTTATAAGTTTGTATAATATTGGGTCCAGTAGATCCAGAATCCTAAACATGTAATGTCTGGAGAATTTGATAACTGACACTTAGCTAAGTTTGTGAATGTGTTTTCTGTCCTTGTCAGCACAGAAGCTTCTGGTGGTCCATTTAGTTCATTTAATAATCCTATTCTTTTCAGCTGAGTTCTCAAGTAGTTGTCATCACATTTGAGTTGACCATTCGTGTTTATCTTCGTTTCATCAGTCAGTGACTCAATCAGCAAATCTTACTATAAATTATCAAAGAAAGAAAACACATCAGTTCCTATTCAAGTATAAAAATAGAACTTGAAGGAATATCTAATTGTTCTCTTCTGCAGATTTTAATCAACTTATTGTTAATTTTCACCATTCTTTCTTTCCAACGAGTATTAATTTTAACAAGTACATCGCAAACAACTTATGCTAGTAGAATTGAGATATGATTGATGGATTTACTTGAGGGCAAAGAGTAGAATATCCCTTTGGTGTGACCTAGAAGCAAGGGGTTTCAAAATTCAAATGTTAATGGATGATATCCACTGGGATATAACATGCAATGCACGCCTTACTTTGAGAACTCGTATTTCTTTCTCCTGTATTCTGCTATAGTATCTTAATATCTTATGTTAAAACATTTAAAAGATAGCTGATCAAAGTACATCTTTTTCACAAATGAATACTTTCACCTATTGATTTGTCACTGTTTTTATTTCTGGGGCTTTCTAGGTCATGACATAGTAGCCAGTTTCATGCTTGAGAAGACAGTTTCTTTGATGGAGGATTATATGGTGCAACTTGAGGATGATATTTTTGATGAAATAAGTGTTTCCAACACCAAAGTATGTATGGTTCTTCTCTGTTTTTCCTTTCATCTCTTAGATTTAACCTTTTTGTTTTTGCTACTTGTTCCTTTTCTTACATATTTATGCCTATTACAGGTGGAAATAATATCATTAGAAAATATGACTGGATCAAACATAACAAGGGTTGTCTTTGCGGTTGATTCCGATATGAAAAATATGAGGATCTCTCCGACTGCTCTGAGTTTAGTCAGATCTGAACTTGAAACTGTAATTACTCACCAGTCATCTCTGCACCTGACGCCATCTTTGTTCGGGGATCCTTTTTCTTTCAATGTGCTGAAACTCAGAGGAGGGATTACAGTGATCCCCAAACAAAGTGTATTCCTTATGCAAAATGTGCAGATTCAATTCAACTTTACATTGAACTCATCTGTTGATGAAATTCAAGATAAATTTGATGTATTAACAAGCCAGCTGAAATCGGGGGTACATCTTGCATCATACGAGGTACATGAATATGATTACTCTTCCAGGTCACTATGTGTAGTTCCTAAAGGTCCTTCGGAATATGAAACTCAAAAGTCCTTGTAAATGAATGTCACTATGTGTAGTTCCTAAAGGTCTGTGATAGAGCTCCAGGGCATTGGAAATGGTTTGGAGTTGAAGTTCTAGGATTCGTCCTACTTCTGCAAATTATGATTTTGTAACAAGATTGTCCTCGTTAAGAACTGTTGGGATAGTGATAACTATCATTATGGTTCAATAAATCCATTTCTCGCAGTTCTGTTTTGAGGTAAAAAACGGTTCGTGATGTTTTCACCTTCGAACTGCTGCACAAACGCTTGTGCGCTCACATGTTGCAGATATGTTTAAAGAAATTTATTTTCATATTAACGTGCCATATTATTCATACTTGTGAAAGCATTGATCTCTTTGTCATGGTAAAGGATTCATGGTTTCTAATTGTGCTGGGTTCTTGCATAGTATGATTGTTTCTATTTTTTTATTTAGAAGCATTCTTGTTTACTGTTTGCTTATCGATTGATACTTCTTACTTCTCTTTTGGATGCAGAACTTATATATCAAGTTGACTAATGCAAGGGGTTCGACAGTGGATCCTCCCACTATTATTCAGTGTCAAGTTTATTTAGCAGTTGGGATTCCTTCCAATTCTAGGTTGAAGCAGTTGGCTCAGACCATTGGTTCTAATTCTAAAAACCTTGGCCTGAATAACACAGTATTTGGGAGGGTTAAACAAGTTAGCCTGTCTAATATTTTAAAACATTCTCTTGGTGGTAACGGTGGCAGTCCTTCGCCTTCTCCAGCTCCTCAACCTTACCACCACCATCATCACCATCACCACCATAGCCACCACCATCACCAAGGTTCAAATGTTGCTCCTGCAATTTCACCTGCTCCGAGGGCTGAGAAAGGTGGATCAGTTAGCCGGAAAGTTTCACCAGTATCTGCACCAGTGCCAGTATCAGCACCAGTGCTTGCACCTGCCCCTGTACATCCAACTCATAAACGTCATAAGGCCCAACCTCCTTGTCATTTTGGGAGATACCCAAGGAAGGCAAAGATTCATCCTCCTGCGCCGCCTCCTGTTCAAGTACCAGTCCCTGCACCTCACATTGCTCCCTCACCACAACATAAAACACATGCTCCAACTCCTATCCTGCGGAGAATCCCTGTATCAAGCCCATTGCCCTCTGTAGTGTATGCTCATAATCAGCCTCCTCCAAGGACTCCTTCAGTTGCTGAGCCTCCGCACAGAACACCTTCCGTTTCAAACATGGTATCTTCATGTAAGTAGATTTAGACGAACATTTTCTGTTTGTTTTATACAGAAATCCAATGAGCTCTTGAGGCATGTTAAGCAATCAGTCATCAGTCTTCCATTATGTTGCTTGGACACCAACAATGTTGACAGGTGTGTGTCGGATTCTCCAAAGTAGTGCATTGTTGGAGTATCTGACATAGGTGCAGCAACGTTTTTGGAGAGTCTGAGCAATATAGGTCTTCAATGTTCTCTACCTTTCTTCCAGCTAGGAATGGGACACAGAACTAAAGCTAGTGGAACTCTTCTATTTTGCAATATGTTACTTGGACTCTGCAAAAATGTCGAAAGGCATGTGCCAGATCCTCCAAATATAGTGCATTTTTGGAGGATCTGACACTGGTGCAGCAACATTTTACAGAGTCCGAGCAACATCTGTCTGCATACGTCAAAGTATGTTTCTTGCTACCAGAAACATACTTGGACACTATTGTTCTGTGATTTTACTCTTCATACTAAGTAATATTCTGATGTACTCCTTGTGCAGCTTCACCAGTGATCATTTCTTCAAACTTATGGGTGTTCCCGCTGTTTCTACTTCTTGTACTACGTATATAGCTGCAGAATGGAGGATTTTCCTCCCTCTGGTCGCCAAAATCTGCCTCCAGTATGAAAAAGAGTTCCACGTATCGTCTCATCCAAGACCAAGGGAACCTAAATTTGAGGAGCTTTGCAAAGAGGGAACAATGCCAAAAGGGCGTCCCTCGCACCCAAATGAACATACGTGGTTGTTTGTACTTGTAAATACTGTATCGAAGATTCAGTACCGCGATGCATTTTCAGGTTTAAGTTCACAGAGGTGACAGGCCTGTAATGACATGCATTACCACTGTTATGTATGATACCTCTTGCGCAAGTGTTGAGAGGTAGAAAAAAGAAAAAGCAACCAACAAATGTATAACAATGCCTTTTTGTTTCTAGTATCTTTTAAGTCCATAATAACTGTGAAGTTAAGCGTCTTTAGGGGAGAGCAGTACTAAGATGGAGGTCGGGTGACCTGTTGAGAAATCCTCGTGTTGCATCCCTCCTCGTTTATCAACTAAAAGTTAAAGACAATAAGAAACTTACAAGCCCCATCTGTATGTTTCTTAATGATGAACAAAACTTGGTTTTGTTTTCATTTTCTTACACTATATTTGACTTGTTTTCTTGTTCTTGCTACAAAAATATGGTTTTGTGAATCATCTTGTGTTCAAAGTTTCATTAACAAAAAACATTATCTCACAACTAGTTCAAAGTTGTGAGACAAGATATGGTGCTACTTTGTATTATTGAGAGCATGGTCTTAGATAGAAAGAAATAAAAATTACATATTAGGGTAGAAGGTCAGTAGGCATAGTAAGGTAGGATGGTGTCTTGCTTTGTGATATAGTAGGATTGTAAGATTAGTCATGTCATTATATATTGTGTTGTTATTAATCATCATTTATTTTCCATTATAATCATTTTTGTATTTAGTATTTTTTGCTTTGGGATTGATATATTTGCATTGAGGATTTTTCAGAAATAACATTTTTATCTCTATGAGGTAGTAAGGTTTGCATATATTTTGTTCTCTTCAAACTCCAAGATTGCACTAGGTAAGTTATTGTATTGTTTTATATCTATAATATAATAAGAATGGTTACAATTATCATTGGGTTTGGGAAAGGATAAAAAGAATAAACGATAGATTGATTGTTCTGAAAGATTCTCGACTCAAATCAGAAATTTGATGGAATATATTAATATAATGACTTATTGGTAGGTGGTATCTAATTGGTCAAAGTGACTCATGTTTTATTTTAATACATTTTGGCCCTTTTTATTTTAATATCTAGATTTGGTGTATCAAGATTTTTGGCTTTGTAGGGACAAACTTTGGCTAGGATCATGATAATTCATGTGGCTACCCTAGTATCTTCAATTGAATGGCATGTAAACATGTGATGTGACAAATCTTATTTTTGTCAAGTGAAATAATGAAAGAGAGTTAAAAAAAAAAAGCTTTAAAATTTTACGAGTCAGGTCGCGAATTAAAGTAGAAGGTTAATGGTATATTTAGGTGTTTGTTTCTTTTCTTTTATCACGTGTTCACATTATTTGTGTATTATATGTTAGTTTTATCTTATTAATTGTTCTTCATGTCCCTTTTTCTTCATTTCTGTCATATCTAGTTATTTCTGCTTACGAGTTTTGAGATGAGGGTTCCGAGGAAACAACCTTTCTACCTCTATGATAGTGGTAAGATCTGC
The DNA here is from genome assembly GCA_025642045.1 of Solanum sejunctum. NCBI lineage: Eukaryota > Viridiplantae > Streptophyta > Magnoliopsida > Solanales > Solanaceae > Solanum > Solanum sejunctum. The sequence goes on along the minus strand of JAOTQJ010000002.1, from coordinate 19,182,094 downwards.
GTACATTCTGCCCTCCTCAAACCCACTTATGAGATTTTACTGGATATGTTATTGTTGTAGATCAAATTGATACATTATTTTGACAGGATACATAGTTATCAGCCCCAACTCACAACTATGTGGGCTATGGACTGTATTGGTCAGCCCATTTTCTAAAAAAAGATTATAAAAGTTTTTAATAATTTAAATTATAGTTTTAAAATATTAACATAGATATTGACAAAATATTATTACATGGTATATGTTTACTATTCCTTTGTTAAGCAAGTCTCAAATTTATAAATAAAGTAATTTTAATAATATTTATTTATTTTGAATTCAAGTAAAAATTTGATTGTATGACTTCAATCTGATATTATTGTCGTTTTATATAAATATTTAGGATATAAATGCATAAGAAAATATTGTTAATATTTAGGTTTTTGAACTTTGTAGTATTTATATGTATGGTTTTAAGTTTAGACTCATCTAATTATTTTTTATATTCTATTTTATTTTATTTGTTATTTACCCATGAACCAGTCCAACTCATATTCCTCAAGTCTTAAAGATTAGCGAGCTTATTTGAACCGGACTCAAAAATTCTATTCTTAAATGAGCATTTAAAAGGAAATGTCAATTATTAAGAATTTTTAAAGACCTACTATCTTTTTGGAATTATTTCACACGATTTAAGTCAACAATTCATCATACTCCTTTGATGACTAGTGGGAAAAAATAATAATATTAGATCTCTTTAAATAGTTGAGGGAGAGATATGATTTTTTTCCCTTTAAATAACTAAGTTAATTAGATAAATTAGGTGTCTAAAAAAACTAAGCTTTTGAGTGTACACTAAAAAGTTTTTTTTTCTTCAAATTTAAGTTGATAGGAATATTTTATCATGTGTTTAGATATTTAATTAAAATAAATAATAATTTTAATATTTAAATAAAATTTATTGATAAATTAAAGAAATTATCAATATGTTTCGCTAGATAATAATTACTTAAAAAGAATATAAAGCAATTAACTAGTATCATTTTGATAAAAAAATCATAGTAACATTATATTATAGGTCTCAATAGCAAATTATTCGAGTGCCTAACTAATAATAATTAAAATTTAATCAGTTATGATTCAATAGGATAGTCAATTCACCTGCAAATTAATTCACGAATAAGAATAATGAAAATAATAATTTAAAAGGAGATGAGATAGAAATTTTTTTATACTAGTTCAGATCAGCAATGTGGTGCCAGTCCAATACCCTTGGGTTTCAAGAGTTTCCTTTAGAGCTTTTGAAGCTTATAAATTTTGCACTTTGTCGACCAATCTGATATGCAAATAAGATTTTTCTTGATATGATTGTTCTACAATAGTATTCGATTCTTCTTTCTCTTTTCTTTTACAATTATTCACTTGAAGAGTGCAATATTTTTATAAGCACAAGACAGTAACAATGAAGTTTCAAGGAAAGTGTATGTCTTGAGCAAAGGTGTGGAGACCTTCTTATATAACGGCCTTTGAGAGATAGTCATTGGAGCTTTTTAAGGAAGATCTAAGGGAGTTTCCTTCAATCAAGAATTTGTAAGAGTATTGACATTGAAGGTCTTCGAATATCTTCTTCCCTTGTGCAGAGTGTTTACATACTTAATACTTGGTATCTTTTCTTCCTCGATTGCGGGCTTATTTTATTGATTTACTTGATTTTTGGTATCTTCACTTCCTAGATTGTGGATTGATATATATCTATCACTTAGTGTAACTGCTTTTTTCTTGATTCTTTGCCTTTTTTGATGATCTTCAATATTGATTCTTGAATTGTTATCTCATCTTTTTTAGTATTGATTTTCCTTATTTCCTTTTTGAGTTGCGTGCTTCTTAAATATCCCTATAAATGCATTATTAAAACCAATTATGTGCTAACACATTCTATTTCCAAACACGATATTAGAATCTTCTACATCACTGCATAAGCTATAACATATATGATTATGATTCGATAAAGTATCATTGTAGTTTAAACATCACCACGAAAAGTTATCACGTGTTTGACTATGATTAAGAAAAGTATCACCATACCTTAAACATCACCACAAAAACTACCACGTGTTTGACTATAATTTGGTTAAGTATCACCGTGTCTTAAACATCACCACGAAAGCTACCACGTGTTGATTATGATTCGATAAAGTAGCACTGTACCTTAAACATCATACAAAAGCTACCACATGTTTGATCATAATTCGGTAAAATACTACCGCTTCTTAAACATCACCACGAATGCTACCACGTATTTAATTATGATTCGGTAAAATATGATCGTATATATTATTCCATCTTTGAATTTTGATGTATCAGCACATAAAGACATTAAAAATGGAATAAATTCCCCATAAAGTTTGAAGAAAAGATTATATTGTCATAAAATTTTAAACACAATAAAAAGTATAAAGAAAAAACTCATTTATTATTGATGGTACTTAAATTGCAACAAAAAACTCTGTTTTCGGTGTTTTACAAATATAGCCACATTTCGGGCTCCCGTAGCCCTCCCCCACCTAATCCAGTCGCCGGCGGGGATGTTCCGAACTACGGCCGGTGGATACGGGTGATTCTTTCAATTCGCTCTGTAGTTCCGATCTATGTCAATCCACAGTTTTGATCCCATCGACTGAACTCAACAAACCCAAAGAATTCTTTTCTACAATAGCATCCGATTTTTCTTCATTATCTTCATCATCTTCATCTTCTTCGTTTAGTACAGTTTCTTCAGATTTCGGATCTTTGCTAGAAACGGATTTTACCCGATTAAACGATCCGAATTTGGGCGTAACTTCTGGAGTTGAACAACCGGAGAATTTCGAGTCAAACGAGAAGGAAAATCCAAAATTAGAACCTGGATTCACGGAATCGAAACTATCTAAAGCACTTGGACAGTTTTTTCTTCTCTTAGGCTGACGTAAGATCTCTGGATCTTCTATCTCCGGTTTCTCTTCCCAACTTCTTGCGGTAGTAGGAGGTGACGGATCCTCACCGGATTTCGAATTTTCCGGCCCCGGAGATGAGCAGTCTGCTGCCGGAGCTTGATTTGATTTTGGGTTCTCCATTTTTGCAGTTTGAGATTAGATAGAGTTGAGCTGGGGTGTGTGGACTAACTTTTTAGTTCTTAAAAACAAAAATCATATTTATTTCAAAACTATTTAATATATAGCCACTTTTTAATATTAAAATAAAACATTACAAAAATAACCATAACTAAAAACACAAAAAGCTTCCCAACAAATGTTCTTAGAAGTTTGAATTCTAGGGAAAAAAACATAGAGATGAATGAATAAGTGACTCTTTGTCAGTTTCGGAAAAAAGAAGATAACGATAAAAAAAATCATTATAATTGATATGTATATTTTTTAACTGTATGTTACAACGAACATTACTCCAATGCCTTAAAGGCTTTTGTCCATTGCGGAGTAAGGGGGTCGGATGTATACAGTCTGACCCCTATATTTAAAAATATAGCGCGACTGTTTTCAGATAACCCATGATGAGCATCGAAAGTTGCATTGACTAACTGTTACTTCACAATTGAAAGAAACGCAGACAGTTTAAAAAGTCATTTTGCTTTATTCCATCATATCTCAAAGTTAAAAAATAGTAAATCTTTGGTTCCATCCGAGATTGATGGAAAAATATTTTTTAACTGTATGTTAATTAGTGAAAAATGATTCAAAAAATTAATCTTCCCATTTAATTTTTACTTTTAGAATCATACTGAACCAAATAATCTTCTAGAAACTAAAGTCATGTTCGAGCATAACTTGCCGATATGCTCCACGGAAAAATTATTTATTATAAAGGCCATGAATTAAAGACAAACATGAACCAGGGTCAAAAGTGCCAATAATACTATTGGTCCATTACTCTTGGGCTTGAATCAAAGCCCATACATAGCCCATTATAAAGCAAAGCATTAAGTACAACTATTTTTGTGGTTTTCAAAGATTTTTTCCTTCTTTGAAAAATACAAAATAATTGTAATATTTATTCTCTTAATTAAACAAAAAATAATTTACAGTTTAAAATTTTTAAAATAAGATTTCAGTTAGGTCTATAAAAATTAAGAAAAAGATGTTTTGCATTTTTTGCAAACCATTAGTTATGATTTGTTCCGTTTAAAATGAGATCATAAAATTAAGTATTATATACTTGAAAACGTTTTTGAGTTGAGGGTTTTAGGAAATAGTCTCTCTACTTCTCTGAAGTAGCGGTAAGGTTTGCGTACAATCTTTCCTCCCCAGACCTCACTTGTGATGTTGTTGTTGTTGTTATATACTTGAAAACGCTCCTAAATTTCTCTTTCACCGAGTAAAATTGTACGGGTTAGCCACTTCTTGATGCGTGAACATTATGTTACCATCACAAATTTCAAACTTAAACAAGTGAAAAATATAATACATCTCATCTTTTAATTTTACTGTCATGATTTTTAAAATTTATGACGATGTTTTATAAATTTTATACATTAACTTTTTCTTAGACTTTTCAATATGTGATTCTATATGATAATAACATACCTAATGGAATTCCACAAATGAGTTTCACGAGAATAAAATGTACACAAAATTTATTATTATCTTATAAAGATAAAGAGATTATTTTAGATATCTATGTGCAAAATTCATTTTAGTGAAAAAAGTAAACAAAATAGAACCAAACCCCAATAATACAAGAAAATTAATAGAGAATAGAAAGTGGGTGATTGGATATAACACTCTCATGTAATGTCTAATCCCTTGCATTTTTGACTTTATTGCAAATCCAACACATTTTAGCATATCAGTTAGAGACAACCCCCTCCTCCCCCCCCCCCCCTTTCCAATT
>JAOTQJ010000002.1:19138062-19150044 GCA_025642045.1 Solanum sejunctum | reverse complement strand
CCGCCCATTGTAGAGTAAGGGGAGGACGAATGTACGCAACTTGACCCCTATGTTTAAAAACATAGTGCGACTGTTTTCGAATGACCCATGATGAGCGTCGAAAGTTGCATTGATTAACTGATACTTCACAATTGAAAGAAACACAGACAGTTTAAAGAATCATTTTGCTTTATTCCATCATACCCCAAAACTAAAAAATAATGAATCTTTGGTTCCATCCGAGATTGATGAAAATTTATAAAGACAATAAAAAATAACAAAATAAATAACTGATAATAACAACACAATATATAATAACACAACTATTCTACCAACTTATTATATCACATGGTCAGATATCATTCTATACTCTACTATTCATTTAACCTTTTATCCTAATACGTGATCAAACATGATAGTTACTTATTACCATTAATTAGTAGTGCAATATGCTGATGCCACACTCAAATGGATTGGTGGTGGGGTCCATCTTGCATGTGGAACCCACCGGCAATCGTCACACGAATGTGCGGCATTCCGTAGCAGTTGATTCGCCGATTGCCGGAACAGAAATGCCATATACCGGAGTTGCAATATAATTACATAATTAATTAATTAATGTTAATAATTATAAACAATTAGTGGTAATGATTTGAGCTTAATTATAATCAAGAATATCTTAGTTTGTAGTGCTATAGCAACTACTAATAGCCTTTTGTTTTGCATTTTATATGAATAATATGCTAAAAGAATAACTTATAGAATACGTAGTATAATATTTTTATTTAATTTATTAATTAGTAAATGGAAATGAATTCAAAAACTAATAATTAAGGTTTATTAATTAATTTTATTGATTAAATAGCCATATCTCTTTTTTTGTGTGTGTAAATTTAATGTGAAACTCTATTGAGATGTCCTTAATTAAAGTATTTTTATCATTTATTACTATTTTTTACTCAAAATAGTTACAAAAAAATACACAAATATTACTGACATTCAAAATAACGAAACTACAATTGAAGTATATGAATTTAAAACTAAAGATTATAGTTAAATTTCAAAAGATTATACACTAATTATATTAATAAAAATAAAATTAAAGAAATAATTATGTAAATTCTCATGAGATGAAACAGACATGTCGATGAAGAGGTGACTGCTCGCACAACATGCTCTATTAACTTAAAATGATTAAACAAATTAGAATTGGATTTCTAGCTACAAACCCACTAGCAAGTAAGGTAAAGATTCTTATATATCCAATTTATATCACATTGTATTTCTTTTAAATTTTTGTAATCACCCTAAAAAATTATGTAACGTTGCTAAAAATATTATATATTGTACCTTTTGTACCAACATGTGAAACATTTGAGAGTTAAGGGAGCATATAGTAAATAGAGTGTGATAATGGAATAATATTAAGCCTTTGTTTTCATGCTTTCCACATAAGAAATGCAAATGTCCCAAACTTATTATACTAATAATAAGAGTTTTAATGAAAATTCTAATCTAATCAACCAAGGATCAAATGATAGAACCAATTTTCTAAATGATTAATTTATTGAAACATTAATTTTAGTTCATCCATCTAGAACCTATTTTTTTATGTGGTCCACAATTGCTCGAGTTTATTACATAATATCTAACACTAGAAGTTGATTCAAAATTTCAATCACATATAAATTTTGATGTCATTAAATTCATTTAGCTTTTAAGTTACTGAATTCAAAAGTATTCTTCATATATATTTTAATTGATGTTTATTATATTAACAATTAAAAATATTTGAAAAAATATGTTAAAAAATTTGATTGACTCTTGGTATTCCCTATGTGCCATGTAAAAATTGAGGCATAAGTAATACTTATTATTTTAAAATTATATAAAAATAATATAAGTCACAATAATTAACAATTGAGTGCTGAATTGTGAGACTATCTGTTGAACGTTCGATGGTACCTTGCTCCGACTTGAGTTACGCGATAACGAGATCTCCCTTGATTTTAAAATAATTAAAAAGCATATAAAAAATTTGAATGACTCTTCAAATTTCAATTATGACACATAAATTCAGACAGAAAAATAATATATATATATATATATATATATATATATATATATATATATATGTGTGTGTGTGTGTGTGTGATGGGGATGGGATCTAGTAGGAGATAATCAACGTAAAATATTTTTCTCCTACAAAACAACATAGAGGGGTAGTCAAGATTAAGAATTTGAGGATTCTAAAGAAAGAAAAAATATTGTAAAGGTATATTTTTCTAATACAAATACAAAATTTATAAAAGATAAAAACTATTAAATTCGTCAGAGTCCATAAAACCTCACTTAGCGCGGCCGCTATGGCAAGCACACCCTAATATTTTGTTTCTTCTGTATCCTAAGTTAAAACTTTATTGATTTTAGAAATATTAATAAAAGATATTAGAATCTCTTTTCAAGTTCCATATATTTCATCATCTTGCACCCAACCGACAGGAACTAATATCACATATATTTGTGATATACCAAATGAATATTTCAATAGCTAGTGGGATTAAATTATTCTCATATTTTGACATATATGATATGAATATCAACGTATGTGGAGATTCTGATTATTAAGAATCAAAACGTCACACATTATTCCAATTTATCTACTAAAATTTCATGATTTGATCATTAAAAGAGTGAAAATTAATGAATTAATAGTCTATGTATACTGATAGAGCTGTTAAAATGGGTTGGCTTAACCCCATTCGTTATTGGAGTAGGGTTGAGATTTGATTTTTCAAACCCGTTTAGAATTAGGTTTTGTAAGTCCGGTCCAACTAAGCCCTTGGCTCTTGAGGCTTGATTGAGGCCAGGTTGGAGTTGACCCATGTGCCAAAAATATTATTTAATTTGAATTAAAATAACTAACGTTGTAAGATGTAATTGTTCTTTAGTTTACAAGGTTTTTTATTTCTTCAAATTTTCTTGACTTATTTATTTGACAAAAAAGATTATTATTTTTCTTTAGTCGTAGGATGATTCAAATTCATGATCATTGTTTGTTATATTTGATTTTAAAATCTTTTCATTTCTTGATATTATATATTTCAGATATGAAATTGTAATAAAAATCACCATTAATCATATGTATATATGCATATTATGATTGTAATTATTATAGTCTTTCATATAATTTTGTTAGACATGTTAATTTAATATATTGATACAACTTTAAGTTTAAATTTAGATTTAAAAAAAAATACTAGAAAAAAAATAAGGGTTGGCCCGCCCCAACCCACAGCCTGAGGTTTAGATTGGACTAGTCATTTCAAGGCTCTTTCAAATGAAGGATCGGGCTGTCCTAGCCGTTCAAACTCCTTGGCCCATGAGGCTTGGACAGGGCAGGGTTGGACTAGTCCATTTTAACATCGATTAGGAAAAGTGAACTATTTATGTAAACATCCCTAATTAAAATTTTAAATTAAGAGTGTTGAATAATGAGACAAGTCTTATAACCTTGCACGCCCAATTAACTTAAACATATTTTTTTTAAGTGATAATTAAGTCTAACGTTATTGCATTGCTAAATTTTTTAATGATATTTATATAAAGTGTTAATCATGAGTCATGACTACTCAAATTTATTATTGTCATTTATTGCTAAATAATTGCTAAATGGACATAGCTATGGAAGTTGGAACACTCAATGAAATTACTCTTTGGGGCCTCATGGCCTAACAAAAATCTAGGCCACAATTAACTAAAATGCAACTATAGTCTATATTTACCCTAAAAAGGTTTATTCTTAGTTGATGAGATCAAGTGTGACCATGAATTTTAGTTTCATGTGATATTCCATATCCACTTATCACTAGTTTAAATTCATATAATTCACTCAAGTGGTAATCAAGCATTTTTTTTATTAATAATTCTCTATTCATAAGATTCGAAACTCATAACTTATTATTAAAGAAAATCTGATATTTCTAATAGGCATTCTAAGTAGTAATACCCAACACCCAACTATGTACCAACCTAAGGTGTCGCTCATATTAAAGACATTTCCAACAAAATAAGAAAACGAGTCGATCTTGGTAGTTCAAGTGAAAGTTATTTAAAGAGACAATCAAATGGACATTTTAGAAAACTGCTTCGCATCAAATTAAGAATAAAAAGATTTTATTTATCTTACTACTACTCTACCACCATCGATAATAATTTTTTTTTTCATAATTATCTCCTTATAAAGTACTTGGGTGGTCTTTGGGGTTGTCATGTTTGTATTTTTATGGGCAACTTATAAGAGTTGGGAACATCTACCTATCCTACTTTTGTTTTCTTTCCCCCTTTTCCAATTCTTCATGTTTTTTTTATCTTCTTATGGTTGTTTGTCATTACAACTTGTATAGCCTAATTCAAGTTGGAGAAACAATAGTGACTCTAGTTGATAAAAGGGCACTTTATTTTTTTTCCCTTGGTGAAATCATTACAATCTTCTCAAAGTATCAAAAAAATAAATAATATAGAAATTAGAAATGGTATCACTAAATAAAAAAAAAGAAAAGTCATTCATTGTATTGAATGATGGATTGATAATTAATGACTTTTAACCTTGAAGGTAAAAGCGACCTAATATAGTTGGTATTTACAGACCTTTGGAGGTCAATATTGAAAAGCGACCAAGCTTTTTCCTACATTAGCTTGGAAATTACAATTTAGTCTATATTTCTAAGAATATCAACCTTCGAAAGTCGATATTTTAAGGTTGATTTTCTCTATTTTTTTAGTAATCAATTGGGTGAGGAAAGGTTGAAAATTCGAGACCATACATTTTTAAGGACATCATTGGGTGGAATTTCACATTTTTAAATGAGCTATATTGAACAAATCGAAATTGATAAATTAATGATCAATTGATGGATCGATCGTTAAATTGATTCAATGGGTCTATTTTTTTTTAACACGAGCTAGTAACAAATTATGGTTTTAATTTATCTAGATAATAACATATTCTACAAATCTCCTTCTAAAATAATTAAATTGTACTAGATAATTATAAATTAACATAACTTTTGTGGAGTAGTACAATGATATATATTCTTTTTATCCCTCTTTTACTTGGTCAACAAAGTAAGAAAACCCTCATAAAATATTTATTTGCAACTATAAATCAATACTCCTTTTTATCAAGAAACTATATTGTTATTATTTAAGTATTAAATAAAACTCTTGATGGCTTTTTTTTTTTAGTATAAAGAAGAAAAGACCCTATAAAGTCCTACAAGATAAAAAAATCATATAAACATTTAACCTAAAAAGTTTCACTTTCATTTATTGATTATTGATTATTAATTATAATTATTATTTGTAACAGCTTGATCCAACACTGTGAAATATTCCGCTCTTGGGCCTAGCCTATCACGGAGTTATCCCTTTGGGCTCATCCCAAAAAGCGTCTCACAGTATATAGACCAGTCTATTATTTTATATACCCAATATCTCCCCTGTGTTTTGCCTATGTGGAATATCTCATCTCAAGATGGATTGTTACATACACCCTCACTATGAACTCAACATCCTCGTTAAGATTTGCCCAATCGCTTGGGATTCACCTAGACTCAGTACTGAGGTTTGCTTCGCCTCATCGGGATTTGCCTAAACTCAGTTGAACTCTAGCCCCACATCGACAAGTCTAACACAAGAGTAGCAGCTGACTTCTACTATGTTGTTGTGAATTGTGCATTGTATTAAAATAAGTCATTTTCTCATTATTGTGTAAATATGCCTACTTCATTGACTTTTGTGATAAGTATTCTGTGGACTGAAAAAGAATGAGAATTAAAGAGGACGTGTCGTGCACCTCGACGAATACTATGATTCGAGGGTTGTGTCTCACGCCGCGAAGATGAATGGACTAGAAGTTCCCCATGAGTCCCGGACTATGAGACAACGGGTGTGTATCACTAGGTAAGACATGCATCATCATACTTGACATTGCAATGCACTGCATTACACCTCATTATCATATATAAACTTGTGAGTGCCTTCTTTTGAAACTTGTGATAGATGCACTTGCTCCCTTGTATCATTGATATATAATAGTTGGTGTGGTTATTGAGCTATATGTTATGGACATTATGAACTGTTAGGCTGGACTGATTTTATACAGGTTGCAGTTTTGGAGGAGGGGGGTTTTGGTTGGAGTGTTGGCGGTACTTGTATTTTATATTACTTAATTTTGTATTTAGTAATTCACTTGCTGAGTACCGTGTATTTGATACTCACCCTTTGCTACAACAAGTTTGTAGGTTGCGAGCCCGAATTGTCGTTATATTCGCTACTTTTCCTTGTCTGAGGCTTCCTGTGGAGATTGCAAGAGGTAGTTGTTTGTCATCTCAGCTGACTTCTTACTCCTATTCATGATTTTGTTCTATTCTAGAGACAATATCATTTGATACTTGTATTTTTTTTTTCGAATCTATTGTAATACATTAGAAGCTTATGCACGTGACAATCAGGTTTTGGAGAATTTTCATTAAGTTGACTTATCATTCGCAATTGAACTTTCATTTTTTTAAATTATAATTCCACATTTTAACGTTATAGTTGGGTTGTAAGCCGACTTATCTTGGTGGGAGAAGACGAGTATCATTACGCTCATTTTTAGGTCGTGACATTATCATCCACTAATCATTGAGTATTGTTTTGAGTACTTATATTATAATTATATATTGATAAGATAATATGCCAAAAGGTGGAATTATTGGTAGATTTGAAAGTAAAATTATCAAATACTTTTTTGGTCAAAGCTCACGTATACCAAATAGATGGATCTTCTTTTCAAACTTTTATTTTGATTAATTTAATTTAATTTTTAGTAAATATTCATAATAACGTGTATTTACAAACTAAAAAGAATTCTTAATGCTCTTCACTTTTATTTTTTAAACTTTTTTTTTATTTTTTTCAAAAAGCATAATGATGTAGACCTTTGAACTCTTTGATTGCCCAAGAAAATGGAAAATGAACAACTAATTATTGGCTATACCAATTAGGAAAATATCATCAATAGAGTTTCATATATAATATTTGAGATTTTTCGAAAATTCTTAATTATTAATAGAAAAAAAACGAGTTTAGATTATGTGCACTTATTGTATAAAAGTACTTAATTAACAGTCGATTCACTTATTAGATGAGTACATTTAAATCTCTTCATAGATATTAATCGATCATATGATAAAATTTTACTACCATATATTATAATTAATAATAACACTAAAAAAACAACTATGTATACTAATAATATACTCCCTCCGTCCCATTTTACCCTTTAACGTGGCACGATATTTAAGAAAAATAAAGGAAGACTTTTACAATTTGTGGTCTAATAAAATCATTCTCAGATATTTGTATAGCTGAAAATCATATCATTAAGGACAAAAAAAAAGTTCAAAGTTAAATTATTTTTAATTAGAGTAAGGTGATTTTTTTGGGATGAACAAAAAAAAAATAATGTCACATAAAATAAAACAGAGGAAGCATACCTAATTCATATGATAAAATTTGGCCCCTAGGAGTCTATGAATATGGGAAACTATTACATACGTGAGCCATGCATGCAATATAATATATCAAAAAGTCTTTAATTTTTAAAAAAAAGTCTAGTCCACATACTTTTTTTTGGAGTTGGACCAAAATAGTGATAGCTAGATGTAAGAGTTACCGATCAGGGTTGTGATGGAATTAATGAATATAACTGAATATGATTATCTCTAGTTTAATTTTTAATAAGAGATCTCGAATTTGAATTATATAATATGAAGAAAAATAAGATCATGTTAGGAGCACTTACCGTTTAAATGGATGTTACGTAGTACGAATTAGAATTAGTCGAGGTCTTTCTTATACACAACGCGTATTAGTATATATGGTTGTCGTCTTCTTCTTCTTTTTTGTCTTTACAACTGTTTTATATCTTTAATTTCTTTTTAGGTGTGGTTATCTAATTGATTGATTTTGTTTAGTTTGGACAACACTTTTGTGGCGAATGGTTCAATTCAATAGACATGTTAAGATTGAGATGAAGCACAAGTGAAATAATTCTTGATTCTTCGTGTACTGTAAAATTGAACAAGTAGATACACATATTTACGTGGCATAATAAATTTAGAAGGAGAATTACCGTGTAGGACACCACATATATAGGATGCATGTGTCAACTTGTTCGATTTTATACAAATTTAAATATCTATTTGTATACACGCAAAGTTGAAGAATATATATACACACACACATCAGTTGATGTCAAGTTAAACAAGCACGTTTATATGTATTATGCTTCTCTTTTGTTTTTATGAACTATAAAGAAATACGTTTTGTCAAATGAACCGTGAGTCTAGCTCAAACTTAAAAATCAGCTTGAGAATTGCTCGAGTTCATATATGAAAGTCTTGGACCCCTTCTATCACCGATATTGTAGGATTCTGTCCATTCATCACACCTCGACCCACACTCCCCCCCCCTCCTAATCCCCCACCACACCCTAATTTTGTCCAAGCTGGGTGATAGTCCTCGCATCTATTTTGGGCTCATATCGAGGAGTCCTGCTCTAATGCCATATCAAATGAACTTTGAGCTCATCTCAATCTTAAATATTAATTTAAATAAGGAGAATTGTCCAACACTAAACACAAAAATTTTTTAATTCATTAATTAATCTTGTAATTATTGGTACTTTCAATTAATGATCTTATTTATCCTTCACTTTCTTGACTCTCTTTTCTTGTTAATTATTAGTTGCTCCTCTAATTAAGTGCTTTGATTAGTAGCTTTTTTTAGCAAACTAATAAAACTAACAACAAATGGTAAATGGCAACATTTGAATTATTGACACTTTAATTATTTGTTTTCATGCTTAGGTATTGCTTAATTATTAGTTATTTCATTCTCAATAAAGTAGCTACTTTTTAAAAAATAAATCTTTTTTACGGTCAAAAGGTAGTCTTGCCAATTCAATTGTGTCAAATCATTTTAATGATAATAGTACTAAGGTGGATATTTTAATGGATTAACATATAAGGAAATATTTAAAATCGACACTAATTTTTAATTGATTAGACTTGTATTTTTCATACATATGTAGCAATTTCAACGTGGATTAAATGACCAATTGAATCGCGCCAACTCATTTTAAATGTCAATAAGCTATGTTCTATATAAGAAAATAACGCAGATAATAAATATATGCTGGTAAATTAACTAATATAGTTATAGTTTGAATTTATTATGACTCACGATAAACATCTAGCTGTAATTACGATTTGAATTTTGTGCAATTCGCTCGAATTGTATAAACATTATGCGCGAGCAAATAAAAGTTGTGCGGAATGAAATTGTACAACAAAATATACAAATATTGCAAATTGTATAGCGTATTATACAAATGCGATGCATGAATTGTATAGTGAATATTCAAACAACAACAACAACAACATACCCAGTGAAATTCCACAAGTGGGGTCTTGGGAGGGTAACTTGTACGCAGACCTTATCGCTATCTCATAGAAGTAGAGAGGTTGTTTCCTAACGTTATATGAAATTACGAATTGTACAGTGAATTATACAATCACATACAAATTATGCGTGAATTATACAAATGTTGTTACAATCATAGTTATGAAATGTATTTATTCAAACTATAACTATCAAACATAATTAAGATATTTTTAAGCGGCTATATGTGAAAATTTTTCTTTTATATAAATAAAAAATGTTACTAGATAATAACCAATAAAATAAAAATTACTGTATTATTTTTAGAAGTGTCTTAATAATGTCAAAAGTTTTTTTATAAGGGAGATAATTATTTTTATCTTAAAAAATGTCTAATGCCACAAATCTAATGCCATATCTATTTTTAGCCAAATTAAATATGTAATGCCACAAATATCTGGGACAAATTAAATATTTTTAGCAAGGATTTTTTTTTTCATTTCATTTTTTTCGTCCCTCCACAAAACTAATGCCACATGTATATGGGACATCAATTTTATTTTTTATTTTTTTTCATGGGAACGAGGATCTTTTGATAACAACTTTTTTTATTTTTATACCTCACTTATAGAATTTTACTAGATATAATATTTCTTATTTTTTGTTTAAAAAAGCAAAAAATTTGCATAGCTTAAAGTTGTCAATAATATATATATAAAAAGGCAGTCAAGATGGAAGTACAATTTTTAGTATATTATGTATAATACAAATTTTGGGACCAAAAGAAAATGATATAGAGCTTTCTTATCTACAAATAATTTTATTTATTTTTTTAAAGAAAAACTTAGACAGGGTGATGTTTTAATTATTTTATTTTTCTTTTATCAGGTAGGTATTTGTCCTCTTTTTGACTACGATTTTCTTAATTTCCATACTTTTTCCTTATTTTGCTATTTTTGTGATCACCATCTTATTCTAAAAAAGGATGACTTTGACATATTCAAGATTAAGATGAATATTCATGCATTCTTGGCCCTTAGGTATTGCTTTCTTCACACTTTTAAAACTTTGTGCATTATTAAGAGTACTAAAGTTTTTCTTCTTCAAGAAGACGTGTGTTATAATATATACTATTTTTTTCGTCTCAATTTATAAAAGCGTTTGAATAAGGTCATGGGAAATTCCAAAACGCTACTCATTTATGTAATGACCTAGTTCGTTAGTGATATTATTCACTTTAGGCTTAGGCCCTTATAATTTTAAAACGTGTCACTGATAGATAAGATATGTTTACTTAATTATATACTCAGTATCTCTCGACTCAATGTCCTTGCTAAGGTTTACCTCACCATGTGAGATTTACCTAAATTCAACATTGAAGTTTGTCCCGTCCCATCGGAATTTGCCTAAACTCAGTTGAAATCCAGTCCGTCAGCATCTCTTGACTCAATGTCCTTGCTAAGGTTTACCTCATCGTGTGAGATTCACCTAAACCCAGCATTGAGGTTTGTCCCGTCTCATCGAAATTTGCCTAAACTCAGTTCAAATCCAGTCCGTCAATGATATTATCTGTTTTGGGTTTAGGCCCACACGACTTTTAAAATGCATCACGAGTAGATAAGACGTATTTACTTATATATGCCCAACATCTTTTCTGTGTTTTGCCGATGTGAGATTTTTTATCTTAAGATGGAAATCGTTCTTCCTTCTCTCGATCTGATCTTGAGTGTAGGTTCACATTATTTTCTCTTGTCGGTAAATATATCTGTTATGATCGTATCGAGTTTAATCATTCATGGATAGAGTTGAATTTCCAAAGCTAGAAAAAGGAAAATAGGAAATTAATAATTGGTTGAGAAGAAATGAAAACTTTCACTTTCTTTTTTAATTTAATCCATAACATATATTATAAACTATGTATGTCTCTTTCTCTGTCTTTTTATTTACGTCTCTAGATATGTAGACCATACTTACGTATAACACTTTTATTTATAACAACAATTGTCATCAAGATAAAGGAAGAAGCTTAGTCAGTGGCGAAGTCAAGATTTTTTTAAAGGAATTCAAAATTTTAATAAGCAAACACATAAATTAATTGAAAGGAATTTGACATATATAAATAATATAATTTTTCATCGAAGGAGATTCAGATGAACACCCTAATTACAAGGTGGCTCTGCCATTGGGATCGGTGCCACAAAATTGGCCCTCCCTTGGATTTTTCTTTTTCATTTTTATTTTCTCCATCCTAATTTACGTAATGTACTTATTTTTTAATTTGTCTTAAAAAGATGTTCTTTTATTTTTAATTTAAAATAATTTAATTTTAGACTTCTCATTTAAGGTAAATGTACAGTTTGATAAAGAATGATCTTCTTTCTTTTTTAATCTATTTAAATAAGGATGACTTTTTCCTTTATCTTTTTTGACAATATTTTAATTTTAGTTTTTTACGTGATATGTTTAAGAACATAATATTAAAAAGCATTTTGATACACTTAAGTCAAATCA
>JAOTQJ010000002.1:19127144-19137962 GCA_025642045.1 Solanum sejunctum | reverse complement strand
GTATTTATACTATTTGGCATGGAATACACGTGCAACGCACGTCCTTGAAAACTAGTTTAAAAAGAGAGAGAGAGAGAAGAAAAGGAAGAAGATACCTGGGATGATCAGGTGCATTCTTCTTTTCCCGCTTCTCCTTGCGTTTATATACTAGGTCTTTGTGTAAATACCCAACCTTTAGGCTATACAAAAATTTAATTGTTAAATAAATGTAATCCTCATCAAAGAACAAATTTATTTTGCTACATTCGTTTAACTTGTGTCCCTTTCTTTTTGTTCAAACTCTCAAAAGTCTTTTCATTTCACTTCTTGGAGTGCTAAAATCTATACAAACCAGCAGCTAATAGTCAATCTCATTGAAACAATAGGAAACGACAATTGAAGATGGACAACCCAGTGAAGATAGAGAAGATTCACATTCAGCTTTCGTTTTTCTAGTAATTCCTACTTTAGATCACAATCATTCCTTGTTCTTACAACCAATTGACACTTCAGATAGTTCAATTGTCTCTCTTCAATTAACATGGCCTGATAACTATGCTTTATGGAGTTGATCTATGAGGATTGCTCTGCAAGGTTAGAGCAAACTAGGATTTGTGGATAAAAGGTATAGGTATTCGAAGTCTAAATTTCAACTAGTACTTCATGAACAGTGGGAGAAAGTGAACACAGTGGTCGTATCATGGATTATTAATGTTATGAAACTAGGAGTTCTAAGTAGTTTAGTATAGGCATCTAATGCCAGCAAAGTTTGGAAAGATTTGAAGGAAAGGTTCAACTCGTCGGAAGGAGCGCAACTTTTCATTAGAAACAATATCTTTATGGTTGCCACAAAGACTATATTTTTGAAAAGAAATTATATGTAGGCTAGTTAGGTTTTAGGAATGGTATTTTTGTAATTTAACTTTTAAGTTTCGAAGTTCCTGCTTTTAAATTAACTAAATTCAGTGCATGTGCGTTGCACGTGATAGCCTCATTGTATGTAATAAATGTTCATCAAAAATATATATGAATGGAAATAGTAGATAATATGTTTAATTATTCATGTTGATTATTGTGTCTTGATGTGTCTCTTGTTGAGTTGTTGTCATATTAATTCTATATTGTTTATATACTTGTACATATGACTAAAATTCTACCTCATCTGATCTAACCCTCTGCTCTTAATTATTTTTATTTTTTATATTCTTTTCATTTTCTGTAGATATGTACATATATTTTGAGAATTTCTTTTTTACTTGTGAAACAAACACAAAAACATAAAAATGTTAATCTAAAAAAAGCATTGCGAAAAATAAAAATAACTATATATATATAATCAAATGCATAATAAGGGAGTGGGTACAAAACTTCAAGATTTTACGATACAAAACTATTGTGTTGTTCTACAGAGCAGTGTTTACTTCTTGATAACTCGTTTAGCTCCATCCAGTGTATTCTTCAGAAGCATTGCAACAGTCATTGGTCCAACCCCTCCTGGAACTGGGGCTATCCAGCAAGATACCTTACATGTTTCCTAAAAAGCGACGTCTCCAACAAGCCTGTAACGTGACTTCCTAGTAAGATCATCTACAGCATTTGTCCCAACATCAATTACTACAGCACCAGGTTTGATCCAGCTGCCTTTTATCATCATAGCCTGCCCTGCAGCAGCAATGATAATGTATGCTTCACAAATGATTTTCTCTGGTTCCTTGGTGTACGAATGGACTATAGTAACAGTGTCACCTTCATTCAGAAGAAGCAGAGATACTGGTAATCCAACAATGTTTTGCTTCAACCAACCACAAATGCATTCTTCCCCTTTATGCTAATACCGCTTCGGACTAAATGCTCAATGCATCCTTTGGGGGGAAAAAAAGTTGTCTGCCTTTCATTGCAAGCTTGCCAATATTCAGAGGATAAAATGTTAGGTTGTGGAGCCTGATATTATATCTATATACTGTGCTCAGAAACGTGTCCGACGCCCCCCGAAAGGCTCCAGAACTCTCAGGGCATTGTAGCAACGATCAGGGCACTGTAACAACGGCTAAAAATGGCACTGTAGCAATGGCTAGGGTTCTTAGGAAGTTACACAAATAGGAAGGCCATTTCATTTGTTAGCTATCCAGAAATCTCCCATCCAGAAATCCAACAATCTAACAAGCAAGTAAGAATTGTAAAGCATTCCTCAAGTGATATTCGTGTATAAATGTATTTGGTGTAATTAAAAATATCTGAATATCATTAATATATATTACCCTATTACTATGGAGTTTTTCCATGGGTGTTACCAAGAAAATATTCAGATCGTATTTCCTAATAATTGGTGCCCACCGTGGGACGGTAATCACAACGATGTAGATATTGGTAAGAAATGAAGGGGGACAAAAGGCTCCAAGAGGGTTGAGGAGGTGCTGGTCGGACCGTCACCAAGTGAGGCCATAACAACTCACTCACTTTTGGCTACAGAGTTGAGCGATGATAAATGAGGCGAAGATCCCTCTCCGATGTCTCGCTCAGCAAAGGATGGGTCAAGAGGGTGGATACTGCCCGACGAGCCGTAGAGTTTTTGGGCCATTGCTTGAACCAGGTCAATGGCATGTTTTAGACCTTGGAGGAGTTCACCCTTGAGGAGAAAAACAACATTCGAAAAAGGTTGTATGGTTGCCAGGCGGCGGAGCTCTAGATGAGGGAGACCATCACTTTCTTAGAGTGCCGGCTCATGGAGGCACTTAGCAAGATGGAGGCTATGAGCGCCACCGTGAAAACCATAGGCGATACCATAGAGGCTATGAGTGCGAAGCTGAGGGCACTTGAGGAAGGAGTGGCTGGTGGAAGATGCATTGGGATTGCTGGATTAGGGGAGGCCAGAATTGAGGCTCCCAAGCTACCTATTTTCAAAGGCGTTCGAAACGCGCAAGAGGTGGAAAATTTCTTGTGGCACTTAGAGAATTACTTCAAGTGCAACAAGGTGAGCTGCGATGATATGAAGATTAACGCGATCGTAATGTCCTGAGTGAGATAGCGATGTTGTGGTGGAAGAGAAACGCTGCTGAGATTGGAAGGGGACTCTGCACGATCAGCATATGAGAGCAGTTCAAGGCAAAGTTCAAGAAGACCTTCTACCGCAACCATCTTATTCTACTTTATCGACGGATTAGAGGGTTGGGCCAAAATGGAGCTTGAGCATCCACAGGTTTCCACCTTTGACGAGGCCATCACACAGGTAGAGACTTTGACGGACGCTTGATATGATAGGCAAAGTAGAGATCAAGGAGAAAACTCGGATGATGATCATGACCAAGGTGGAGGACATGGTGGCAGAGGCCGGGGATGGCAACCATGACTCAAGCATCATGACATTAGCAGGCCTGATAACAGGAGGTTCGGAAGATAAACCGACGAAGAGGGCAGGGCGCAGCCCGAGAAAGCGCCCAAGTGCTACCTATGTGGGGAGCCGTATAGTTACAGGCATCGCCCTGGATT
This sequence comes from Solanum sejunctum, assembly GCA_025642045.1. Classification (NCBI taxonomy): domain Eukaryota; kingdom Viridiplantae; phylum Streptophyta; class Magnoliopsida; order Solanales; family Solanaceae; genus Solanum; species Solanum sejunctum. The sequence continues at coordinate 19,134,497 of JAOTQJ010000002.1, read as the reverse complement.
GAAGAGCCTTGGTGCCATACTACAAAAATGAAAGGAGCAGCAGGCATAGAAAGAGATGCACAATTTAGGAGAGGTATCAGAGCCCAGGTTCAGAGGGCAAGAGTGATAGACGGACGTATGCGGAGTCATCGGTGAGGCATTAGGACCAAAAAGGTCTATGGCATTAGGACCAAAGATCTGCAGTGGTGCCTTGTATTGAAAGTCTTTCTGTCATGTGATGGTACAGGCGACATGACCCATTGGGAAATAACGGTAGTGCAAGATGATTTGGTAGATCAGATGGTGTAACCTAGCAATGTAGAGGTCTACAGTAATGCCTTGTGCCAAAAGTCTTCTAGATAGGATGGTCAGGCGGCTTGTCCCACAGGTTGTTATGGCGGTACAAAATGGTGGTAAATCCAAAAATTGATAATCACTGAAGCGGAGTCACGAGATTATGTGGTCCGAGTTTGAGGGGTGGTTTGTTGGGTATATAAATCCATCCCACATTGGTGGAAGAGAGACAAGCTTGATCCTAAGGTTGTGAAGTGCTACTTCATAGGCTATGGTTCTGATATGTTTGGTTACAGGTTTTGGGATGATAAAAAATAGAAAAATCCTAAGGCATTGTGACGTGACATATGATGACAACGTACTATACAAGGACAAGGATATGTCAGGTTCAGAGAATGCAAAGCAAGTGGGAGTTAAAGTTGAGTTGCAGAGGAGTTCGCTTAGCAATGTTTCCACTGAAACTCAAGAAACTCTAAAGACGATTGCTGAAGAACCTAAGTTGGAACAATTAACACCAGAGCAGATGTTGAGGAGATCATCTAGAACCATCAGTGCACTAGATAGGTATTCACCTTCATTACATTATCTATTGCTGACTGATGAAGGAGAACCAGAGTCTTTTGATGAGGCCTTACAGGTGGAGGATTCAATCAAGTGGGAGCAAGCCATGGATGATGAGATGAGTTCAATTGAGAAAGTGTTGTCCAGATGTTGGATGAATGATACTAAACCCAAGACTACAACTTTGGCAAACCATTTAAAATTGTCAAAGGAGTAGTCACTAAAGACAACTAAGAAGCATGAGCACATGACACAAGTTCCATATGCTTCTGTAGTGGGAGCTTGATGTATGCTATGGTCTGCACTAGACCTGATATAGCACATGCAATGGGAGTTGTTATCAAGTTCATGGAAAATCTGGGGGGAAGAACATTAGAAAGCTGTGAAGTTGCTTTTGAGATACTTGAAAGGTACATCCAATACTTCACTTTGTTATGGTAATGGCAAAGTAATCCTACAGGGTTTGTGGATGTTGATCTGAGTGGAGATGTGAATTCGAGCAAGAGCAAATCTGGGTACATCTACACTATACATGGAACAGCAATTAGCTGGATGTCTAAGCTTTAGAAGTGTATTGCCCTTTCGTCGAATGAGGCTGAGTACATAGCAATAGCTGAAGCTGGGAAATAGATGATATGGTTGGTGGATTATCTAGAAGAATTAGGTAGGAAGCAGTGAGAGAAAATTCTTTATACAGATAGTTAGAGTGACATACAACTGGTGAAGAATCCAGTATATCATTTGAAAACAAAGCACATCCGAAGATGGTACCATTTCACTCGGAGGTCAGTAAAAGATGGTGACATGTGTTTGGAGAGGGCGCAAATAATCCAGTAGACAAGTTGACCAAGTGTGTTGGTGTTGAAAAAAAAATGAGGTTGTGCAAAACCTCGGTTGGTCTTTTGTAGGTTGTACAGAAGAAAGTGTTATGATGGGGTGAAGATATTGATAGTAGATCAGTCTCCAAGTGGGAGAATTGTTAGGTTGTTGAGCCTTATATTATATCTATGTACTGTGCTCAGAAACGTATCCGACGCACCCTGAAAGGCTCCAGAACTCTCAAGGCACTATAGCAATGGTTAGGCCATTGTAGCAATGGTCAGACCATTGTAGCAACTGTCAGGGCACTGTAGCAATGGCTAAAAATGGCACTGTAGCAATGGCTAGAAAGGGCACTATAGCAACAGCTAGGGTCCTTAGGAAGTTGTATAAATAGGAGGGACATTTCATTTGTTAGTTATCCAGAAATCTCCCATCCAGAAATCCAACAATCTTACAAGAAAGTAAGAATTGTAAAGCATTCCTCAAGTGATCTCCGTGTATAAATATATTCGGTGTAATTGAAAATATCCGAATATCACTAATATATATTATCCTATTATCGTGGAGTTTTCCCATTGGGCGTTACCAAGAAAATCTTCAGATCGTATTTCCTAACATGAAAGTCATCTACATCCTTTTCCAAACTGATTTCACATAGAATGTTCTCTTCATTAATATGTTTCGGTAATGGAAGTTGTACCAGTATAACATATATTGGATTAACATTTAGCTCATGGACCTTGCTAATCACCTCAGCTTCAGCTACATCCTCTGGGAGGTTTACATCAGAAGACTTAATGCAAAGCTCAGCACAAGATTTTCTCATCATATAATCACATAACTTTGTGAATCCTTCCTATTTCCTACAATGACTACTGCCAAACGGGGGACCTTGCCATACTTTTTTGAAAGAATAAGCTAGAGTGAAAAGACTTACAATAATAACAGCAGTATTTAGTGGTGGCAATTTCAATCCATATAAGGTAAAAGGAACCCATTTTACCCATATTTATTTTAAGGAAAAAGGCTCAAACATTTCATCAAACTTTAATAAAAAGTTCATTTATGTCATCCGTTAAAAATTTGGCTCAAATATGTCATTGTTGTTAAGGAAAAAGCTCATTCATGTCATTATTTTTTAACAGTAGTTTTGTAAAACCACTTTTTGTTTCTCAATAAATTCTTATTTTGTAGATTTTTTTCTTACTTAGAATTTGTTTCTAAATAAAACCTAAGTAAAAATTTTTAAAAAAAATTGTGGAGCTGGTCACTCCATTTTATTTATAAGCAAAAAAAAAATAACAATAGTCCAAAGGCCCAAGTAAAATACCCGACCCACTAACATCCATATCCCTAAATATAAATAAGATCAAGCTAAGTTTCTTAAATGAAATCCCTAAAGAGCGCCGCATTTGGCTCATATTGTTCTCTCCAACGTCTTCAAGTTTGTCGACTATGGACCATTTATCCATTGGCTTATTCTGGCCTCGTTGATGAGTTCCTCGCCACTATAAGTTTATTTTTCTCCCGTTATTGATTTATTCACTATATTCCTCTAATTTTTGACTTGGTTTGCTAGGTATATTGTTGAAGAGCTACCTTCCATTGCATTTTTGTTACAGTAGTTGCTTGCCTTGTGGTATGCCTTTCCTTCTTCCTCTTGTTGCTATTTTCATCCTACGGTTACTAATCGATGGTGACAGTGCTTCGTTCTAGATGATCCCCCCCCCATGTGACTGATGAACTGCTACCTCTCAAGTAGCATGTGTTGATCCTGAAGAGCCCACTCGGACCTGGTCTGAGATGATATTGGTTAGTTGTTGTTTGGTTTTGAGCTATGTAATCTATCAATAGGCAACTTGTAAGTCTATCCCCCTCTATGTATGCCCCTTTAATCCTCACTATTGTAATTTTTTATTTCTCTGTGTGCTCTGCTTTCCTGTATCATCATGCTTGCATATTTATCTTTCTTGTTTTGATCCGTAGATTAGGCACTTGTGACTTATCTAGCCTGCTTATACCCCTACATGTTCTTGGCAACTGATTTTCTTCCTAAAGACTAATTTTTGTTTGCTGCCCCAATGCTTCATTAGCTATCGCATCCACTAGTTGATTTGCTTCTCTAAATACATGTTATATCTCTATGCCCCTCTCCTGCATTATATGTTGAATGTACTGAATTTCATCCTCTATGTACCACGGTATTCTCCATTCTGCCTTAATCATCTTCATAGCTACAAGTGAATCTGACTCTATAATAACTTCCTTGTTTTATGTGTCTTACAATATGTAACTGCTTCCTTTATTGCTCTGATTTTTTCTTGCATATTTGTCGCAATACCCATTGGTTCCTCCTATGCATATATCAATATTCCTCTGTCATTCCTTAGGCAAAAACTGTAGGCACTTTCCCCTGGATTTCCTCAGCTCACCCCATCAGTGTTGCATTTTATTTTTCCATGAGCTGTCTTTTAACATTTTACTAGTAAGTAGTGCAGCTTAGGCCTATATTTTCCAAGTACATGTACCAGCCCACCCCATTCCTTCGGAGCGTCAACCCAGGGATACTTCCTTCTAGCTATCCTATGAAGTAGCTCCATACAATTACTTCGCATCCTATGTAAGTTGAATTCCTCACCATGTTTTTGCGCATTTTTTCATTTCCATAATTGCCATATTATTACTGATAGGACAGCTGCTAATATGAACATTAATTTTATTATCACATTCGCTTCCCAGCAAGTCCAAATCATTTGATTAAAGTCCTCCTTAACCTGTAATCCTGCACAAGAAACAAACTGCCCCCATAGCATTTTAGCTATTGTGGTTATCAGAAAAAAGTGTTGCATTGTCTCCACCTCAAACTTCTCACAACAGTAGCATCTCGAGGCAATTTGAATTTTTAACCTTTTCAAATTATCATCCGTTGCTATTCTTCCTTTAGGTATCTCTATATTAATAAGTTGATTTTGAAAGGCATGTCATTTACCCATATTAATTTTCTCCACTCTTGTAACCCTTTTCTCCTTCTTACCAACTGGAAATTGATTTAACTATAAACTCCCCACTATTAGATTACATCAATCTCGATTTGACCACACCTCCTTCCACTATGTGAAGTTTAATCTCTTGAGTAATGTATTCCACCATATCCTCCTGAACATATGACTTCAATAGATGTGGGTTCCATTCCCTATTTCTTGTACACTGCTTGACTTCCATATCCTTATCTTGCACATTATTTTCCTCTGTAAAGTATAAAGCCCCCTATTTGGTCCAATTGTCAAATCAAAAATTCACTGATCCCTCTTTCAGTTGCCACCATAAGTTCAACTCCACATCTTCTTTAACTGCTACCATTATTTTCCATATGTACAAAGCACCCTTCGAATTAGCAATTACAGGATGACACCTTTTGCAATATCTAATCCATATGTAATTACTCCAAAGAATTATAAAAGTCTGGAATCTCCACCAAAGTTTAGCATATAAGGCCCTAGACATATCAAACAATGATCTATAACCCAACCCTAACCCCCCCCCCCCTCTTTTCCAGTTGAGGGTAACACATATCTTCCTATGCTACCCAATGTTTTCCTTTCTCTCCATCCACTCTACCCAGAAAAAATATGCAAATACTTGATGTATTTTCTCTATAACCTTCGCAGGGGGATTCATTGTGGAAAGCAAGTATATAGGAATGGATTGCAACACATTCTGAATCCATATGTACTTACCTCCAAAGAGGGTCATTTGTTTTGCCATGAAAATACTCTATTCTGGATCTTCTTTACCAAATCATGAAAGTAGCAGATTCTCATCCTTCCATAAAACACTGGGCATCCCAGATAAGTGAAAGGGAAAGCACATTGTTTATACCTATAAACCATTAGTCTTATAGCCACTATCAAAGGTGTGTTATCATGAAGATAGAAAAAACTCTTATTCAAATTAATCATCTGCCCTGAGCGTTTCTCATACCTTCCCAATACTGCCATCATCTTCATAATAGATCCCTTATCCCCTAAACAAAATAAAATTGTATTACTTGCGTATGCAAGATGATTTCTCTTAGGGCTCCATTTGGGGAGTTCATATCCTCTGATTGACTCATCTTCATGTAGCTGATTAAACCCCTAGATAATACTTCTGCCACAATGATAAACAATGATGGTGATAGAGGATCGCCTTGTTTCACTCCTCTAGAGGATTTGAAAAACCCAAAGTGTTGTCCATTCACCAAAATGGTATACCAATTGTTTGAAATAATTCTCCAAATCAGATCAATTAAAAGCTCTGAAAACCCAAACCGCCTCAGCACTTTGATGAGGAAAAATCATGAGACCCTATCGTACGCCTTAGCTATGGCTAATTTCACAACAACATTGTGAAATTTATTTCTCCTATTCATATCCTGAATGATTTCCTGAGCCAACAAAATAATTTTTGTGATACTCCATCTCTTTATGAAATTGACTGATTAAATGAGATGATCTTTGGCAGTACCTCTACAATCCTAGAATGTAATAGACTGGACAGGATCTTATTAGTGAAATTACTCAAACTTATGGGCCATAGATCCGAAAAATCTCTAACATTTTATTTCTGTGGCAGCAACACAACATTAGTATATGTGATGAATCTAGGCAGCTCCATCCCACAAAAGAAAGTTGTGGTCATATTCCAAATATCCTCTCCCAAAATGTCCCAGCACGATTGAAAAAATAACCTCGTAAGCCCATCCAGACCACTAGAGTTGTCCCTATTTAATTCAAATACCACTGACTTCACTTCTTCCAGTGTCGGAATCCTCCCCATTTCTCTATTCTGATCTATGGTAATCAATTTCGATATTACCTCAATCATCTCTTCCTCTTCCATTTGGCCTGATTCAAAAATTATTTCTCAAAATAACACACTGCTTTAGCCCCAATATTTAAGGTATTATTTATAATATCCCCTCGAGTTCTGTATATTTCATGAATTGCAAGTCTCTTGCATATCCCTTTGACATAGTTATGAAAGAACCGGGTGTTTCAATCCCCATCATAAAACCATTTCATCCCCACTTTTTGTTTCTAGAAATCTTCCTCCCAAGCTCTATACTCCATTTAAGCTTCTGCAAGGCTTAGATCCTTTCTGTTACTGTAGGATTCATCTCAAATTGAATCTCCATAAGTTTGACCTTCTCTTCCAAACTTTTAATACAGTCAAAATATCCCAAAACACCTCCTTACTCCACCGTCTCAAAGCTTGCTTGACTCTTTTCATCTTTGTATGAACTTCAGTAAATGGACGACCCTTAAATTTCATTCACCAGTTTTCCTTGACCAATTTCTTAAAATCAGGATGTTTAGTCCAAAAATTAGGAAACTTAAATGGCTTGACCACTGTCTCCATTTCTGAATTACACACCAGGTGTAATGGCTCATGATCGGAACCTTGTCTAACTAAATAAGTCACCAAACAGTTTGAAAATAAGTCCCCAACCATCTGATTATACAAAACTCTATCCAATCTTTTAAATATACACTGATCCTCAACACGCCCATTCCACCACGTAAACTGACTGCCCATACACCTTACCTCCGATAAAGCACAAGTGCTAATACACTCATTAAAATCAACAGCCTCCACTAGTTCAAATTCCAGCCCCCCCTCCCCCATTCTCTCTTCATCATTGTCAATAACGTTAAA
>JAOTQJ010000002.1:19107147-19117811 GCA_025642045.1 Solanum sejunctum | reverse complement strand
ATAACTCATAATCAGATCTTAGTAACTAAATATTTGCAACTTGACAATTTAAAACAGACTTTTCAAGTGATTAAATTTCCGCTCCTCAATCTTTGTTTCGAGACAGTTTCGTTCCGCACCTGCATCTATTAGATAGAGTTGCTTTTCGCACCTCTTTCTTCATTTGCAATCAAGTTGCGTGAAGGATGTTCAGGTAGGGTGAATCGTCGTCGGCCTCTTCGATCTCCCGCTGTGCATCAAGGCCCAAAAAGCAAATCTTGATTCCCCCATTCAGACCAGAAGACGCATTCTGAATAAAATATCCAGCTAACGCACATATCGGCCATTTACCCCACTTCCCTCCAGATTTCATCAAGTGGTCATGCTAGAGACATAAATTATGAGATCCTTCCGAATGAGATAAGAGAATCTTATTTATTCTCTTTCGTTTTCTTAATTGAAGAAATAATTGGAATGAAATCGGACCGCGACTTACAACGAAAAGGAGTTTACTATGGTCCGTGCAGTGAGATTTGTGGCAATATTCTAGATATAGAAAGAAATCTCGATAAAAAAATATTTTGATGAAAAATTCTCCATTTTTCTCTTAGACAAAAAGGAGATATTGAGGCCTGGGTACACATTATAACACAAAAACTCAAACATCATTTATCCTTTCTGTTAAGGCATATAACTTGAACTACTTGTTCAAAAGATACTAAAAAAAATATTTGTTAGAAAGTATTTTCCTTTTAATGAGTCTTACGCGACATAAAGGTGAAGCCTCAATATAAACTCCAAACCATTTGTAAAATGTGATCTCTTGTTCACTCAATTGTCTTGATCATAGATTGATAATGAACTCTTTGATCTGTTGCATTCGAGTCGAGGGAGCTTTCAGAAACAATCTTTCTATCTTCATGAGGCAAAGATAAGGTTTGTCGTACGTGTATAATTTTATCTGCGGGTAAACTGGGCCCATCAAGTCTCATTTCCATCCTTGTAGGCTGGATACTTCATACATTTGCCTAAAACATCCAGCCCAGTTCTAATGGACCCAGCCCAGTTCCTTGACCCGGCATTTTATTTCTTTAATCAGCTTGAAAATTTCATAAAATTACTACACTAGATAAGAGTCTTGCTAGAATTTACGTATCAGGGTCAATTAAATTTTTAATATGACTTTTTAAATATTTTTTATTTGTCAACTAGTACCATAATTTATAATACTTTTTACATAATTTTGAAATAATATATTATACTTTTATTGTCCTAATTTATGTAGCACAAATAGAATAAAAATAGCTAACTAAAATTTTTACACAACTTGTAAAATATTTAAACTATTAATTACTGTAATCTGAATAAATTTCTTTTATATCTTTTAAATATTTAAATTATTAATCATCGCAATTTATATGGCATACATAAAATTTCGAGAGTTAGTAAAATTTTTTAGATCTTTTTAATAGTGGTTGTGACATTCAAATCTGTTCTTTTATTAGGTGAAGAAATTTCTCAATCATTCAAACTTAATTATTATTTTAGTACAAGTGAGTTGGAAGCAAAAATGAATGATCACTTTTAAGGAATAATATTTTTACTATATATACAATAAATTTAGAAAATTTTCTGTTTAAAAAACTTCACAAACTACGTTTATTTATCTTTTTAAGAAAAATACAAATATTAAGTCATGACATGATTTGCATGTCATAATAAACATTATGATCAAATTAATTTCGATCCCAATAATTATGATAGATCTTTATATAACAAGCATACTTTATAATATTATTTTGCTATAACATGCAAGTTCTTTTTTAATATATGTTTTAATATTCTCTTTAGATCAAATTAACATTTTAAATTTAAATTTAATATTTTAAAACTATATGAAAAGAATTGTATGTTACACTTCTTCTATGATAATTGATTAAAAACATATTATAGAATGTTACTTAAAATTTACATAGTGTAAATCTCGAAAAGCAAAACGTAATTTTTAAAATGAAACGAACAGTATATTTTATCTTTATGGAACAAATTTATATTTATAATTAAGAGTAAGATTCATCTTTCACGACCATTAATCCATATATCTTTTCATCTTATTTAATTATTCCCCAACACATTGCTATAATTTGATGTATCATTTTGAGTTTGTTTGTTTTTTTGGCGGGGGGGGGAGGGGCTAATATCATCATCATCAATATATCTCAGTGTCTCAAAAGGCTCTTGCACATTGGCGGGGTGGGGGGGTCGGATGTACGCAGCCTAACCCCTATGTTTAAAAACATAAAGTGACTGTTTCCAGATGATCCATTAGGAGCGTCGAAAGTTGTATTGACTAACTGTTACTTCACAAATGAAAAAATGACATACAATTTAAAGAGTCATTTTATTTTATTCTATCATACTTCAAAGTCAAAAAATAATCAATTTTTAACTCTATTCAAAATTGATAGAATAATATAACAAGAGCTAATAGGAGTTCCAAAATATAAGAGCTAATAGGAGTGATACAAGGACCAAGACACACCACATGCTAACGATCTTATTTCATGTGATCTTAATTTTTATATATAGATGGTGAACTTAGGACATGTTTGGAGAGAACAAATTATTTTGAAATTAGTTATTATGTAATTTTTTATTATTTCACGCTGAATATGGAATAAATATAATATTACCTAAATTAGTTATTCTATGATTACTACTTTTAATCAAATATGACATGATAAATTCATCCTAAACTTAATACAGGATTCGATATCTCTTATCTCTCCTTCCAAGATTAGTTATCCCTTTTAATTCCTTATTTATTATAAAGTCTGAGATAATTTATGCAAGAATCAATCATTAGTAGTGGAAATAAGTTATTTCATCTGATGGAATAATAATTCTAGTTTAGTTATAAAGTTTGAAATAATTTACACAAGGATTAATCATTAGTACTGGGTTAAATTATTTGTGTTCCTGAGATAACTTATTACGAGATAAATTAATTTAAAATAATTTTTAAAAAAGTTCCATTCCTTGTATTTATGGAGAGCATTATTATAAATAAATACTATAACTTCTTCTTAAAAGTTATGCAATGTTATTAATTTTAATACAACAAACTAAACACTAACTAAGTCTTTCGAAAATAGTTTTTCTATTTCTATGAGATAGTGATAAGATTTGGGTACATTTTATCTTTCTCAAATTCCACTTATAAAATTTCGCTGAATATATTATTATTATTATAAACTAAATATTTACTAAAAAATAATATCAAAATAATTAATTTACACATACTTAATCTCATCATAATTTGTGTTCGAACTGAATGTGCCCTTTACTCATTACTGTCTCGTGAATACATGACCAATAGAGATCTAACAAGAGTATTAATCTTATTATAATACTTTATGCTAAACTTATATTTCAAACATATCATGTGAGGAAAACAAAAGTTATCACATCGTAATAGATTCAAATTTTTGAAGTTTGATGTTGTATTAAAAAAAGATGAAATTTAATTTTGAATAAATTATCATATGTAATGAATTTTCACTATTATTAAAATTTAATAATTTTTCTATCTTTATAAAATAGCGATAAGATTTGCGTATATTTTATTTTCTCTAGATCTTACTTGTGAAATTCTACTAATGATATTATTATTGTTTAAAATTTTTATCGAATTCTTTAACTTGAACTCAAACTTTGTCGCTAAATCTCTCAGTCAATAAGTATTTCATCTAAGTTGATCAAAATAGCTATGACTTATGAGTGTCTATAGTTTACTTGCCTTTCAAGTTATAATATAAGGACCCATTATTCCTTAGAGTGGAATATTGGTATGAAATAAAAATAAATTTGACCCTTTGGGGTGATTCATTGTCAACAAAAGTAAGGAATTTACCTTATGACCTCATCATAGCAGACTTGCCTAGAGAGAGTTACCTCTCCTATCTAATTTATGAGTTATTGCATAGGATCGAAAGTTTCTCCTATGTGTATCCAATACAGATATATCCAAAAAATATGTAGTCAGAGAGATGGGCGCATCACTTACAATGAAGTATGTGCTTACATATAACTTCTTCTTCAAACTCTTCATGATATTTTATTTAGACAATCAAATTGAGTATTGTTTCGGTTGAATATAATAATCTTACAATAAAGTATTTTAATTGGAGCAAATTTGATTGGAGGACAACAACGTCATTTCACACAAGAAAGGACATAATAGTCACGAAAATATCTCCAGCTAATATATTTTACCTATAAATCAAATCTCACCATTTTAGATATCATCATGACCGTCCATTTTCCATCGTAGGGTCTAGATATAATAGGAGGGATCAAATTATAGCCGTAGATCTTTCCCTCTAGTTCATATAAAATTCTCTTCTTAGGCTTCACTTCCCTCACGCCTACTCATCTTTCTCTTTTTACTACTCTCTCGATCGAGTGAGTAGTTCTACTTCACTCTAAGTCAATTTTCAGATCTTTTCAGTCTTCTTCCCGATTTCAAAGGTATGTTATCTGTTTATTGTTTCCAGATCTATGATTTTTTGAATTGCATTTGTAATTTTTGATGATTTTTAGTGTGATTAATGATTTTCTGCTATTTCAAAATGATTTTTTCACATTTTCCTTGTCTACTTTGTGAAAATCCTCCGCGTATGATTGTACTTTTAGATCTAAAATGTGATTTTTTTGGTTCATTTCATTCAGTTTCATATGTCAGTATTTTGTGCTTGAATTTTTTAGCTCGAATATGTTCTCTGTGATTTTTTTGTTCACTGCATTTATGATTTTGACTTTGATTAATGATTTCCTGCTACTTAAAATGATTTTTGCCTCATTTTCATTGTCTATTTGTTAAAATGTACTATATATGATTATTTGCGAATTTTTTAGTTCTTTTTGTTGATTTTGATTTGTTTATGCAATTTGATGACTTTCAAATGTTAGATCGAGTGAGCTTTTATGTGTTTTTCTGTTTTCGAGATCTGAGATTTACTGTATGTAAATATGCTGTATTTTTGCGTTGAATGTACTGTGGTTAGTCTATTTGTTTAGATCTGCTTTGCATAGTTATTTGTGTGAATAAGGTCCTTGATGTAATAGAATTGGATCTACATTTTGTAATGACATTGATGCTATTTTTGAACACGTAAATTGCTTCAAACTAAGCTGTATCCACTGAAAGATATGATTCAATAGGTGAATGTCGTAGTGATCCACTTAATTTAGTGAGAATTAGATGTATTTGATTGTGAATCATGAATTTTATGATTTCTGTATCGGTTTTTAGTATAAGAGAAGAAAAACTTAGAACGTCTTGTTAATTTCAGAAAAGATGAGAGAAATACTTCACATCCAAGGTGGACAATGTGGAAACCAGATCGGATCAAAGTTCTGGGAAGTTGTATGTGATGAACATGGAATTGATCCCACCGGACGCTATGTTGGAACCTCAGATTTGCAATTGGAACGTGTCAATGTGTATTACAATGAAGCTTCATGTGGGAGGTTTGTTCCCCGTGCAGTGCTCATGGATCTCGAACCTGGCACAATGGACAGTGTGAGAACTGGTCCCTATGGACAGATATTTAGGCCTGATAACTTTGTTTTTGGTCAGTCTGGTGCTGGAAACAATTGGGCTAAGGGTCATTACACTGAGGGTGCAGAGCTTATTGATTCTGTTCTCGATGTTGTCAGGAAGGAGGCTGAGAACTGTGACTGTCTTCAAGGTAAATTCATGGATTGGAGTAGTAATTCTAAGATTAGTCGGCAATATACCTGAGCTTATTTCGGCAATATTGTGGAGTTATTGATTATTTTTCTACTTCTTGCAGGTTTTCAAGTGTGCCACTCACTTGGTGGAGGAACAGGTTCTGGAATGGGAACCTTGCTGATCTCCAAAATCAGGGAGGAATACCCTGACCGCATGATGCTTACATTCTCTGTGTTCCCATCACCAAAGGTTTCAGATACCGTGGTTGAGCCATATAATGCTACCCTTTCAGTGCATCAGCTTGTTGAAAATGCTGATGAGTGTATGGTGCTTGACAATGAAGCTCTATATGACATCTGTTTCAGGACTCTCAAACTTACCACACCCAGCTGTGAGTTTATGTTATCCAAATTGATAATTTTTTTTCTTTTTGTCTATGTGCTTTGATTATCAATCCACTATGAGTCAGACTTAATAGAATTTGATCAATCTTATTTTCTGCCACTAAGATGGAGAACTAAAATGTATAAGTAGATCTTTGTTTTCACCCTTTCTAAACTGGTGAAAATGCAACCTTCATAAATAATTTTTGGTTGTAAAGTAGCTTCTCCAGATGTACGCTTTAGGTAGGCTGGAATGCTAATCTCTAGGTAGATTTTAAATTAATCTGTAAGTTGGTATAAAATGGTTCTATTAGTGATCAATGATTCACGTTTCAGGGGTACTTGCTTGAGTGAAAACTATTGAAATTCCTAATAACCCTAAATTTCCTTGATCTGTGGTCCTGCTGTCACAGGGGCTGTTCATTTGTTATATAAATCATGGTCCCTGCTATTTATTTCATCTCAGTCTGTATAATAAGGTAGGTAGGTAAGCTGGTGATTTGGCCATTTTCCTAGTGTCTCTATGCTGGGGCAGTTAAATTTTGAGCTGTAACCCACAAGCCTAATCAGATACAGACAGAAAATATTCTCACCAACAAACATGTGCATGCATGTGGAAGTCTTAAGCTAAACTTTAGCCTTGATTCATACTGCATAGTTATTATGTAAATTGGGATTTCTCTGTAGTGTAGATCCTTTCTTGGCTGATAACTGCTCTGATTTCTTTTCTATTTATTTTAATGTTATGGCAATCAATTATGTGTGTGTGTGTGTGTTAAAATGTGAAAGCCGTTCAGTTATTTTAATGTTTTGGTAGTTGTTTCGGAAATATAAATCAATCTGCTCTAGTTTTTGGATGGTTCTATATGTTCTCATTTTTCCGGACCTTTAGAATTGTGATAGGTTTTCCTCATCTTTTATTACACTTTCTAAATATGCTTTATCATGTTGCAGTTGGTGATTTGAACCACTTGATTTCTGCTACAATGAGTGGGGTCACTTGCTGCCTCAGGTTCCCGGGTCAATTGAACTCTGATCTTCGGAAGCTTGCTGTTAACCTGATCCCCTTCCCTCGTTTACACTTCTTCATGGTTGGATTTGCTCCTCTCACTTCTCGTGGTTCACAGCAATACCGTGCACTTACAGTCCCAGAGCTGACTCAGCAAATGTGGGATGCCAAAAACATGATGTGTGCTGCTGACCCACGTCATGGTCGCTACCTTACTGCCTCAGCCATGTTCAGGGGTAAAATGAGCACCAAGGAAGTTGATGAACAGATGATTAATGTTCAGAACAAGAACTCTTCCTACTTTGTTGAGTGGATTCCAAACAATGTGAAATCCAGTGTCTGTGACATCCCCCCCAGAGGTCTCTCAATGGCATCCACCTTCATTGGAAACTCCACTTCCATTCAGGAAATGTTTAGGAGGGTGAGCGAGCAGTTTACTGCTATGTTCAGGAGAAAGGCTTTCTTGCATTGGTACACAGGTGAAGGAATGGATGAAATGGAGTTCACAGAAGCTGAAAGCAACATGAACGATCTCGTGTCTGAGTATCAGCAATATCAAGACGCCACTGCTGATGAAGACGGTGAATATGAGGATGACGAGGAGTTCGAGGTGACTGAAGACCACCACTGAAGAAACATCTTATTATATCTTGTGTAATATGTTTCTGATCTCCCTGGGTTATGAGCATTTCTTTTCTTGTATGTTTCATATTTGTTTACACTTTGCTGCGAAGTCCAGCTAGTTTTGGACTCATGTAGTTTATCAGGAGTGAATGCTGGAGAGAGTGAAGAGCGTGGATTTCTAGTTGTAATACTATTACCTGTTTCTGCTTAAATATTTGTATTGTGATTAGTTCTTATTTTTTGGTCTATTTCGATTTCGATTTAGAATTTCTAGTTATATGTTTCTTAATTGTAGTACGTTAAAGTTGCATTATTGAGGGTCAGGTGCTCTCTCAGTCTCCTTGTTAAGTCAGGCACCAACATGGTGTTGCTTCACCATGTGCTTGATGATAACGTTCCATGTGCAGTCCTTCACTCTTCTTGAAGATCCACATTGTGCTGTTCCCACCCGACCTTTGTGCACGTTGGCTGTCAACTTGTCATTGTCATGTTGCGGGCTTAATCCACAAGGACAGAGATATTTTGATACGATACTGATGAAAGGTAATTGATATCTTGTAGAGTGATCAAGATGCACACAAGCTGATAGAGATCTATCATTGTTATAGAAATTTTTTTAGTTCTTTGGAACGTAGAATTGACTTGTTTAACCTTCTATGACTCTTTTAGCTTTTATTTATCATTTTTTGAATGATTAAACAAAATGTATACCTGAATAAAAGTTAGGTAGATAGTATCTACTTCTAAGTGAACCAAAAAATAAGGAAGATTTGGGAGGGTGGTAGGGAGCTTTCAAAGTAATTCTCTGATTATTTAGAATGCTATTATATGTGATTGTAACAGTTGATCCTATTAATTAGGTCGTCTAATTTGGACAAGGTCGGTACGAATTTAAAATGCGTAACTAAGGTCTAATATTTTTTAATATAACAATTTTTGTTGTGTTTTGTCATCAGAAAATTCATCAAAAATGTCATTTTTATCTCCTTTAAGGATGTGATATTCTCATTAAAATTTAACCTATCAATATCTCAAGAATATAAGATTCGTCTAAATTATGTTGAATGATGAGATTTATCCCACCATCTTCCAAGTTTATAGATGGAGTAATTCTGATATTACATGTAAAACTCAGATCAATAATGATATTGTTCAATTTAGACAGGCTTGTGCAACTTTAAAATATATCTATAAGATCTATGAATGTGATTTGATTAGGATGTCAATAATTTTGCAATACTATCTGCAAGGGTTGGATGAGTTGATTGGGTAAATGACTTGAATCGATTCCCCTCACCTGCAACTTTTTTCTGTCACAAAGTTCATTTGTACATAATTTATTTAATGCAATTTATATTTTTTATATGATTTGCTAGTTACAAAACAGAAGAGAATTTATTCAAGGAGCATCTGAATGATAACAATTCCCCTCACTAATAGCTTTTTTGTTTAGAGTTTGTCGCACATAATTTGCTTAATGTGATTTATATTTTTTATATGATTTGCTAGTTATTATACATTAAAAAAAAATATTTTTTACATATCTGAATGATAGCAACTGAAAAGTTTGAAAAAAAAAAAAATAAAAATAAAGTGGTAAATTTAGTTAGCACTTCATTATTTAATATTATTATTTATATGATCAGTTGATGGATAAGGATGTTGTAGCTCCCAACTGTCTCTGTCTGTCGGCAAAAATAAAAAATTAAAAAAATTGACTCTTATGATAATATTTTCTTCAAAAGCAAAATGAAATTTATATTTATTATATAAGTATAAATAACTAGTATTACTGTCTTTACGTTATATGTATATAGTGTCAAGCAATTTCAGACATTGTACTATATTTATGGCAACATGATTTTGCACATTCAAAACTATATGTTATATTTGAAAGAGTAATATTAATATGAAAAAATTATGCAAATAAGTAAATATACACTAGTTAATTAGCTAATATAGTTATAGTTAGAAGTTACGATTTGCGGCAAACATCTAACTGTAATTATATTTGAATTTTGTATAATTTGTGCGATTCATACAAAAGTTATGTGCGATTATATAAAAGCTATGCGTGAATCCAATTGTATATCAAAATATGCAAACATTGTGTATTATATAACGAATTATATAAACGTTGTACATGAATTGTATAGTGAAATATACTAACGCTATAGAATAACTGTAAAATTGCATAGTGAATTATACAAATGTATACAAATATTGCGTGAATTATACAAACATTACTAGAACTATAGTTACAAAATATAATTATACAAACTATTATTTATGAAATATAGTTACGCTTTATATGTTTGTCATTTATGAAATTTTAATAACATAATCAGGACTTGTGTACAATAGTGATCTTAAGTGATTCAAAAGTCCATTAGGCTGAATATGGATCAATCTGATAGCCAATGGGTCAGGCCTTAGTGTTGTATAAGCCCAAATACAAATTCATATGCTTTTAGCCCAACAAGTACAAATTAATTGTGGAATTTGCATAAATAACTTAGTCATGAAACTTATCAGTCGAAATAGTTATAGTTTAGGTAATTATATTTCGTAACTGTGACAACTATATGGATATTCGTTTGTATAATTAGCTACTAATGTACAAATTTGTTTGTATATAATTCGTTATTAATATATAAAAGAGTGAGTATATACAAATTCTATATTTATATATTCAAGAATTTTTCAAAACTTATATAAATCAAGTGTATGAACATGATAATTATATAAACTCTAAGGTAGTATATACAAAATTTAAATTTATATGATTAGAAAATTTTATTTATAATTGAGTTATATAAATTTTGAATGTGGCTCCTACCAATTCAGATGAAACATTAGTGGCGAGTGATATTTGTTTAGTTGCATAATTTTTTCTTTTTTAGTAGGGGGTGGTGTTGGGGGGAGAGGGGTA
>JAOTQJ010000002.1:19069906-19095995 GCA_025642045.1 Solanum sejunctum | reverse complement strand
ACGAAAAAAGCGCAGATAGTTTAAAGAACCATTTTGCTATATTCCATCATACTCCAAGGCCAAAAAATAGTCAATCTTTGGCTCCATCCGAGATTGATGGAAAAATAAATGACAAACACATAAAGCTTAATTATGCTGTATAGTCATAATTTTTATAATAATATTTATAGCAATATTTGTACAATTCACGTAATATTTATATATATATTTGTATAATTCACTATACAATACACAATTTTTGTACATTCCTTATAAATTTCGCTATACAATTCGTGCAAATTCGCTATATAATTCACAGTATTTGTATGTTTCGCTGTACAATTTGATTTGCACACAACTTTTATATAATCGCGCATAACGTTTTGTATAAATTGCTCAAATTATACGAAACTTAAGCTATAATTGCAGCTAAATATTTACCGTGAGTCATATTAATTCAAATTATAACTATGTTAGCTAGGATGATAGCTTAGGTTGAAATAAAAGTTACATTTAAAGCTGAAAAACATAAGTTACATACACATTTTTCTTATCTCTTAATTAGGCAACAGTAATTTAATCAAATATAGGAGATAAGAAACACTTAATTAAACAGGAATTTACAATTAATTAGAGATTCCATTTTTTCTTTTTTGGAATTTTATACAAACATTTAGATAAAATATTGCGTTGACCGTTGACTATGAGTCCAAGCTTCTGCTTACTGTAGCTTTAGATTCTTCAGAAGCCTGTCAACAGAATAAATAATCAAATTATTATTCTTTTTTTCTTAAAAAAAAAAGAAGAAAAATATACTATTAACTTTTTAAGAAAAGTAATATTTGTTTTACATTCTTAAATTTTAATATGTTTTACATCAGAAACAACATTTTTTCCTTGACCAGATAGGAGGAGTAAGTTCTGCTAATGGACTAAATTTCGATACGTATTAAATTCAGATTATATTTATGAGATTATATTAATTATGTCACCGTTGTCACATAGTCAATTTATGTATATCCACGTAAGGTGGATTCAACCATAATATATAAATGTGTATATGGGCTTGAATATTTTTAAAATGTAGTTTTAAAACTAATAATAATATTTATATATACTACTACTAAACTTTTAATTTTCACATTATCCATGGTTTATGCTGAAAATGAAGGATCATTATATTGTATTATTAATGAATGGTAAATGCTAGTCAGACAGTATAATCACCTAAAAAATAATTACAAATAATTTCTCGTATCAAGTGAAATCATTAACTTGAAAAATAAGACAACTAATATGCTACGATAAATTAAAATCAAATTAAGTACATCGACGTATTAAAGAAAAATAATAATTCACGATCATATTATATAAGTTAGGTTCAATAATGAAAAAAATAATAATTCATGGTCATATTATATAAGTTAGGTCTAATGATCATAATACTATTATGATTTTATTGTTTGTTCAAGATAATAATAATAATAATAATATTAATAATAATAATAATAAAAGTTAGCTTTTCTTTCAAGCCAAAGGTGAATATAAAAGATACTAAAACTTTTTCCTTGTGGATATGTCTAAATCATCACCCTTTAAGTCTTTAAAGATATACAACTTATAGTTTAACTCCTTTACGCATGCAATGTGGAAAATTTTTTACATTATCAGATTATCTAAAAAATAATTATGGATCGATAACCATTTACACATATATATACATATATAATGTAATTATTAGTTCGTTTGATAACATTATACTATCAACTTTTTAAGGAAAAAAAGAACTCTTTGATCCAACAAAATATATTATCAACTTTAAGAAAAATATTATGTATGTATATATATCGATAACCATCCATATATGTACATATATAATGTAATTAGTTCGTTTATAAACATTATCTCATTATGCAAAGAATAGTCAAATAAAAAACATATCACGTTAATCACAGAATATCTGCATGATAATATGTAATGTGTTCTAGAATGTAAGATTTGTAATCTTGAAAATAAGTCAGAAATTGAACCTTTGTTCATTAGCATATTCTCTAGCATTGTTTTGATCATAATTTGGCAAAGGGACTTGACCATTTTCAATTTGTGTAATATCCTTGAGTAAAAGATCATAATGTCTTCTAACTTCTTCAACAGATTTTCCACCAACATATCTAGCTATTTTATGCCATTTTTCACCACTATTGTCCTTGTCATACATAACCAATGCCTCCTCAAACTTCTTGTTTTGTTTTGTTGTCCAATTTGTGGCCATTTTGATAAAGGATTAATTGAAGGAAATATATGTAAATGAGCTTATAAGTCAAAGGAAGATATAATATAAGGTTTTTTCTTTTGGTGTGTGTGTGTGTGTAAAAAATGAGTATTTTGAGCTCCTTATATGCTGGAGGATGAAGGTATTATAATTTGAGTTGGAGCAAGCTGTCGAATATATCTTTTTCTTTCTTTTTCTTTCTTCACAAGTAGATGTGATACTTCCATAATTTTTAAAAAATATTTTTGTCACAAATCAAAATTTAAAATTTATGAATTCTGATGATCAGTTATACTATTGCGCAAGTTTATAATTTATTATACACACATGATATTTAGTGTAATTTAATTTTTCTACATTGGATTACTGTAATAGCCTGACTTGCTAGTGATATTGTCCGCTTTGGCCTAGATCCGCATAATTTTTTAAACGCATCATTAATAGATAAGACCTATTTACGCTGAGGTTTGCCCACATTGACAAGGTCGACACAAAAGTGACTTTGATACATCTGTAGACCAGTCCACTAGTGCTATTGTCCGTTTTGGACTTAGGCATAACGTTAAAACGCGTCACTAATAGGTAAAACACGTTTATTTATATATCCAACATCTCTCTTATATTTTGCCGATATAGGACTTCTCATCCTAAGATGGATTGTTACAGTTACGTACGCACGTTTAGGTTAAAATTATTGATTGTTATCAAATTCATTTTTAGTCTATCTCTAAGCAATTCATAACTAACTAGGTTATTTTTTATATTCGTTCTAAATTCATCGTTAGATCAAATTAGTGACATGATATTTGCCATATTTATGAATAAAATTTGTCCGTGTCTTTTTTTTAAAAAATTTTTTGGTAGTGACCTTCTTGACCAATTGTTAAATAGAGTTGAAAATAAGGTCTAAAATACTCTTTGACACCTCCAAAAAGAATTTTTTGTTATGGCCCACAAATAGTTAATATTGTTCTGCATATATTTTAGTTAAAGATAACTTATTCCACTTGTTTGGAATCTATCAAATGTGTCCTTTTAGTTCTTCATGTGCTAATTTGACTCTAATTTACTCCAATAGTCTTTTAATTAAATTTTAATATGAAGATTATAAGTAAACTCTAATTGAACCAGTAGGAATTATGATAGGTCTGATATTGATATCAGGATAAAACGGAATCATAGGTCTAATTCAATTTTTAAAAATTTACTTATGAGGCGATAATTACATGTCCAAGATCATATAAATTAACTTATAAAAAACCTATCTCATTATTTAAAAATTGGTGTGTAATAACAATATTATATTCAGTAAAATTACACAAAGTAAAATATGAAAAGGATAGAATACGATATACAAACCTCATAATTAACTACCATTGGAAGTAACAAATAAATAAAAGATCATTGCACACAAATTACAATAAAAATATAGTGGGATCAAATCCTTTTTTACAGGTTTGCGAATTTGTGAATAACGAAAGCTTAATACACCAGATCGACTATTATATATATATATATATATATATGTGTGTAACTTAGCAACGAAGTTAGAAGTTTTTCTAAAAGATGCAACTTTTAAAAGGAAAGTTACTTTTAAAACATTAGATATCCTCAAAAGAATTCAAAAGCCAAAAATATTGTCTCGACTTAGCTACTTCTTTTATTTTTTCTTTTTTTCTTTTTCTAGATTTGAAATAATCCAAACTATTCAATTTATTTACTAATTTGGAAATTTGACCCTTAAGTTATATATTTTTTATTTTCAATTTATATGTCTTAATTTCTTTTAATCTTTAGAAACTGAGAACTCAATTACTAAATAACTAATTGTAGTTTTTAATTTGTGCTCTGAAAATTAATCTCTTAACTACGTCAAAAAATAGAAAACTACTACTAATTAATGAAATTTTTTTACGTATAGCCATTAAGAAATATCTTAATTATGCTTCATAGCTATATTTTGAGTAATTACATTTTTGTAATCATAGTTATCCCAATAATTCGCATAACATTTGTATAATTAGCTATACAATTCACAATTCGTGCACAACATTTGTATAATTTGCTACACAATTCGCAGTATATTTCGGTATACAATTTGATTCGCTCACAGTTTTTGTATAATTGCGCACAACGTTTGTATAAATCACACGAATTATACAAAATTTAAACTGTAATTACAGCCAGATGTTTGCCGCAAACAGTAATTAATTAATATAAACTATAGCTATATTAGCCAATTAACTAGTATATGTTTGTTTATCCGCATAATTTTACCTAATTAATTATTATTTTTCCTTTAAATTTTGACAACTTGCTTTTAAGGTTTTGACATTTGGGATGTTGCCTTTCATATTCTGATATATTCAGGGAATATTATATTTTAGTTGGAACCAATATATGTTGATATACAGCAAGGCTTTGTGATAAATGGAATCTGTGCTATGTCTGAAATTCCTTTATCAACATGACAGAATATATATCAAATTTTTGGATATATATTTATTATTTCTCCACTTGTAACTCATGTACTGTTTGTTAATTTTGGCTAGAAAGTTAGGTTTCCATGCATGCATGGAAAAACAATATCTGCTTTTAATTATATATGCATGTATATGTTTACGAACACGTTCAACGTTTGTATATGTATGTGAAGACATTAATTGTATATGTAGTCAACTGGATTCAATGTATGTGTTTTCAAACTATATGTAGTATGTTTGGGGGAATCATCGCCTATGAATATTTGTTGTGTTTGTACGTTTTAATTATGTATATGTTAGATATTTGTTGTTGCCTCTTTTGAGAGAATGCTAATTGTTGGTGGTTTTAGACAGCGGCGGAGAAAGCCTTTTGTTAGGGGATTCATCTGATCTTCCTTCGATGATAAATTATACTATTTATATATGATTAAAATAATATATAAAGAGAGGATATGTCGAATCCTCTTCGACTAGTTCTTGTGACTACTTTTTCAGATTTTGAACCCCCTTAGTAATAATCTTGGCTCTGCCAATAATTTTAGATATACATATATTTTGTATATCTATTGTAAAAATACATAATATCACTATGTATTTTACTTAATTTGTTATATATATATACCACTAAAAAAAAAATATCATGGTGGCATTCTTATTAATTTTCTCAATAAATAAGGCAAGTGAACTTTTATACTTCAAATTGCATTTTGTGTAAAAGCTCATTTGTTTTGTTAGTAAATATACAATAAATTATATTGATCAGCATATATTGATTGAGTCTGA
Organism: Solanum sejunctum; assembly: GCA_025642045.1. Lineage (NCBI taxonomy): Eukaryota > Viridiplantae > Streptophyta > Magnoliopsida > Solanales > Solanaceae > Solanum > Solanum sejunctum. The sequence continues at coordinate 19,090,478 of JAOTQJ010000002.1, read as the reverse complement.
TATCATATTTGTCACGAACTTTTAAGTCTATGTACGTACATAATGTCTCGAATCAAATGAGCTCAATTAATTATTTAACTAGTAAAAGCTAGTACTAATTAATTAAGTTACAATTAGGGTATAATTTGCGAATATAAATTATGCATATAAATTAAAGGAGTTACATTTTCAAAAAGATCAATATTCTAGTGGTGGAGGATCTTTTATTGGTCATGATATGTTCCAAAAGATAAGGAGATAGATTCATAAGGCCTATCGATACATCATACATATGCTTTACTAGATACCATTTAAATGAAATCAATTTCTGACCAGCATAAAAATAATAATTAAATATAGAATTATTTTTAAAAAATAATTATATATAATAATGAATATAGATAGGAGTAATTTTTATAGTGGACAAGATGAGGGACACGAAATTGAGATAGTTTGAACATGCATGAAAGAGGAGATGCAAAATATTCCAACGAGGAGATGCGAGAAGTTTGCTATGGCACCATATGGGGATAGGTGAAGTAGGCTGAAAAAACACCAGAGAGGTGATTATATATAGTGATGGAGCCAGAATTTTCTATAAGAAAGTTTAAAATTTTAAGAAATAGACAAATGAACTAATCGAAGGGGATTCGACATCTATTATATATACATAAAAAATTATTTTTACTATATATAAATAGTATATTTTTTTGCCGAAGATGATTCGAATGAAGTCCTAATGCCTATACGGCTCCGCCACTGATTATATATGATATGACACATCTGCAGCTGATCGAAGACATGATCCTCAATAGAAAGACAAGGACTAAGATATAGACAGTAGGTAGTCGAACGATGACTAATTTTCTTATCAATGATGTTATTATACTCTATCTTATTCTTTGATTTAACTAATACTAGCTTAGTTATTTTTTATTTTTTTCTCAATTGTCATATTATTTATTATTGTTACTGTTTTCTTCTTTATTATTGTTAACATGACTTCTTCATTGCTGCTTTTACCTTACTTGATTTTTGTTACACTTTAGTAATTAAATCGAGAATCTATCAAAAATAAATTGTCTATCTAAATAAAATAAAAATAAAGATGCATATTTTTCACCCTCTTCAAATTTCACTTGCGAAATTATATTCAACATGTAATGATTATTGTTATAATTATATTACATATAGTAATGGTTCATAATAGTGCACACAAGTGGTTGCATGTGCATTCTACAAACCCCCAAAAATTGTTCTTTTGAAAATTGTAAATATTTTTCATCTACTAATACAACAATGTTCTCAAATTCTTGACTTCATCATTATATATTTTTTTTAGAATGTAGAAAATTATTTTCCTTTTCTAATTTAGGAAATGGCCGGCAAAAGGCAAATGGAGAGCTTTCACTCTTTCAACATTACCTCAATGCCTCAAAGGCTTCCGCCTATTGCGGGATAAGGGGAGGTCGGAGGTATGCAGCTTGACCCCTATGTTTAAAAACATAATGCGACTGTTTTCGGATGACCCATGATGAGCGTCAAAAGTTGCATTGACTAATTGCTACTTCACAATTGAAAGAAGCGCAAACAGTTTAAAAAATCATTTTGCTTTATTCTATTATATCCCAAAGCCAAAAAATAGTAAATCTTTGGCTCCATCCGAGATTGATGGAAACAAAAGGCAAATGGAGAGGAAAAAAAAAAGAAGATATAGAGATAATGTTGTCAAGTGGTCAATGATACTTGGAGCTAAAATGATTCCTTCATGACGTACAAAGACAATTCTTTAGAACATAATCTTGGCTAAAGATATATTTACTTTTTTATGCTAGTATAATTCTATGTATAAAGTGGGTTTTTTTTGTAATAGATTAAAGAAATGGTCATAAACTAAACACCAAAAGTCACATCTTGGAGATTCTAACTAGACTATTTTACAAAGTGAAATAATGTGAAGCTTGAATTTTGATTTGTCATCATCAATTAACGATGTAAGGTCTTTCAGAAGTAGCTTTTGTATCTCTATGAGATAGTTGTAAGATCATTGTATATTTTACCTTTAACAGACTCTACTTGTGGAATTTTACTGGATATGTTATTATTATCATTAATTAACGATGTAAGGTCTTTCAGAAGTAGCTTTTATATCTCTATGAGGTAGTTGTAAGATCATTGTATATTTTATCTTCAACAGACTCTACTTGTGGAGTTTCACTGGATATGTTGTTGTTATTATTAATTAATGTTGTGTTTGGTATGAGGAATAAAGATTGAAAATGCTTTCCTCCACATCCCAAACACACCCTAAGTCTTTCAAATTCCAATTCTTTTCCATAGTAGAAAGTCATATAGCTATCAATGGCCTAACCAAGAAATTAAAGCAATATTTTGCTCATGGTTGCTATTTCATAAAAGTGTTTTGGATAATGTATTTCGACCAACCCCAAATAAAAAAAGGTTAAAAGAAACAATACCTAAGTGCAATCCTTCTCCTCTTCAACATTGTGTTTATAATGTGACTTAGACATTTTACTTTTATGGCCAATTTATCCATGATTAATGACTACAGCAACATTATTCATTGCCTCAAAAGCTTCCGCCTATTGTAGAGTAAGGAGAGATTGGATGTACGCAGTCTGACCCCTATATTTAAAAACATAGCGCGACTGTTTTCGGTCATGATTAATGACTACATGGACTATTATTCATGGATAATTAAAAAGTTAGACCATGATGATCAATTGTCAACTTAAAGAGCCATATACTTTTCACTATTTTACCTATTTTTCGAATTTATGTGCAAAAATACTTAAAAAGGTGATGACTAGTTTGTGTAAGCCGTCACTTTTAAAAGTATTAACTTTAAAATTTTAAAAGTGTTACATGCAATAAAAGATAAAGATGTTCTAATTTGATTGGTAAAAATGGAGAAAATGCACGCAAACCAATTTGAAGACCACTATTAAGGCACAATCGAAGTTCACAAAATTTGATAAATATATCCACTTTTAAATCATGGGTCTGAATTTTTTTTAAAAAAACTTTAAATATATATATATGTAAATTCATTTTATTAAATTTTAGACATCTATGCTTGAACTCATGGAAAGGAAACATTAGAGTAACTGGTAAAATTGATGTTATATGATCAGCAAGTCACGAGTTCAATCATAAAAAAAATCTTCGACAAAAATTTAAAATGAGATTATGTACAATAAACTTTTGTGGTCAAGCCCTATTCTAAATCCTGCACATAGCATGAATTTCAGTACATCGAGCTATCCCTTTTCTTATGCTTGAACTCATATCCAAATTGTAGATGAAAAATCTATTCATTACAAATAATGTTTCTTTCTTCTGGTTATTTGTAACAAATTTTGAAGCGATGGAAAACAAATAGTAATCATAAATAAAATATTACAGAATATAATTTTATTGATAAATAATATGGGTACAAATTTGTTCTTCTCTTGATTTTTCTCTCCTTAGATCTCTCCATGATTCACTGGCCGTTAGTGACATATTTCTCGAACTAAGATGATATATATCTTCTTGAGACTTACTTGATCTCTATTAATTTTTGTGAATAAAATACCTTTTATATACGCATAAGCTAGGGTTTTATGTAGAGTAGACTCCAAGAATCAACACGTCTTGTATAATTTTACAAAATTTCAATGTCTACTAATACCCCCTTACTTAAAGGCTTGTCAAAGTGCAGACTTGATGATGAAACTCAAAGACGAGACTCGAAGTGCTCATTCTTTTTGCAGCTTCAGATTTGCATATTGGATTTTTGAGAGAAGAGATGAGGGGCAAACCTGGTCCCACTAGACATCCCAATTTACTTTCAACAAATTTTAAATACATGAAAAAATAAATCAATCATAAATAAAATATAAAAAAACAAAAATATTATTGATACAACAATATGAGTTTATGTTCCTCCTTTCATTTTTCTCTTCTTAGATTTTTTCATGATTCGCTGGCATCGCTAGTAATATATTTCTCCAACTAAGATGATATGACTCTTTTTGAGATTTATTTAATCTCCATTAATCTTTGTGAATATTCTATAAATTGGCGAAATATTTGTGATGCCTCTTTTAGAGAATATTATCCTTTATATAGGTATAAGATTTAAGTAGAGTAGCCTCCAAAAATCTTCAAATACTTGTAGAATTCCGCAAAATGTCAATACTTTCCTACAGTGACTATAATTTAAATACTTTTAAAAAATGTGGATGCAACTTAAATAGTGGGTGAAATTGGCCACTTAATTAAATTTTTACGGTGAAAATGCATTTTAACCCACCTATGTTTCAAGCTCTGGGCTACTGGTTGGAAGCCCATCTAGTTATATCAACAAAAGCCTTAAAGGCCCAATTAGATATATTGGGTTGATCAAAAGGCCCAATAAATAAGTAAATTAGGTCATTTTTCTTAACACGTGATTAGTAAAATTTGACACAAATCAAAATTTAAAAGAGAAAGCGCGTGAAGTTTGTTAAAACTAGCTAAACTTTAAACAGTTTCTAATTTGGTTATATTTTAAATAGTATTCACCACAAGCGACTATTTGATGAAAGTCACTTTCTCTTGGCCCCATAGTTAGAACCTATTGGGCCATACTCTTTGATTGATATGTTGGACATGCAAAATAAGCCCATGAGTGTTAGGTCATTTAGATAATTAATCCTCTTATTTTTATAAAATATCGTTCTCGAAAATTTTAAATTATCGAGTAAATTTGGATAACTATGGGTTATTGGAAAGTTTAAAAATTTACAAATTTGCAGCAATTATACATATGGCAAGCATAGATGTTTGTTTATTTCGGCCCTTCAATGGGCTCCCAAGGAATCAGATTACTTATGAGGAAATTGTTGGTTGCTTATGGAAAAAAAAGGAAGATTAACTCTTCAATTAGGTTAAGGTAATTGAGGCACTGCATTATGCAGTGTCCTCTTCTTGCCCTTATATGTATATATTTTTCTATTAACATTGGGGGTTTGTATTATATGAATAACCATTAGAATTATATTGTTTGGAGGAATTAAGACTTAATCCTAAGTTGAAATTTTGAAAAATTAACTATGGAATTAGTTAGTTTTGGACCTAGGCTAGACGTGTAGTGATATGAATATTATTAGTTTTGAAATCTTATTCTGATAATTTATTTGACTAGATCGTGGTGCTACAGATTCTATTCGAAAGAAAAAGGCTCAAGTGTTTGATTGATCGTAATTCGACTAAGGCAAGTGAATTTTCAAAATTTTGTAATTCTCGTAGAATTCTCAAATTTCCTTTCTTCGATGTGTGATGCATGAAATATTTGTGATATTTTAAGAATGAGGTAATTAAGTGTAAATGTGAGTTGGTGTGGTGTTGTAACACTTGAATTGAAAATGTGGCTAAGTGATGAGAATTCTGTTTTGAGATATACTGTTGATGTTGTACTGAGACCATGTTGTTGTGAATTGTTCATTGTATTGAAATTAGTCATTTTCTCATTATTGTGTAAACATGCCTATTTATATTGACTATGGTAACAAGTGTTATGTAAACTGAAAAAGAATAAGAAGTAAAAAAGATGAACTATTTCGAGGGATGTATCGCATGCCGCGACGGTTACTATATTTCAAGAGTCGTATCACACGTTGCGACAGATGCATGGACTAAGAGTCCCCCGTAGGTCCCAGATTGAGAGACAACGAGCGTATATCACTAGGACAAACATGAATCATTATGCTTGACATTATTATATAAGTATAGCATCTCATCCTTGCATATTCTTATGTGGCATAATGTTCTTACTGTGATTGATTGCATTATCACTTGTGAGTTGTGAGTTATGACTTGTGATCTGCAATTGTGATATACTGAAAACTTATTTCTATTGTGTATTATATCTTGCTAGGTTGACTGATTTTGTATACGGGTTGTAGTTGTGGAGGTAGGTTGGAATAAAAGGAGTTTGTGTATTCTATTGGACTTACTTTGTTTAGTTCATTTACTTATTGGGTACCGTGTTGCTTTTGGTACTCCCCTTGCTTCTACACTTGCGTAGGTTCTGAGCCCGAACAATGAGTAGTGTTTTCCTTGATCATCCGAGACTTCCCTGGAGATTTAGAGAGGTAGCTGTTATCATCTAGCTGACTCTCTTGTTCATATTCCTGTAATGCTTTGTTCTATTCGAGAAGAAAGACACTTTAGACTGGTATTTTTTTAATTTTCTGTATTGCTAGTCGTTTTGTGCACGTGAAAACCTGGTTTTTAAAATTTTTAATTAAATTGACTTACTATCCGCAATTGAACTTTTATTTTTTTTTATAATTTTGCATTTTTAATATTATAGTTGGGTTGTAGGCCGACTTGTCTTGATGGGATAAGACGAGTGTCATCATGCCCATTTTTAGGCCTTGACAATGAGTCCATGGACAGGCCTATTAATCATCATCATTAATGACAACAACAAAATATCCAATAACGTATTATTTTATTACTATATATAATAAGAGGGAGTTGAAGACCTCAAGCAAGCAACAGGTCGACATGCCTACTTGAACTATCTGCTTCCTCTTATATATTATGCGAGACCTATAAAAATATTTTAGGGATTATTTAATTGAATCTTTTTAAAATAACTGCTTAATAATTTTATAATATTATCCCTAACAACTAATTTTCACAATTGAAGGACTCATAAAAATATTTCAGAGATAGTTTAATTTAATTTATTAAAAGGAATTGCTTAGTGCTTTTACGATATTGTCCCTTTTTAGAGTAAAAATTTAAAATCGTTTTATCATTAAACTATAATTAATTAATATTAATAATATATATTGACATCTAATAAAATAATTAAATAACATTTAATTATATCATTAAAAATAACTTTATGAATAATTATTGGGTCGGTGCATTACACGAAATTCAATAACTAGTAATCTCATAAGGGTGAGGCACGAAAATTGTAGAGTGATAGAGTATAGATTATATACAAATTTTATCTCTATACAGAGATAGAGAGACTCGTTTCGATAGACCCTCGATTACACAGAAAAATAGTTCAAATTAGTCCAAAAAAAAGGAATACAAATACAAGAAATAACATATAGTAACAAAAATAATATATAATAACTATAATAAAATAATATAATAGTCAACATACAAAATTATAAATAATAATAGAAATCGAAACTACAACTACTATAGAACATATAATATAGTAAACAAATAAAAAAATGGAGTCAAAAGTTTTGAGCATGTGTTGACACGTGGCATGTTCTAGGAAGTGAATTATGGCCTCAATGATGATCATTTATTTGGATCGGGTCAGAAAGAACACCATCTTAAGGAAATGGGCTCCAGATCACTCTAAGGCCCACATCCCACCTAGATTTCTACTTTTGTTTTGGTGAATGTTTGTGAGAGTTGGCAAGCACATCCTCTCAAGGTTAGTCCTTCATTCTCATTTTTAGCATCATCAAAACACGGATAGTAGTGTGATAGATAAGATTTCTTTATTTTTGACTATGTTCTCGGTGGACGGCCCTTGGGTTCTAATCAAGGGTTCACAAAGGTACTAACTCTAGTATCATTACTAGAGGAAGTGTCAGAGTGGATGTCCCCCTAGTCAACTGTCACTCGACAGCTCAGGTTAATTAGGTTTGTGAGAATATGAAAATTTCTAACTATAATCATGTTTTTCTCTTAAAAAGAATTTTTTCAAAACATAAATTTAAATTAATCGATCAGTAAATTTTAACTTCCAAAAGATTAAACGAGAAAAGAGAGAGAGGGGGGAGAGAGTTGGAAAGTAATATTCAATAGTGGTCACAACCTTTCAAATAATACTCCTTGCACCTCATATTGTAAGATCATTTAGGAATAGGGTAAAATAAATGAGATTTGTCAATTCTTGATTAAGAATTTTGGGGTTTGAATTATAATAAAAATAGAGAAATTATTTTTAGTAGGAGTGTTTCTCTCGTAAATGAATTTTGTGTTGTATGAATCTAGAATAATCAATCAGTGAATTCTGAATATCAGATAGATTAAATAAATATGAGAAAGAAAAGATTACAAGCAACATTCAATCATGTCATATTTTTTCACGTGATAATTTTTTCGTCTCATTTTATATGATATTATTTAATTGGACACTAAATTTAGCATGTTAATATGACCTACTTATTATATTAGCTATAGTTATATAAGATATTAGAATAGTGATTGCAGAGTCAATTAAACGAATCAAAATGAAAATTATGTTGTATAAATTGGGACATATAGAGTTCTTTATGTTAAGTTATATAATTTGTTCAATTATTGTAATTTCTTTTCTTTAACCACTCTTTCTTCAGTCCAAATCATATGTTTTAATGAAATTAGGAAGATAATTAAAATTGAATACTTTGCACTTGACAAAGGGCGTGCAATTAATATACAACAACATGGCTAATGTATTATCTCACAAGTGGGGCGAAAGAACTAGTGCACGTAGATTTGATATTTATTTTTTATGAATACAAAAGGTATTTTCAATAGATTCTCGATTTATAAAAATTATTTTACAAAATAATTTTGAAAGAAATACCATAATAGTAGAAAAATTAAAGTAAAGAAATAACAATAGTAATAAAGAATAAGAAAATGCTAACGTAATAATAATGGTAATAAAACAAACAAGTGCTCTAGACTAGAATCATGCTCGACCATTTCCAAGGAAGAAAATGACCGTCTACCCTTATCTTCCATCTCTATGTACTCATATTAATTAGAGTCATGTTCTCGATAAGTTGAAGATGTGTTGTATATTCTCTAATTCATCTATCCCTAATTCTTTCTTGTTTTCTAGCTAGAACTTCCGCCTTTCCTCAAACCTACCATCGCCAATTTTTCGCACCTTCTCAAAATGACATTTGTATTCCTGCTCTTCACATATCCAAATCATCTCAGTCCTAATTTTCACATCTTCTCCACTACAAAAGCGACTCCCACCTTATCATATATATTCTGAAAGACGAAAGCACGAGTATGCCCATACATTTGTCTAAGCATCCTTATTCTACTATTTCATCTTTTAAACGTGTAGAGATCAATGTGCAACTAATATATTGTCTTCCTACAGGTTTGCTTCGTTAATTTCCACATAACACCTAATTATTTTGATCCTAACATAGAAATAAGTTTACAACCAATATATATGATAAAAAAATTTTCATATATATATTAGTTGTTGATGTTCCAATGATGTTATCCCTATAAGTTTGACCAAATCAATGTGAAGGAAGAAAACAATGGAAAAAGTGAAAGGCAAAAGTGGGACTTAATAAAGACAACACCAAAAAAATTTAATGAAAAACTTAGTTTATAAGGTTTTGCTTGTAAAACAATATTTGTATTCTTTGTGATCATGATGAAGCCTGTACTCATAAAGACAATCTTCTTCCCCACTGAATTCCATCTTTTTGATAAAAATGCACATTTAAAGCTGTTGCCACTCACACTACATTTCATGTATTATTATTACTCCCTCAGTCTCATAATAATTAAATTTTTAAGATTTTTTCAAGATTTAAAATAGTTGAATTTTTCAATGTTTAAGATCAATGTTTGAAACTTTTTCATATTTGTCCTTTCATTTGTTGAACTTTTAGATTTTCTAAAAAATAATTATACTATATATTTATGATTTTACAAAGGGCAATAATGGAAAGTATGGTATAAAGTTTGTCTTTTAATATTTTTCTTAATATGTGTGTATTACCTCACAAATTCAATTAATATGGGACAGAAGGAGTATTAGACACCAAAAAAGAATTCTCTTTTAGTACTTTTTAGGAAAGAAACAAAATAAATACATAGAGATCTTGTATTAGTACTTTTATATTATTGACATGGCCTTAAAAATATAAGCATTTATTAGTTCAAGTTAATATACATTTATCAAGTCTTGAAAATAACCTCTGGTAGAAACGCAATGTAAGACTGCTATACAATAGAATCTTGTGATCAGGCTCGTTCTCAGATCCTACGTATAGCGAAAGTTTTAGTGTATCGAACTTGTTTTTTTTTTTAATACATTGGTAGTGTAATACTCTCTCTGTTTTATAATAATAGGTAATGTAGGCAAATTATATATTCTGATGCAAATATCAATGACTGATTCATCAACAACTTGAATTTATACATATAGATAATCACATAATGACAATTTTAACGTTGCTCCAATATTTTCTTCTAAGTTTAAATCAAATGATAAACCTTTTTTAAATAGTGAATAAAGGACAAAATAAAAATGATTTAGAATTTTTCTCTCATACACTCATACTCTTGTTTTCTTTCTTGGAAAAGTGGTTTATATATTGTATCTTTTTCTTTATTGGACTTGGGGTTTAGAGGTGAAAAAATAAAAGCTTGGTGTATGATATGTTTATGTATGTATGCATGTACGTAAATGATGATTCAATAAGTGAACATTTTGAAAATGTGATTGACATATTTTAGTCCCACATTATATGAAGAAATAACAAAAGATATATTGTGTGGAAATGATTATTTTTTTTATTTTTTATTCAGTGTTTAGTATTTATATTAGAGTATGATTAATTTGAATTTGCACTGCATAAAAAATATATAAAAAAAGTACTCTTTATCGAGCATTTTGTCATACTCAAAATTTAAAGTCAAGACCTCTAATTAATAAAAAATAATAATTTAAATATATTAAAATTGACTATACAAAATTATAAAAAATATATCGGAATCATTCAATTGTTTATTCAACTTCTTTTTCTCAATTAACATCCTAATTATGTTGCATATGAAAGGATTGTTACTTGCATTGATGTAACGCAGGCTGGTTAGGACGGATCAAAGAGAAAAAATGATAGAATTTTATGATGATATAACGTAGATATCAAAATGAAAAAAGAATTAAAGTGAAGAACTTTATAAGATATAATACAAGTTTATATGATATGCACATTTTTAGACTTGATGATTGCATAGCTTTGAGGAAATATGTAAGATTTATAGTAGCGAAGTGAATAATACGTGTCATGAAGTTGGACCGTAATAAAGTTTATACATTAATACAAAATCATTGATTATCTATCTTCGTTATATATATAGACTTCAGGAAACAGTCGCGCTATATTTTTAAATATAGGGGTCAGGCTGCGTATATCCGACCTCCCCTTACCCCGCAATAGGCGGGAGCCTTTGAGGCATTGGGGTAATGTTGTTGTTGTTATATATATAGACTACTTTTGATATAATTGGGTGGAAATTAACTTAATAAAATACGTACAATCATGAATATATCAATATCATACTATATACAATTAGCTTAATAAAATACGTACATGATTGCATAAATGATGATTCATATAACATGAATTATATTAATACATTAATTAATGAATGAATTTGGTGGGTTGGAAATTCAGATAATGAAAAATCGTATCTCAATAACAATATAATAATACACTTAGTGCATTAAATCAAAATAATAAAAATAAATTCATGTTAAATATCTTATGAATGATCTCATAATTAAATATTTTTTTATATTGTTTATACATAAAAAAATTAACTTCTTGTTAAATATGATTTTTAAAAGAGGGAAGTTATCTAATAATCCTTTTCTTCCCCTCTTTTCATTTTATATAGTAACATTACCATTGGAATTTGGAAAAGGGCTATATATACTTATGAACTATACGAAAAAGTTTATAAATATTTTTTATTTATTTTTTTATCTAAAAATATCATTCTATTTATCTTTTTTGTTTGAAAAAAGAAGAATTTTCGCATATAGCCATTCAAAAAACCTTAATTATGCTTCGTGTCTATAGTTTAGTAATTAATTATATTTTGTAACTATAGTTATAGCAACATTTGTATAATTTGTGTAATATTTGTATACATTTGTATAATTCATTATACAATTTGTAGTTTTTGTATAGCATTCGTATATTTCATTATACAATTCGTGCACAACGTTTATATAATTCGCTATATAATTCATAGTATTTGTGTATTTTACTATATAATTTGATTTGTGCACAACATTTGTATAATCGCACACAACATTTGTATAAATCGCGTGAATTATACACAACTTAAACTGTAATTATAACTATATGATTAATAAAAGAGTATTTTTAAACTAAAAGATAGACAAATAACATCTACAAATCTTTTTCTATAGTTCAACGATATTTTTGACCTTTTTTCCGAGTTACTATTAAAGGGTGGTGGTTGATTAAATCAAGTTGTCAATTTGAAATGAAAGAAAAAAAAAGGATAAAATCAAAGAAAGAAACAAAGATTTCCAAAAAATCCTTTTGGTTCTTATAGAGTACTAATTTGGTCTTGGAAATTTATGGCCACTTTTTTTGACACCAAAGTAATACAAAAATAATACTTTAAAATTATAAAAAGTATTGGGTCATCAATTTTCACGTACTGTTATTTCTTATCACAAAAAAGCATAATTTTTTTCTTCAAAAATAAATAAATAAATAAAAGACAACATCATTTCTACTAAGAAAGTAATCACGACATACATTCTGGTTTTTACATCTTATCTTATTGGCCCACCCACAAAAAACACAAGAAACTTAATTGCCTTAGTCTTCTACCAAATGATGAACCATATTAACACATAAAAAGAATATTATATATGTATTTCTTTTTTGAAAAAAAAAAACTTTCTTTTTAAAAAAAATATAAGCTATGATCAATGCGTATCTAATTTTATCACTTAGAAATCGAGGGTTCTGGTCAGATAGACAAAGTATCTTTATCTTTAGATAGATATTTTTGATTTATATTGAATCTTGAATACCCTAGTAAAGATTAAGTAGTACTGCTTCCCTTTTTAATAGACTTTATATACGCGATGATTTGAATTAGTCGGATCCTAATACAAACGAAAAAAAATCATAATTTAGATCATTTTGGATGAAAAAATGGAAAAATTATACAGATAAGCAAATACATTCTAGTTAATTAGCTAACATAGCTATAGTTTGAATTGATTATAGCACATAACAAATATCTAGCTATAATTACAATTTGAATTTTGTATAATACAAATGATGTGCGTGATTATACAAAAGTTGTGTGCAGATTTAAATTGTATAGCGAAATGTACAAACAATGTGAATTGTGTAGCGAATTATACAAACGTCGTGCATGAATTGTATAGCGATATAGACAAATGCTAGACAAAAATTATGTATTGTATATCGATTTATACAAACGCATACAAATATTGCGAGAATTATACAAACATTGCTATAACTATAGTTATGAAATGTTATTACCGAAACTATAGTATGGAACATAACTAAAGCATTTTTAAGTGGCTATATGCGAAAATTTCTCAAAAAAAATTCCACAACCCTAGACATATATTTCTCCATTCTAATTTTAAAATACTAGAAATGCAACTTTTTTCAATGGTATTCATCACAAATTGACTAGTCAAAAATATTTTATAGTAAATCTCATATTTCGATGATATTCCAGCGATGATGCTAAAATTATTTCTTTTAGAATTATTGCCCCCATGAAAATTTTGAGTAGGGGAACATATTGTTATATATTTAACATGAAAATGTTGTTCATTTGAATCAATTGTGCTACTTTGAAACAACTTATAAATATATATATATAAATAAAAGAAATTATGCTTTTTTTTTCTCCTAATAAACTAGACTTGCAACACAATAATATCATGAAGTCCAATCAACTAACTTTTATAAGCAATCCCAACCATGCTCAACGACTAAAAGGAAAAAAGAAAAATAAAGAAAAAACAATCAATGATAATAATTAATTTATTTTAATTTATTTTTTTAACACTGTTGTAGCGTTAGTAATAATAATTAACTTTGTCTAGTAAAAGTAAATAATAATGATAATAAGATTACAGGGCCAGATTAATTAGATGCGTTAGTTTTATCTTATCTCTTCCCTTTCTTTCTTCATATCTAGTTATTTCTGCTTACGGATTTTGAGATGAGGGTTCCTAGGAAATAACCTCTCTACATCTATGATAATGGTAAGGTCTGCATATATTCTACCTTCCGCAAACCATACTTATAGAATTTTACTGGGTATATTGTTGTTTGGCGAGATTAATTAGCACTTAATTAAACTAGTAGAGATGGTGGTTAATTCTTAATTAATGCTCTTTAGCTGGCAAAATAATTAAGTGGAAAGGTCACAATTCTGACAGTTTAAATGTATAATCTTCTATAATGATGAGAATATTTTAATTTTTGATATATATACGATGCATCTAAATATACATAAAAAATAAATTTTTATTTTTATTTATTTAATTTAAAAATATAATTTATTATTTTATATTAATTTTAATTTTATTATTTATTTCTTAATATTTAAATAATTTATATAATATTTAAAAATATTATTATTATACGAATTACATCAAATTAAATACAAGTAGTAAACACCACCAAGGAGGCAAGCTAATGTCAAATTGATTCGAAATATGGACAACTAATGTAATTATTACTACGACTTTATGTTTTTTTACACTATTTTCATCATCATTTTTGACTAATTGATTGCCCTTTAAGATTTCTTTTTTATTTAGAGAAATAATCTAAAGCAAGAAAGTCAATATTATGCATACACTAATAATTAACTACTATAAATTATTATGCACATTCCAAAATACTAGAGAGTTTAGCATCCACTATAGTTCAATAAGTTGAAGAAACAATAACCCCTTAAAAAGCATAGAGATAAATTATTACTGCTTTCCTCGTCTAAAAATAGTTATTTATTATTAACTTAACACAAAAATTAAGAAATAATAAAGGTATTTTGTTAAATCTTCCTTTGAATATAATAAATACAATATTTTAAAAAATATAATAAGAAAATATTTATAATTATTGATATAGATAAATTAAGAACTAAGGGATTATTTGATTTGAATATAAATGATAATGGGATAAGTTATAATGAGATTATTTTTTATTACGTGTTTGGTTGTTGCATAAATTATTAAGAATATGTTATTTGTTTACAAAAATGTTCTTCCCTTTATTAGTTTCTTATGCATTTTCTTTACTAGCTTTAGTTATTTAATATTCATTTTTAAAATAAAATCTTTATCTTATATAGTTTAAAGATTTTTATGCGTTCATGGTATGCATTTAAAAATAAAATTTTCTTTATTTAATTTAAAAATAAAACTTCTTTTTTAAGTTTGTTAAAGCAAATTTTTTTATGAAAAATCAAAATATAAAAAAATAAGAATTAGTCAATAAAAATTATATTATATAGTGTAATTTTTAAATTAAAAAATATGAAGAAATATCATACAAAATAAGGAGTGAAGGTTGTGAATGTTATTATATATTGTATTAGAAAATAATGTAAATATACCTAAATATTTAAAATTAGATCTAAACAAGATTAAAAGAATACATTTTTTATTTGTACTTGTTATATCGGGACAAGTTATTCCGGGATTAGTATATTCTCCAAGAAGAGGGATAACTTATCCCGATATTATTTACTAATCCCGAGATAAGTAATCTCGAGTTTACCAATCAAACATCAATTTAAAGGCCACTTTATTTTTGTACCGGAATTAAATGTCCTTATCTTTCACACCAGACAATCCCTAAGTATAAAGTTAGTAAAGTGAACGGGTAAAGATAGACAAATAGAGTAAGAGTTAAAAACCATTTAAGAAAAACTTCATTTAGAGGATGGTTAACTATCTAAATCATAACTAATTCTATTTTATGTGTTTATTAGCTTTAGGGGGATAAAACACTTTAAAAAGACCAAAATAACCCTTATTATTCATATTTCTATTTTTTAAATACTCAAACATAACCTTTATTTATAAAATACATAAAAAAATACTAAAGGGAAGTCATATATGAAATATCGAACATATGAGATTTCTCAATAATTAGAAGTCTGAATTTTGTGTTAAAAAAATTGATAAAAAGGATTTATCTTTTGATGAATTCTACCTATATAGCATATACCATATCTGTATTATTTATATACCAAAAATAAAAGATTTAATTGCAAGATTTTTGCTATGACTCTGAGTTTAAGGATTTTAAGTTATATGTATAAATTGTGTAACAAAACATTTCGATAACTTTCTTATTATGTATCATAAATTAAATTATACATAGATATACTCAATTCTAAATTAGAGTAAGTTGTAATATTTGAGTCGAGGGGTGGAGGTAGTTTGTTGGATACAGATTCAGCAGAACTCGATAGTTTTAATTTAATTCAAAATGTGTGTCTATTAGAAAATATTAAATATGTGCAATTATTAAATTAAAATTTAGTTACTAACCCTTAAGATCGTTGTCATAAAGTTTAAATTTTGAATTTATGTCTGGATTTTAAATCTCTTTCTTGTCCAGATCAAGGCAAATTTGTAGCCCCTAAGTGTCCCCTTTTACAATACTGAAAACTCAATAGAAAGTACTAATCTTTGTTTAAAAGCCAGGTTACTTCTAAAATTACCTTTATGCAACTTTCTTGAATTTGAGCAAAAAGTAAAAGCCATATTAGAATAACTTTCTCTGAAATATATATTAATGGAATTGTATAGACTTTTGAAGCATGAAAGTCATTCTACTTACCATTAGGCAATAACCTTTCCTTTTCAACTTTTCTTTTTTGTTTTTTTCATTCAATTTAATGTTGAATACTCCGTATTAGAGTTCAATAACATATCCAGTGATATCTCACAAGTTGCGTCTGGGAGGGTAAATTATACGTAGACCTTATCGCTACCTCATAGAAGTAGAGAGGCTGTTTCCTAAAACCCTCAGCTCAAAACTCATAAGCAGAAGGACTAGATATGACGAAATGAAATGAAATAAAATGAAAAAAAAATGAAATGTAAGGTAAGGGAACAGTAAGTGCGACAAACAATGAATCGTACATGACAGTAATTAACTATGATAAAACTAACACATTTATGCTGGTTAAAATTTGCAATATTAGAGTTCGACTAATTAAAATTTATACCATATATAATCCCATTTAAAGGAAAACAGTTTTATGCTAAGAATTTTTTCATACTCAAAAGTCAGAACGAAAACTTGAAACCTCTGATTAAAGAAAAAATATCCTCATTCATTACGACGTATTCTTTGTGGTTTCTTTTCAACTCCTCATCCTACTACTTTTCCAACCAAAAGAAAAAAAATAAGTTTGATGCACTAAAGTTCCTGCTATTTGCAAGGTTCGAGGATGACCCTGATCTTAAGAGTCTATGTACGCAGTTTTACCTCACATTATATCAGAGATTATTTTTAAACCTTGAACTTATGACCTCCTGGTCACATGACGATTACGTCATTTATTACTCCAAGACTCCCAATAAAAAGAGAAAAGGAAAATTTAAACACAAAAAGAAAGAACAAAACAAAATAACATAAAATAAACCAAGAAAATGATTGTTCTCACATGACCCAAGATTGATAAAGATTTTTAAAGAATAGAAGTGTAAGTGATTAGCATAGTGACCCCTTTCTTCTTTTTTTTTTTCCCCTAATAAGTCAGCTCAATATTTTTTAGTATTTTTCACCTTCTTTTGTCCCACCCCCACCCCCACCCTATCAAACACCTAAAAGGGGTTCTTCTTTCCTTTTCCTTTCCTTTGTGTTTTTGTGTGTTTAGAGAGAAGCAAAATTTGGCTCAACTGAAAAAAGTTCATACACCACTTCTCCATCTCTCCTTCTGAAAATTTTTTCACAAAAACCAAGATTTTGCATATTACAATATTATTACTACAAAGGCAGCAAAATTTATGCATTTGACTTAATACACCACTCCAAACTCCTAGGCATCCCCCCAAAAAAATTAAAAAAAAAAAGCTTTTTTTTTGTCAATTTTTTTTCTTTCTCCTATAATTATTTAGTTCAACTTCAACCCCATAAGCTTCAACTTTTTTTTCATACTTTCTTGAAAACCCCATGAGCCATGACTAGCAAAAATATGTTAACTAGTTTGGCATTTTTGTGTCTTCTTCTTATGGGGGTTTTGCATTACAAAGCTCCATTTTGTGGTGCAAATATTGGCAAATTTTATAGATTTAAAGGTCATGTTAAATCTCACAACAAAGGAAGCTTCTTCTCAAGAGGAATAAATAATATTCCAAATATGGATGAGATTTTTGGTGGTGATAAGAGAAAAGTTCGTACTGGTCCAAATCCTCTACACAACAAATAAGTAAGTAAATTAGAAAAAAAATATGAATTTTATTTGATCTAAATGTTTTTATTTTTATTTTTAATATATGGTTTTTGAGGCTAAGTACATTGGGAATGTTTCAAGAAATCTTGGATTTTTTGTATATGAATATTTGTTGAAAAATGATGTTGATATTATTGTATATGAGAATTGTTGCCCTTGATGATGAGATTTTCGTTTGAGCAAATATTTTATTTACTTTCTTTTATTTGATGATAGGATTTTCTGAAATAACCTCTTTATCTTTGTGAGCGAGATAACGATAAAATCTACGTATATTTTACTCTCTTCTGATATGTTATTGTTGTTGTACTTTCTTTGTTTGATAAGAATAAGTTGATGTAATAAAATTTATAATAAAAAAGTTATTTGTAGAGCAACAAAATTGTACTTTTCTTCTACCCTTTTTATTTCAATGAGTTATTTGGCACAAATAATACTATAATCAATCTTATTTCACAAGCCATGAGGTTTGAGAAAATAGTGTGAACATAATTCTTACTCCAATTTTAAGATATAAATATTTTAGTTTCAATGGATTTTAATCCCATTTTTTTGCTAAACTACCGATGGAAATTTTGTAAGTTTATTATAATTTATTCGTATTTCTAAATTTAGTACTAAAAACAAAAAGAGATAGATCCATATACTTCCAAAAAATATCTATCTTGTTGGTGAACAATTATTCTCTCTATATAAATAATGTAGGGTATAATTTTAAACATGAATAATTAACTTACTATTCTATAATATTTTTTATGCAAAACACCATTATACTTGAAAAAGTACTTAAAAAAATTACATCGATTAGTATAATAATTATCAATATCAAATATAATAATAATAATAATAATAATAATAATAATAATAATAATAATAATAATAATAATAATAATACAAAACGTGAATACGTGTGCATGGAAAATATACGGAATAATTAAGATCCCATCAATTATACTATTTTTTTTTTGTAATTTGTTGGAAGTACTTTACAATAATCTAACCGTTATTTTAAACCTTAGAATAATCTTATAAATTTTACTTTGGGTTAAAAATAGCTTTTTATGGTCCCTCATTAAGTGGTAAATCCTAATTTTAGTCTTTATGATGCATTAATTAAAATATGCACAAATTTATCATGATTATTAACTTGTTTCACCATTTCATTACACATACATAAAGTTGTAATTTACTTTGTAGTCTCTCCATCTCCTTTTCATTGTCATATTCCATTTTTCAAAAGTCAATTTAATTAATTTTTAAAATTAAATTATATTAAATTATTTTGATATTTTAAAATAAATTTAAATATTTAATTTTTTATATTAATATGATAAAAAGATACATATTAAAATATTGATACTAAATTCAAAAATTATAATAACTAGAATGGAAGTGAGAGAATATTTAAAATGAACACTCTTGGTTTCTAAAGAAATAAAAAAGTAATTAATCACATATCATAAGGAGGAAAACTAGATCAATAAGTGAAGTATGTAATTTGAAAATTATATTCCCTCCGTCTCATATTACTTGAACTTTGACGCTTTTTTAAGGTTCAAAATATTTAACTTGTTCAAAGTTCAATATAAATATTTTGAACTTTTTTCATATTTGTCCTTTCAATTATTGAACTTTTATACTTTCTAGGATATAAATTACTAAACATATTTATAATTTTACAAAGGATAATAGTAGAGTATAGTGTAAATTTTGTCTTTTAATGTTTTTTCTTAATATATGTGTATTACTTCACAAATTCAATTATTCTGAGAGGAAAAGTAATATATTAAAAAAATTAAAAATATTTTAAAAATTCAAAAATTAAAATAGTAAATGTGGTGTATGTGTAAGGTAAGATGAAAACAAGGGCAGTTATGCAGGAACATGAATTTCTGTAACAATTTCAATAGTTATATACCCCACCACCCAATAAAATTAGTGGGGGTTCACTTTTGGCTAAAAATCAGTGAAGGTAATAAATTTTCTGCATTTTTAAAATATTTTTTTCTGGACTTTTTGTAGCATTTTAAAGGTAAGTTATATTTTTGGCATTTTACATCATAATTAATGAAAGAGACAGGCACCATTTACCCTTTGGCTCTAACTACTATGCTATTTTATCACTTTTGCCTTAAGTATTATTGTAGGATTAATGATAAAAAATAAATAATATTCCCTCTATTTTATATTAATTAAATTTATGAGATAATATATATATATTTTAAAAAATATTTAAAGTTAAAATTTATATCATATTTTTTACTATTATCCTTTGTGAAATCATAAATAT
>JAOTQJ010000002.1:19034342-19062680 GCA_025642045.1 Solanum sejunctum | reverse complement strand
GAACCACGTTAAATCTGTGTCTCCATTTTATTATCTTGCCCAATTTATTTTATACTTTTCAATATCAAATTTCGATCGTTATCACGCTTCCGCTATCGCTTGTTTATTCCCTAACAATATATAATTATAAAAAAAAGTGTATAATTTAATGGATCAATCCAGTTGTTTCTTTGATCTTCTAAAAATAAAATCATCAACAACATATCCAGTGAAATCGCACTAGTGAGGTCAAGAGAAGGTAAAATATACACACATCTTACTGCTACCTCATAGAGATAGAGAGTTTATTTCTGAAAAACCTTCAACTCAAATATATCAGCCCAAAAACAGAAAATACTAGATACAAAAATGATTATAGTGAAAAACAATTAGAAACTCATAATACAATACAAGTAGCAAAGTAAGTGATAGTCAATAACAATACAAATATTATAAATTTTTAAAAATATAAAATCAAACCGAATCAATCCAAATAAATAGAAAAATTGATTATATTTAATGATGGAGCTACAAATAAAGAACAATTTCATAAATTAACAAAAAAAAAAGACATTCTTTACCTTAAAATTTCTTTAGGCAAGAACTTGTTCAAACTCAAGTCTCTGTTCCTTCTTTAACAATTTTTCTTAATTCAATTTCCTTGGTATATAACTAACTATAGGGATGAGAAAATTGGTACACCTGGTAAAGTAGCTCCAGCATCTACTATGAACATGTTACCTGAAATATATTCCGACGATTCATCGATTAAATAACGTACCACTGATGTTAAAGCAGGATTTGATGTTCCATGAGTTCTCAGTGGAATGGTTCTCAATTCAATATTTTGAAGCCATTCTTTTTGTATGAGGCCCTCTGTTATCTCTGATTTGAATAGTCCTGGTGATATTGAGTTAACTCGAATCTTATATTGTCCCAATTCCAGGGCCATTACCTGTTTCATTTGAGGAATATAACGATAAATGAGATTGTATAATGGTGTAGGATGCTATGTAGGATGTCAGATAGGACGTATGTGTCTATTTGTTCAACTTTTGGATAGTTTAAGTGTCTAATTGTGCACATCCAAAGTTGGAGGACATAATAACTAGTTGAGATGCTAAGAAGGAAAACAAGAGACCGCATTTGTAGAATATAATGATAAATGAGATTGTATTATGGTGTAGGATGCCATGTAGGACGCATGTGTCTATCTATTCAACTTTTGGATAGTTTAAGTATCTCTTGTGCACATTCAAAGTTAGAGGACATAATTACCAGTTGAGATGCTAAGAGGGAAAATAGGACTCTACATTTGTAGAATATAACTGTACGATGCCATGTAGGACTCCAGATAGGACATGTGAGTCTTATCTGTTCAACTTAGTGTCTACTTGTGCACATCCAAAGTTGGAGGATACAATGACCAGTTGAGACGCTAAGAGCGAAAACAAGATACTACATTTGAAGAATATAATGATAATTGAGATTGTATTATGGTGTAGGATGCAGAACGTACTGTCATGTAAGATGCGTGTGTCTACCTTTGTAATATTGTTGAGAGCTTCCTTTGAAGACGCATAAGCAAGACCGCCAGGTAATTGTCCACGATTGAGGCCAGCGATAGAAGAGATATTGATAACAGATCCGCCTTGATTAGCAGCCCGCATATGTTTGCAAACATATTTGGTCACCAACCATGCCCCTCTTAGGTTCGTTTTTGAGATCTTTGCCCATTCTTCCTCTGATAAATCCAATGGAGAGTGTACACTGCCTATATAAAATTTTACAACTAAAACAAATTAGACGGTTAACTTTATACAAGTTTGGATGTCCACAATTACTTAACCACCTTACTGTTTAATTTTATATAAATTTGAATGTCTATTGATGTATATTCAAAATTAAAATAAAGAATTAAATGACTCGTTTACATATTACCTGAAATATTAATCATGGAGAAAGTTCACATACACATTGGAATGTGAGGTATATCACTTTTTCTTTTTCAACTAAACAACTTTTTCATTCACCTTAGCAATAAATAGCAATGTCCACCAAAAGACACAAATTGCTTATTTTTTATATTATCTTTTGCTCTATAATGCTCATCTCTGAGCCATTTAAATAAATTGTGGAAATATTATTATATTTTTTAAAATTTAAATTTTTTTTAAAGGTGGGGTGAGTAAATAATTATACTTTGATACTCTTTTTGTCTATCTTTAATAAATATAAATTAAAAATTATATGTGATTTATAAAGTAAACAATAATAAAGTGAACATTTAAAAAGTAACTTTCAAAACATTTAATCCAATCAAATTTTAAAAAAATTAAAAACTACCAAACACACTCTAAAATAGAACAATGAAAAATAAGGGCATGTTTGGGCTACTGAATTCAATTTGACAAATGATCAACCAATCTCACCTCGAATACCGGCGTTATTAACCAAAGCGTCGATGCGTCCAAAAGCGTCCCAAGCTTTCTGTACGGCTGCTTCAATGGCAGAACCATTCGCACTAACATCAAGCTCAATCGCTACAGCTCGTACTTCCCCGCTCGAACTCGTCGATCCGTTCGATGAATTCGAGGTGATTCCATTGATCTCATCACACAGAGATTTCAATCGATCGATACGACGAGCGGCAGCAATGATTCTACAACCAGCTTTTGATAAATCGAGGCAGAATTCTAGGCCGATTCCTGACGAAGCTCCGGTGACCATCACCACTTTTCCGGCGAGTTCTCGCCATGGCTCCAGCTGACCCACGGATTTAGCGTTATTCTCCATTTTTTCTTTTTTTGATTTATTGCTATGGAAGTATAGAGTAGTGAGTAATTACTGAATATATATATATAACGACAGAATGAAAGTACATTGAATTGGGTTGTTAGAAAAATTAAAATGACAATTTTACCCCAATTGTCATAAAATAAATACTGAATTATTTTATCCGATATTTATTATAATTATTAATTGGTCCCAAAGGGGATGATATTTTTTGAGTTGAGGGTCATTCGGAAACAATATCTCTATCTCTATAAGGTAGTGATAGAGTCTGCATAATTTTTAACCTTTTCAGACTTCACTTATGCAATTTCATTGAATATATTGTTGTTGTTCTTATTATTGTTAATTAGACCAAAAATAAATTTTATACTAAAATTGTACAATAGAACAAAATAATCTTATAGAATATTCGTGTCTATCCATCTCAATAAGGTAAGCAAATTACCCAAGATTACGCTCCCTTCTTCTATTTTTACTTATTCAGTGTTGCTATTTGTTATTCCCTCTATCTCATTTTATGTGACATTCTTTTCTTTTTGATCCGTCTCAAAAAGAATATCACTTTTTTCTAATTGAAAATAATTTAACCTTGAAATTCCTCATTTGTCCTTAATGAAATGATTCTCAACCACACAAATATCTAAGAATGATTTTATACCACAAGTTTCAAAAATCTAATTTTTTTTCTTAAACACCATACCAACTCAAAAAGTGTCACATAAAATGAGACAGAGAGAGTAATATAGATTTTTATTTTTAACAATAAAAATTATTTTTTTAGAAATATTGAAAATAATGTAAGACTAAAATATTTGGATGACTCAAAAGAGACCTAATCATTAATAAAAAAACAAAGAAAAAAAATGAATGGAGTTGGACTAATAAGAAAATAGAATGTTAGGCAGCGAATACTGATTCGATTGTGATGATGAAAACAAAAAAAATTCCTCCTCTCATCAATCGCGAACCTCTTATCCATTTTTATTAATTATTATTGTTTAATAGTACGAAGTTCAAAGTGAATACGTAAAAATAAAATGAAGAATATTTAAAAGTTATATATAAAAATATATGGATTTTATATTTGTTAATATTTTATGAATTGGCATATATACCGGTCTGACATTGAAGTTGCTCCACAATTTCCGGTTCTCTCATTTAACGACCAATTTGACAAACTTTATGTTGACCATTCTTTGACAACAATAATATTCTAACGTAGTCAACCGTCAAACTACGTGTTAAATATACTAATCTTATTTAAAAAATATCTTTTTATTTTTAATTTATTTATCTATTTTAATAATAATTGAACTCTTTTTTAAAAAAATCATGAATTTTATAGTATTAAATAAAAAATAATAAAATCACCAGATAGATATCACATTCATGAAATACGGTTCACTTTCAAGATGTCTTGGTGGTGAAATTATAAACATGCGAGACTCAATTTCGTGCTAAGGAGCGTGAAGGTTTGAATCCTCGTCAAGGTATAATATTGAGAATGCTCATTGATATCAGTATCAATTCGATCCGAGCTCTTGACACTTGAGCGCGATTCACTTATCTGTTGAAAAGTATCATCCAGATAATAAAATTAATAGACTACAAAAAAGAATTTATTCTCATAGATGTTTGTCTCAAAGAGTTCTTCTGATCTGATCATTGCATAAGCTAAGAGTTCAAAAGATGAGTATACATTAAAATATTTTCATGGGAAAATTATTATTTTTCTAATAAAAAAGCAATATGAAATGGAGGATGTACTAAAATTAAAAATAATATAAATGACATGGTTATGATTAAATAAAAAAACCTTCAATTTCCTTGTAGTTACTTCCTACTTTTCTTTGTTGTTACATTTAAATTCTTTTTCTTCCCTTACCCAATTTCCCCATCTTTTCCTTTTATTTTCCCTTCAACTTTCTTTTTTCTGTCACACTCAACACCCCAAACTTTTCTGATATAAATAATCAGTTATTATTATATATATGTAAAGTTAATTAAATAAATTTGAAAACAAGAAATATAACTAAACGTACAATTAAAAAGAAAAACTAATGTTAAGAGAGTTATAACACTTCTTACGATAGATTCATTTTGAAGTTAACTTATCACTCACTCAATCATTGAAATAGATATAAAATACTGTAAAAGACTCAATATCTTAATAGCACTTTTATCTAAAGCTTCAAAAAAAACTTCAAGTATGGGTCCAAATCACCCTGAATGAAGAATAAGACGAACTTAATGCAAAAAATATAATAAATGTCGAATTTTAAGGGGGAGGGGGAGTGCTGGTGTAATGACCCACCCCAAGATGGTTTGTTACATATAAAATCCTCTATAGATTATGTTCTCGTTGAGATTTACCCCACTGCATCGGATTTGCTGGGATTTGCCTAGACTCAGCATTGAGATTAACCCATCCTCACTAGGATTTGCCTAATGCTTTGAACCTAGGCTAGCACGGCTTCAAAATGCATCACTAGTAGATAAGACTTGTTTACTTATATATCTAACATCTCCTCTTGTGTTTTGTTAATTTGGGACTTCTCATCTTAAGATTGGTTGTTACGACTGAAATCTTAATAGATTAATTGATTGGCTAAATTATGTTATTACATGAGCTATTTATTTTATAAAAAATATTATAGATTATAAAACAAAATAATCCTATGAAATTTACTATTAGAGAGGTATACACAAAATTAATCCATATTTACAAATTAAACATCGATTTGGTATAATTGGTTGGCACATCAAGATTTTTTGGAAAAAAAAATGACATCTGTCATTATCATTTATGAGTATAACAATAAAGTCATTTTCTTTTATAAATATCTCGAATTTTATGTTTTGACAACTCATTTAACCAATAAAGACACTATTATTATATTATTAAAGGATGTGATGCAGCTGATTGGACTGCTCCTTCCTTAACTAGAGATCTCTCGATGAATTACAATACGCATTCCTTAAGCACAATAGATTATAGTAATGCATATAAAGAAACATATTATATATTCATTGAGATGGCGTAAACATAAATATAATTAACTTTATTCCACACAAGTTTGAATTAAGGAATGAAATGGAAAAAATGAACTCAATTTGCAGCCTATCAACAGTACATGTCTGTTGCACTGCATCATGAATATAAATTATAGTCTAATCTATGAAGCCTCTAACATGACTGAGTAATGTCTATCGGGACAACGCCCTCAAGCAAACTAACATGAAATACGAAAACCGTATGACTAGAGGGATGAGAAAATTGGGACCCCTGGTAAAGTAGCTCCAGCATCTACTATGAAAATGTTACCTGAAACATATTCTGAGGAATCGTCGATTAAATAACGTACTACTGAAGTCAAAGCAGGATCTGATGTTCCATGTGTTCTCAACGGAATGGTTTTCAATGCAACGTTTTTAAACCAGTCTTTTTCTATGAGGCGCTCTGTTATCTCAGATTTGAAAACTCCTGGTGATATTGAGTTCACTCTGATATTATATGGTGCCAATTCGATGGCCATCACCTGTTACATTTGAAGAACACAATGGTTTATGAGGCTGTAAATCAGAACGAGAAGAACATACAGAAGTATTATTGGTGTGCATTACTATAAACTTGACCTGCAACAGACTGCAGGCAAGCAATT
Organism: Solanum sejunctum; assembly: GCA_025642045.1. Lineage (NCBI taxonomy): Eukaryota > Viridiplantae > Streptophyta > Magnoliopsida > Solanales > Solanaceae > Solanum > Solanum sejunctum. Next base: position 19,056,243 of record JAOTQJ010000002.1, on the reverse strand, counting down.
TAAAGAGAAGTCGAAAGGGAAGAGACCTTGCAGGACTTAAAGATAATGAGAATGAGTCAGAGTAGATTTCGGAAAGGTAGACCATCTTGCTTATATTTCTACCACTAACAGCCATTAAGTATAAGTAACAACGTCATGAGTAATATCTATGAAGCATAAGCTACAAAACCTCCTATAAAAGAATCGCAGTGAAAGACTAAAGCACGTGAGGCATCACATCACGTAAATAAAGTTTAAAACGGCACAGAAAACTTTCATGTCAGAGAATTAGAATATTATCTGCTTAGGTTTCTCATTGATGAGCAGAATACCTCCATGAGCGTTGTGTGGCAACTATTCAAGAGCACTCTTCCTTAGAGCTACTGCACTATATATATATATTCTTAATATGTCGGACCATATTATAAATCAAATATGTGAATGGTATATACATAAGTTTCCAGTGCATTTAAATGCATTTTCTAAGGTTGTATATGAATATTCCTTCTTTCCCATCTTTGTTCAAGGAGCTAAGAAAATCAGAAACATGATATATTAAGTATGGATTATGATGCTTCACATGGACAAAAGAGATTGATTAACTTAGAAAAGTCATGTATACATGTCTTCATATTATTTCGATGAAGTCAGCTTAAATTTTTAAATCCCAGAGGATCACATAGTATAGAAAAACCAAGACACTACCTTTGTCATGCTGTTAAGAGCATCCTTTGAAGAAGCATAAGCAAGACTGCCTGGTAATTTCCCACGATTAAGACCAGCGGTAGAAGAGATATTAATGACAGATCCTCCTTGCTTAGCAGCGCACATATGTATACCAACGTATTTGGTCACCAACCATGCCCCTCTTAGGTTTGTTGTATATATCTTCTCCCATTCCTCCTCTGACAGATTCAGTGGAGAGTGCACACTGCCTATAAGAAACAACTGACAGATTAAACGTTGCATGAAGCCAATTACTAAACGGTAAGAAACGTGATAGCACCATGGGAAATGATGCTATAGAAGTCCTAAACAGTGTAATTTTACGCCGAAGGGTATTCAAATGAATCCCATTGCCCTTACATGGCTCTGTGCCTTCTATGAGAAATCACAACCCCACACCACTGCCACCAACCACAAACGAAAAAAGCTTCAAATTTTCAGTTTATACATGGAATTACTAATGTGAGACATTACAATCCGGAAGTCAGCAACACATTTTCAAAACTTAAAACGTGCACCAGAAGCAGCATTCGAAGGTCATCAAAAACAGTAACACCTTCCATTGACAAACTTGCAGGAAGAATTTCCTAACTTAAAGTAGTAGTATTCAATTGGATTTCTGATATCTACCCAAAATAGCTATTCATTAATTAAGGATGACAACAACTCAAAATATTAATCATGGAGAAAGTTCATATACACATTAGAATGTTAGGTACATCACTTCTTTTATTTCCACAGACATTCATCTACCTAACCACCAAAACAACATACCAGTGGTATCTCACAAATGAGATCTAAGGAGGATAAATTGTACGCAAACCTTATCACTACCTCACAGATATAGAGAAGTTGTTTCCAGAATTCATCTACATAACCATGTATCCTAATCCACGACTTTCATATCCTCATATCTCCTCGGTAAGCTGATATGCATCATATCATGTCAAATCACCTCATCGACCTAAATCCAACTCTCTTTAAACCTGTCATCGCCAACCTATCACACCTCCTTTATGGAACATCCCCACATCTCCTCTTCTTCCACGAACTCTTTGTCCAGATGACTCCTTAATAATGACCTCTAATTTAACTAAAATTTGTGCAAAGAATTGGACTTTTAATTGTATGAATAATCCTTCTAATGTTAATCAACAATTCTACATACAATTTTTGACGATTAACTAAATTGCGAACATCAGAGATTCAAAACAACACTGAAGCAAATTCGAGAATTATCAAAATCGCCACAAAAATTCAAAACGACATCGTAAAATTCAGAAGAAAAATTCGTCAGTTTATCAAATCTCACCTCGAATACCAGCGTTATTTATCAAAACATCGATATGTCCAAAGGCGTTCCAAGCTTTCAGTACGGCGGCTTCAATGGCAGCACCATTCGCGCTAACATCGAGCTCAATCGCTACGGCTCGACGTCCCTGACTTGAATTTTTCGATTCGTTCGGGGAATTCGAGCTGATTCCGTTGATCTCATCGCATAGAGATTTCAATCGATCGATACGGCGAGCGGCGGCGATGATTCTACAACCAGCTTTTGATAAATCCAGGCAGAATTCTAGACCGATTCCCGACGATGCTCCGGTGACCATCACCACTTTTCCGGCGAGTTTTCGCCATGGCTCCAGCTGGCGCTCTACTTCAGCATGGTTTTCCATTGATTTGGTTCTTTTTTTTTTCCGGTTTGTCGTTATGGTGTGAATATTTTAGTTAATAATTAGCAATAAGTTAATCAACAATGTGATGCAGTGTATAATTATTTTTTTTTCGAGTTTGAATATAAAAATTTTTCAATAAAAAGTGCTTATTCTGAATAAAATTTTAAATCATACAAATTTTAAATAGTCAAATTCTATTGAAAATTAGAAAAGAAATTAGTTATATTTTTCCTCGTTATGAAATAAGTATTATCTTGATAAAAATTGTGTTTATTAATAATTTTAAAAATATATTATAAAATTTATTAAATTATTTTTATTTAGAATATAAGATTATAGTTGAAAACAATATATTAAAGTTTTAAAATAATATTTTTTTGTTAAAATAACACTTATTTTAAGATGAAGAGGATACTTTTTAGAGTCAAATGATAATTTTTATTAATATTTTAAGATATATTTTATTATGAATAAAATGATAATTCATAATATTTTTTATCTAGTTTTTGAATATCTTATTTTCTAATTTAAAATATCAAATTGGTATAATTTATTCAGTTTTAAAAATTAGTTAAATTGATCCTTGAAAAATACAATATGACAACTTAAAACGAAGCGAAAAGCATATTTGTTATTTCAATTCGTTTCATTCAAATACCTAAAGTGTTTATTTTAAACCTCTCAAGCTGTATGTGTACCTCAATCTCAAACTATTTATTTCGACGCGTAAGTTTATTATTCATACAATTTGAATTAGAATTAAATATTAGCTTTTATTCTCTCAGCCTGCTAGCAATAACCTGCATTCAATTCAAAGATAATATTATCATAGAGTAGATTATTTATTAGAAATATTCTCATAATACTATGATCAAATAATTTTTATGAATATTTAATTTATCTTGGATGGAGTCAAAGATTCACTATTTTTTTACTTTGGAGTATGATGAAATAAAACAAAATGACTTTTTAAACTGTCTATGTTTCTTGCAATTGTGGAGTAGCAGTTAGTCAATGCAACTTTCGACGCTCATCATGGGTCATCCAAAAACAGTCGCGCTATGTTTTTAAACATAGGGATCAAGTTGCGTACATTCGACTCCACCCTTACTCCGCAATGAACGAAAGTCTTTAAGGTATTGAGGTAATGTTATTATATTTAATTTGCTAAAAAATAATATCTAAACCATGATCATTTACTAAACAACAACCTAAAAAACCCCTACATAAACAAAAGTCTAACAAGTGAAACCCAACTTCTTTTGTTGGACCTTATAGTTTAATTAAACCAAACAACACATTTTGCTGGCATTAAAAAATAAACATGAATTGTGGTGGAATTGTTAGCAAAAAATTTTTCAACCAAACGTCTTAGGTTTGAATAGAGTTGTCAATATGGACTAGATAGATAGGTTAGCTCGATCTAATCCATAATTTAGTAGAATCGAGCTATAATTTTTGGAGTCTATTTAAAAAATAAATTTTTTAGTCGAACCTGAATAAGCCTATTGATTTGTGCGGCTTTTGCAATATGGGTTGAGTCGGCTCGTGGGCCAAATTAAAAATAAAAATAAAATAGAATATTAAAAATAATAAGAGTTCAAACTCAAAGTTCATTTAAAATTTTTAAATATTAAAATTTAGATACAAATATTATATTTTTATAATATGTACTTCCTCTATCCATTTTTATTTGTCCTTAATTGATTTAACAAATGAATTAAGAAACAGTAAATAATATAAGCAATTTTGCTAAATCACCTTTTGAATATAGCAATTATAATATCTTAAAAAATATAACAAAAAATAACTACTATAATTAATTATAAGGGTAAACTAAAAATTAAGTTTAAACTTATCTTTTGATTTCATAAAGTGGACAAGTATTGTTAGACATTTCAAAATAATACAATGAACAAGTAAAGATGGATGAAGGGAGTAATAATAACACTAATATGTAATATTGTGTTGTTACTATTTATTTTAATATGTTTAGATTATAATTTAATTTTAAATTTTATAAAAAAAAATATAAAAATAAAAATGTGGGAGTCCAACAAGCCCTGCGACCCATGTGCAATCGGGTTGGGTTAGTTATTTTCTAGTTCATAAGAAAAAAGAGTCAGCCCGGTCCAACCTGTCAAATTTCAAAACTTGTAAAGGCTAACTCGAATAGGGTGAATCAGCCTGTATTAACAGCTCTAAGTTTGAACGCCTATAACTAAAAAAATCACATTGGAAGTGTAAATATTACATTACAAATGAGTCACATTTTGATATCTCACTAGTAATAAAAAAAATCTTATTGAGAACGCAATTATTTGGCTGAACTTCTCTAAAATTCAAAAATATTTCTGTAAAAGATTGAGGTGTTTTTCACTGAATATATAATATGTATTTGCACGTAAAGTTTTACTATTTAATCATAATTCATTAACATATATTTTCACTTCAATAAATTGTTTAATTATACTAAAGGGAAAAGACTCAAATATACTATTAAATTTTGCTAAAAGACTTATTTATGCCATATGCTTGGTTCATCGATATCCTTAATATTTGAGGAAAGGCTTGCCTACGCCATTTTTCTTAACTCTAATTTTATAAAATCACTTAAATATTGAAGTTTTGGATTAAATGTACTATTTTTGCTTTTCTTCCTCAATAATACCAAGACTACATGAAGAACATCACAAACTCCAAATTTTCAACACTAAATTTTTCATGAAATCACCTTAAATTTCAATAATAACGTCCCTCTGAGATAGATACCAAATTTCAATATCCTTTTAGCTTGAATTCGATATTTTTTTAACATAGACTCAAATATATATTATGAAAAAATATTTTTAAAAAATACATATTAGTCCGCAAAATTTTAAAATCTGTTTTGATTCGTATTTTGTTGTTGTTTTTGATACTGGATCTGTATTGTTTTACATTTTTTTAAGTCTGTGTTCAAAATTTCAAGTGATTTAGAGTTGCGCAGAAATATTTGCCATTATAGAAGGTTGAAGTTTTGAAACTTTGAATTTTTTTTTAATTTGTTGTTAAGTTAGGTTGAATAAGAAAGAGCAAAAAGGGTACTTTTGATTTAAACTTAAATTGAAAAGTATTAGATATTGTTTGAATAGTTTTGCAAAATCAAATTTAAAAAATAATGATATAGATATATCTTTTTTCACGCGACAATGAAATAAATAAATTAAATTTCTAACAAATAATATAAATAAATTCTTTTTCAATATTTGATATATATTTGAGCATTTTCCCGCTGATAAATTATATGTTTGATACAATGAGTCTCACTTTTCAGAGTAAGAAAGGTCGTAGACACTGAACATGTTTGTTGTAATAAATGCTGTGCAGAATATATTTAAATAATTTATGATAAAAAGCATTTTATTCGAATCTTTAAAAAGGGTAATATTTTCTCTGATTAATAACAGTCTCTCTTCTTTCCTTTTCTCTGAGATGCTGTTTGGTCTTTTCCCTCTCATGGAGAATCAAAATTGATGCTGTGTTGATATTTTTTGCCAACCTTTATTCCCACTTTCTATTCATGTTTTTAAAATTTTAATATATAGAAAGAAAAGTATTGAAAATATTTTTAAATTTGATGCAAATTATTAGTTTCATCTTTGAACTATTGACAGTCTTAAAAATGTCCCTCGACTTGATTAACTAAACTTAAATATACCCTTGATCTTGTAACAACAGTGGAATACACCCTAAGTTCTTGTCAAATTAAGAGGTGTTTATAACACTTGTGATGGATTGAAAGTGTATTTTAGTTTAATTTGTCAAGCAAATGAGTATTTTTAAGATTGTCAAATAGTTTGTGGGATGAAATTAATAACTTGCAACAATTTCAGGTGCATTTTTAATACTTTTCTCTCTCTCTCTCTCTCTCTCTATATATATATATATAAAACAATGATAGTATATCTGACATAGTCTCACAAATAAAGTCTGACATAGATCTTGTCCCTTTCTTTTTGAGTTAGAGAGATTGTGTCTAATAGATTGTAACAACTCATCTTAAGATGAGAAGTTTCACATTGGCAGAAAATAGAAGAGATGTTGGATATATAAGTAAACAAGTCTTACCTGCTAGTGGCGCATTTTAAAGCCGTGTAGGCCCACGTCCAAAGCGAAGAATATCACTAGCGTGATGTATACAGTTACATAGATCAATGACTAATTCTTTATACACACACATATATAGTTACACTAGGGGCGGAAGTCCATTGTTAGGGGGTTCATCTAACCCTCTTCGTCGAAAAAATATATTATTTATACATAGTTAAAAGGGTCAAAAAAGACTCATCAATTTTATTTTATTGTTTCACTTTATCTCCGCTATTAAAATAAATTTATTTATACCCCTACCGTTAAGAAACTCACCAGATTTGCCACTAAATTGGACGGATTGCCCCAAATTATATTTATATGAGAAAAGGGTCAAAACTACTCCTTAATTTTATTTTATTATTTGACCTAATCGTTGTCGTTAAATGAGTTCATTTTTGTCTCCGCCGTTATAAAACTTATCACCTATGCCTTTCAATTGGATGGAAAGCCCCAAATTAAATAAAATTATCCAATTCAAGTGAGAATGACCCGATTTTCTTTTTTAACCCGAATTTGACCCATTAAATTCATACCAAATTAATCCCAAAATTCATCTCCTCCAAACCCATCTCTAATTTGTAGAAACATGGTCACTTACGTTGCCGTATATGATGGATTTGGAGGACCAAAATATAACAAACGTAATTTGTTAATAGATTTTGTTGAAAATATCGGAGTTGTGATGTTGTTTCAATGACGTTCTGAAGTAGCGTAAAAAATTTAGTCAAATTTGGAGCAAAGAGGAAGGTGACAATGTGGTGGATAGCGTCTAGGCCATCGCCGGAGCTCCCAACAATTATTGAAATAATTGGGGAGTTGAAGATTTTTCTAACTTTTTCAAGTTAATAACAAAAAATAATTAAAAAGATACTTATTCTTGATGACATAAAAATCATCTTGACAAAAATCTCTTCATTCTTTAATTTTTGGGTTAATTCAGATATTTTGTTTCACGTAGGGGCATGAGTGATAAATTTTATAACGGTGGAGGCAAAAATAAACTCATTTAACGATAAGGATTAGGTGAAACAATAAAACAAAATTGAGGGGTATTTTTGAATTTTTTTCGATATGAATATAATTTGAGACAATTCATTCAATTTAGGGGCAAATCTGGTGAGTTTATTAAAGGTAAAGGTATAAATAAACTTATTTTAACGACGAGGATAAAGTGAAACAATAAAATACAATTGAGAGATATTTTTGATCTTTTTTCCTTTTTCTAAATGTATATATAGTATATATCAAACTCCTTTAATTAATTTTTATGTCTTTTTCTTTAAATTTTAAATTCTCTTATTAAAAATTCTAATTTTACCACTGCATTACACCACTAATCTTACGATATTTACGCCCCAAATTGAATAAATACATGATACTATCATCTATCAACACTAGATAATAAAATAATATGTCTACTAAATCTTAGCTTAACATGAAAAATCACTTTTTTTTCTTTATTGAGATTTGGATCCTAATATGTCATTATCAATTTTAATTTCATTGACTATTGTGCCAAATTCTTGCAAGTTTTAAAAAGTTATTTTATATTGCTTCTTCTGCTTTGTTAAGTTATAGCCTATAGGAGTACAAGATTTGTACTCAAAGGAAAACTATAAGAAATGGATTAGACTCATCAAACAATTATATTTATGATATAAAATGAAGAAAGTTTATGAATTTATGTAAATATATTTAATCAGAAATTTTAAATTTAAACCTCATGGAGTATGAAATAATTTTTATTGGGTAATGCTAATATTCTGCCTATGGCAAAGCTTATGAGGGGGCTTCGATAGCCCGAGTGGGAGTCATGATCGAACATGACACTTGTACATGGACTTAGTTAAGAAATAAAGTTGCGCATTTGCTATCAGTTATAATTTTTAACATAACGGTAAGTGTTTGATCCTAACAATCTTTAGTGAGACAGGTTCTATTCTTATACCAATTCACATTTAATTAATAGTTGAATACATTCATATAAAATATAAAATCTCTTGATGGTGTGAGACTTTTTGAAGAAAATCAGAAGAACGATCATCAGAATAGATACTTTCGTTAGTAAAAAGGAAAAACATACTCATCTTATCAGTTCCTCTTTCATATTGGTATAGTTTTATACAGTTTATTTGTGTTGATCAATCAAGAAAGTTACAACATAATATAAATACAATACGCATATTTGAATATCGAATATCGAATATCCAGGAAAAACAAAAATGTGAAATGTGTTTGTGAGCGTGGAAGAGTGCCATGAAAAGACTGTAAAACAAAGCTTCCCTAAAGCCCTCAGCTTTTATATCTCTGTCTGCCATTTAGTTCCCATAAACAAACAAATCACTATCACATAAATTCCCACAAAAACCTCGTCTTTCCTCTGTCCCTTTTTTCTTTACACATTTCCCTCTTAAATGCATGTTTCTGTATTAACCATATTTCATTCTTTAGCTCAACAAAAATGAACTACTTTTAGGCTAATCTTGAAAAAAAAATCAGTTTCTTTAATGAAAACATGAGTTTCATGAAGGAAAGTTTGAATCTTTTTTGTGTTTCTTCCATTTTTTTGGTACCCAAAGCCATATTCTGATCTGGGGTCTGTTCCATGAGTGATAGTTTGAATCTTCTTTGTGTTTCTTTCATTTTTCTGTAAACCCCATTTGATTTAGGGATTTTTCCTTTGTTTCAAAATGATAACAGTTTCAGACCTTTACCATGTTCTTACTGCTGTAGTTCCTCTCTATGTAGCTATGATATTGGCTTATGGCTCAGTGAGATGGTGGAAGATTTTTAGTCCAGATCAATGTTCAGGAATCAACAGATTTGTAGCTCTTTTTGCTGTTCCATTACTATCTTTTCATTTCATTGCTTCTAACAATCCTTATGCTATGAACTACAGGTTCATAGCTGCTGACACTTTACAAAAAGTCATTGTTCTTGTTGTTTTAGCCATTTGGTCAAGAATTAGCTCAAGGGGGTCTCTTGATTGGTCCATTACTTTGTTTTCCCTTTCTACTTTGCCTAATACTCTAGTTATGGGTATCCCTTTGTTAAAGGGTATGTATGGTGATGCCTCAGGGAGTTTAATGGTTCAAATTGTTGTTCTTCAATGTATTATTTGGTACACTTTGATGCTTTTCTTGTTTGAGTATAGAGGTGCTAGAATGCTTATTGCTGAACAGTTTCCTGATACTGGAGGGTCAATTGTTTCATTTAAAATTGATTCTGATGTTATTTCATTAGATGGGAAAGAACCTTTGGAAACTCAAGCTGAGGTTGGTGATGATGGGAAACTTCATGTAGTTGTTAGGAAATCAACTAGTTCAAGGTCTGAAATTTATTCAAGAATGTCACATGGACATAACACTAGTGGTCTTTCCATGACACCAAGACCTTCAAATTTGTCTAATGCTGAGATTTACTCTTTGCAATCTTCAAGAAATATGACCCCTAGAGACTCTAATTTTAACCATAGTGATTTATACTCAATGGTGAATGGAAAAAATAGTGCAAATATGAGTCCTAGGACATCAGGATTTGATGAGGAGAGTGGATTTGGAAAGACAAATGTAGGGTACCCTGCACCTACTAATGCAGGGATTTTTTCTCCGGCGATTGGTCCGGGGACAAAGAAGGCGGCTAATGGGAGTGAAGGTGGAAAAGATCTTCACATGTTTGTTTGGAGTTCAAGTGCTTCACCAGTATCTGAAGGAGGAATTCATGTGTTCAGAGGTGACTATGGTAATGAACTTGGCATTGGACCTCACCCAAAAGGTTCGACACATACTTAAATTTTATACTACGCCATATTATCGATATGTCTAAAAGCTCAATATGTCTTTTACTATTTTTGTATTAGAGTAACTGATTTCTGGTTTTGGGTATAGTAGGGTAGTAGGATAGTCGTGTCTTTATATCCTCCGTTGTCTATACCTGTCTTATATATTCAAATTTTACCGTATTTACTCATTATCATGTACTTTTCGCTATTGGTCGTTCTTCCCTTTTTTTCATTTTCTTTTCCCTTTTTCTCCTATCTAGTTATTCTTCTTATGAATTCTTGAGATGAGGTTTCCTACTAAAAGTTTGCATACATTTTACCCCACTAGCGTGCAGTAAAGATAACTAACAACAACATGTGACGTGTGCATTTTTAAAAATTACATGTATTTTTAACATTTTGAACTATGTATGTGTAGTTTGTGTTGAGGACAATATATGTTATCAAAAGGTTGATTCCTCCATTGTGCCATATAAAATCTGTTGAGTTCATCTTATGCTCCTCATATTCCTTCGGCGTCTCAGATATGTTTTATATGATTAATAATTGATTTCTCATGTTTGTTTACATTAGATTATGATGATTTTGGCCGAGAAGAGTTTGCTCTCGGGAATAAAAATAACCCCAATGGATGTCATCGAGAAGAACCGGTGCTAAAGAAGCTTGGATCAAGCTCTACAGCCGAGCTGTTTCCCAAGGCTGCTAATGAAACTAAGGCTACTGCTCTGCCTCCTGCTAGTGTGATGACCAGACTTATTCTCATTATGGTGTGGCGAAAACTCATTAGGAACCCGAATACTTATTCTAGTCTCCTTGGTCTCACTTGGTCCTTGATCTCATTCAGGTATACACACTGAAGTTTCCTCGACTTAAAACGTATGTCAATAAATGTATCAATGTACTACGTTTACTCAATTACTAAATAATTTCAACGGTTTCAGATGGAACATTCAGATGCCTTTGATTATTGCTAAGTCGATATCAATTCTCTCGGATGCTGGTTTAGGAATGGCAATGTTTAGTCTTGGTATGACGTTCATTCTTGCTAACATTCGCAAAATTCCTAACACTTGACCTATGCTTATGGTAAAGTTGATGGTTTTTGGAACTGATTTTTTTCCTTTTACGCGAACTTCAGGTTTGTTCATGGCGTTGCAGCCTAAATTAATCTCCTGTGGAAAAACAGTTGCTGCCTTCTCTATGGTAGTGAGATTCATCAGCGGTCCAGCAGTCATGGCTGCTGCCTCTATCGCTATTGGACTTCGAGGTGTTCTTTTGCATATTGCAATAGTTCAGGTAAAAGGACCTAAAAGGTTCTCCTTTTCTTATTGGAAGTATTAGGTAATTCTAAAGGCTCGTAGCTATTTTGATATGGTGCACTTAAGCCGAGGATCCTACAGAAACAACCTCTCTACCTCCACTAGGTAGACCGGTACTTATGTGTTTTAGGGCACGCAATTGTTGTAATTGTTCCGTATATTGATTTTTCAGGCAGCTTTACCTCAAGGAATCGTTCCGTTTGTATTTGCAAAAGAATACAATCTTCATCCTGATATACTTAGCACAGGGTAAGGACTCTCCACAAACTTACTACTTATTCTTTAAGTTTTATGCATCAAGCCATCAACAATGCAAACTCTTAGACGTTAACTGTAATTCGACTCGTTGAATCATTCACCGTCTTTTTCAAGTTGCCAGCCTATAGTGTTGCCATTTACCAGACTTTCATTTGGTTTTATTACTTGTCACTGCATACAACTTATAACTCTTTATTTTGTTTTGTTTTCTAAAAGAAAATGATGATGTCCCTATATTGCTCATACTCTTTGAAAATGAACTACCTCTGGACAATCCGACACAAGCTAGCAACATTATTGAAGAGTCCAAGCAACTTCGACGTTGCATGAAGTATGTTCTTACTATTAACTTGGAATATTTTGGGTTTTGATCGATTGCAGGGTTATATTTGGGATGTTAATAGCTCTTCCAATCACTTTGGTTTACTACATTTTACTGGGGCTCTGATGCTGAAGTGAGTAAAAGCTGCAGAGAAGCTGTTAAATCTCATAGGAAATGACTTTTTTGCCACTGCCTTTTTATTTAATGACCTAACTTAATTAGTAGATTATAATTACTCTGTTGTCTCTTTATAATCTCTTCTAATTGTGAACCTTTTGGGTTGTGCAATGTGATTTACTAACATACACCGTGGAATCTCATGTGTGGGGTTTAGGGAGAATAAAAAGTGTACACAAATATTATTACTATATTATAGAGATAAAGAGGTTGTTTTTGAGAAATTCTCGTCTCAAAAATCAAGTCGCTATACCAGATATGAAAAAAAGGGAAAAAGAACAGAAAAAGGAAGAGTGACTAATAACGAAAAAAATAATAGTATGTGAATATGATAAAAGTAACAAATATAAGATGTATAATGACAATACAGGATATAAAGACACGAGTATGACCTCATCTTATTGCATCAACACAATTTGAACTAAAGATGAACCCTTTTAACCAACCTAACTTTCAAACCATTTGTCACTCTAATCACAACAGTAGCTGTTGGTGAAATTGTTTGTGGTTCAACTAATTGAATATCGTAATTGTATATAATATTTGCTGCAATCATTTTCATCTGAATGAATGCCATTTTCTTCCCAACACAAGTCCTTGGCCCTGCAAGAAACGCTGAAAACTTGTAAGATGGCTCGTGTTTGATCCCTCCTCTTTCAGTAATCCATCTCTCTGGCTTGAATTCTAGACAATCTTTTCCCCATAGAGTCTCCATTCTCCCCATTGTAATAAATGATAGCAATATTTTTTTGTTTGGACTTACACGATGACCACTCGGGAGATGTCATGATTAACCAGAGCTTTGTGTTCAATTGCAACGGGTGGGAATACTCGAAGAGATTCACAAAATTCACCATGTAGATAGTCCAATTTTCGCGACTCTTCTGTGTTGAAAAACCTGAGATCTTCGACTTCTTTTAGATGCAGTTGTTGTTGAATCTCTTCTCTAATCTTTTTCACCGCAAAGGGGTTTTTTGCCACGAGCCAAAAAAAACAAGTGAGAGTTGTGCTTATAGTGTCTCTACCAGCAAACATCAAATTCAAGAAAGTGTCTTTTAGAAAATCTTGTAATTTACCCAAATTACCTTTTTTCCACTGATTGTAAGCTTTAACATAATCAGTGAAAAAGTCATCTTCATTATTCATCATTTTTTCTTGCTTCCTTGAAATTGCAGGATATATGAATTGATCAAACGCCTCCCACGCGTTCATTAGATTCTTCTCTTTACCAATTCGAAGCCATCTTTGCAATTTCCAACAGATTTCTGGTAAAAAATGTCGATACAAAATTGCATCAACCATGTCGTTGAACGCCTTTTCACATGGTACATGAGGTAGATTTACAGACAAACTTTTCGGATCATGATCAAACAACAACTTACTAATAGTGTCAAAATTGAGTCTTTGAATGATGTCTTGCAAATCGACAGGGTTTCCCTGTTTTGGAAAAAGTATCAATAAGTGGTACGAGATGTTTTATGATAGTCTCCCAAGCGTTACGCTCTAACAAAATTTGAAATTTTGGATGGTTCAATAAAGATATGGTGATTTTCCTATGAATTTCCCATAATTCAGAATCAACACGGAAAATACCATTTCCTAATATATCAAACATTTTACGAAATTCAGGCCCCTTTGGATAGTTTGAGAAATTTCGACTTAGAATATGATAGATATTTGCAGGATCACTGGTGAATAATATGTTCATGTTGGTGAAAATCAGACCACGAAACTCAAAATTGCCACCATTTTTTAGTAAAATGGAAGTGAAATAATCATGGATTCTATCAACATTTTGAATAATTCCAGGAAACATTCCAATGAGAGGCCAATTTATTGGTACTGAACTATTTTTAGTAAATTTATTTTTCAAGTACCAATAAGTGAAACATAGGATTACCAAGGAAATTATAAGAGGATATTTAAGAATTTCCATTGTGTCTGCACAAAAATTAAACATAAATATCAGCAACAAAATACCTCTTTTTGATAAACTAAATAAAAGAAGTAACAACCAAAACATGAAGACAATATGATATCCGGCAGGAGTGACAAACGAGCGAGTCGAGTCGATATAAGTCGATCAAATATGATTTAAGTAAAAATAAATAAAATATCTAACTTGACTCATATTTTAAATGGGTAAAAATAAGTTATTCAATGGATACCCACATGATCAGTTGGTTAGAGTTCTGTAGATATTAGTAAAATCAAGATTAATTATAAATGAATTTATATATTATTATTTTATTTATGTATTAGTTATACATGTATATTAGTTATATGCATGTATTAGTTATTTCATCTTCTAGTCTACATAAAATAAAAATAATACGCAAATTCCCTTATAATTTATAAATTATTTTAGTTATGCGAGTTTTCAAACTACAAATTTAACATCGTATTAATTAATATTATAAATAAATAATTTATCTCCTAACCAACTATCAAACATAATATTACTTATGCAAAATTTAATAAGAATAATTTGATAATATTGCCTCTTATTATTTACAGTTTCTTAATTTCGTTAAGTCAATAATGAACAATTGTATATTACACAAACTATGATTAAATAACATAAAATTTCATTATATTAACCTTATATACATGACTTAAAACTCTTAAATCAAATCCAAATTAAGAACATACAAAATTCTTTAGAAAAACTAAAAGAATAATGGAAAATTATGAAACTTAAGAGCTTGTATCACATAAAAGTTTAGAAAAATACCATGAACAAATATGAAGCCTTTTGTATAGATTTCAAATGAGTAATCCTTTTGAGTGCAAATCTTTGATAGTAGTGAGATATTAAAATTTTAGAAATAAAAAGGCAAGGCTAATTTGTGTAGGGTGGCTGTGGTACATACTAAATCCTTCTTTTCAATTTATTTTTTTAGGCCTCATTTATAATATTCCCTATAATCAAGAGTGTGTTTGGTACCAAAGTTTCCATCAATCGTGGATGGAGCCAAAGATTCACTATTTTTTGGTTTTGGGGTATGATAGAATAAAACAAAATGACTCTTTAAACTGGCTGCGCTTCTTTCAATTGTGAAGTAACAGTTAGTCAATGCAACTTTCGACGCTCATCATGGATCATTCGAAAACAGTCGCACTATGTTTTTAAACATAGAGGTCAGGCTGCATACACCCGACCTTTCCTTACCCCGCAATGGGTGAGAACCTTTGAGACACTGGAGTAATGTTGTTTTGTTTGGTACCAAAAGCAAACCCTAAAAGATTTTAAATTGTTTTTATATTTGATTGGTTTATAATTTCAAAAGATATCCTTTTTAGGAAAAGAAGTTTATAATACTCCATTCATTTTATTTGATATGATACTCTTTAATTCGACATAATATTTAAAGAAAAAATGAAGATTTTTGAAATTGTGGGCTAAAACAATTTTATATATTTGTTTGTGGCTAGAATTACTTTAGGTAAAGAAAAATTTTAAGTTAAATCATTTTCTATTAGTAAAGTGACATTTTTGGGAGGACTAACAAGAAAAGGATGTTACATGAAAATAGAGGAAATAAGAAGAATACTTTTTCAATAAAAGTAGAAAACATAAGTTTTATTATATATATATAATACTCTCTTCGTCCCATTTTATGTGACACTTTTTTTTACTCAATCCTCTACCCCCTAAAAAACAATCATTTTACTAGAATAAGAAACAATTTAATTTTAAAATTTTCTTTTTATCCTTAATGAAACGATTTTTAACCATACAAAAAACTATGGATAATTTTAGATCACAAGCTTTGAAAGAACTTTCTCTTTTCTTAAACATTATGTCAAGTCAAATAATAACACTTAATATGAAACAGAGGAAATAGTATATTTAAAAAGCATTATTATTTTGATGGATAAGTGTACATTAGCATAATTTTTCCTTTATTTGGGAAATTTGGTCCAACACTCTGAACCAAAACGTTTTCTTTCTTCTTGCGTGTCGTAAAATTCTTTTAAAGTGGTCACACAACTTGAATGAACTCTTTATAAATAATTTTTTTTTTCAAAAACTAATTTGTGCCCATCTTTATACAATTGAATACCTCGAAAACAACTTCTCTATTTCCATGAGGTAGTGGTAAATTCTGCATATATCTTAGCCTTTTCAAACCACACTTGTAAAATTTCACTGATATGTTATTATTGTTATTGTTTATACGATGGAATATAAAATTAATTGATACATAACATATACTTATGCATATATAAATTATTGTAGATCCTACTCATTAAGTAATACTTCATGCAATAAAAAACATAGAAAAATACACTTTTTTCATATAACCCTCTTACTCACCCTAACCTTCAAACCATTTGCCATTCTAATTACAACAGTAGCTGTTGGAGAAATTGTTTGGGCTTCCAATAATTGAATATTGTAATTGTATATGATGGTAGCTGCAACCATTTTCATCTGAATGAATGCCATTTCCTTCCCAACACAAGTCCTTGGCCCTGCAAGAAATGCCGGAAACTTATAAGATGGCTCGTGTTTGACCCCTCCTCGTTCAGTAATCCATCTCTCTGGCTTAAATTCTAAGCAATCTTTTCCCCAGAGAGTCTCCATTCTCCCCATCGTGTAAAACGACATCAATATTTTCATGTTTGGTCTCACACAATGACCGCTTGGGAGAATGTCAAGTTCAACTGGTGCTTTGTGCTCAATTGCAACGGGTGGGAATAGTCGAAGAGCTTCACACAATGCACCATGTAGATAGACCAATTTTTGCGACTCTTCAATGTTGAAAAACTTGAGATTTTCGCCTTCTTTTAGATGCAGTTGTTGTTGAACCTCTTCTCGAATCTTTTTCACCACTAAGGGGTTTTTAGCTAAGAGCCAGAAAAACCAAGTAAGGTTTGTGCTTGTGGTGTCTCTACCAGCAAACATCAAATTCAAGAAAGTGTCTCTTAGAAACTTTTCTACACTTCCCTTATCGTTTTCCTTTGTCCATTGATTGTATATTTTGATGTAGTCACTGAATAAGTCCAAATCATCGTCTTTGATGTTATTATTCATCATTTTTTCTTGCTTCCTTAAAATTGCAGGATATATGAATTGATCAAAAGCCTCACACGCTTTCGTTAGATTCTTCTCTTTACCAATTTGAAGCCATTTTTGCAACTTCCAAAAGCTTTTTGGCAAGACATGTCGATACAAAAGTGCATCAACCATGTCGTTGAATGCCTTTTCACATGTTACATGAGGCAGACTTACAGACAAACTTTTAGGATCATGATCAATCAACAACTTACTGATACTGTCAAAACTGAATCTTTGAAAAATGTCTTGCAAATCAAACAGGGTGCCCTGTTTTGCAAAAACATCAAGAATTGGCACAACTCCTCTATCGATAGTGTCCCATACGTTGCGCTGTAATAACAGATGGAACTTGGCATGGTTCATTAAGGACATGGTTGTTTTCCTATGAATCTCCCATAATTCAGAATCAACATTGAAGATTCCATTTCCTAAAATATCAAATATTTCATGAAATTCAGGTCCCTTTGGATAGTTTGAGAAATTTCGACTAAGGATATGGTGGATATTTGCAGGATCACTAGTGAATAACATGTCCATATTGGCGAAAACCGGACCACGGAACTCAAAATTGCTATTAGTTTCTAGGAGAATGTCAGTGAAAAATGAATGGATTCTATGAGCATTGTGAACAAATCCAGGCAACATTCTAACAAGGGGCCAATTTGTTGGAATTGAAGTTCTGGTCCATTTATTTTTCAAATAATACCATGTAAAATAAGTGAAAAAAAGGATTAAAATAGAGTACCCAAGAACATCCATCAGTGTCTGCACAAAATTAAGACAAATATCAGTCAAATACTTTTACTTATTTTTGGAAAATATTTTTTAGAAAAATAAGTTAGTACTTGACTTATATTTTATCATTCAATAGATATGTAATAAATATTCTTTTACGAGTATTTCTATATAATTTAAATAAATATTATGGGAGGTAGAGGCTGGAACGTATAGGGCGTAAAAATAAGACGTGTCAGAGGGTAGGATTAAACGAGCGAAATATTATTTGTGGAACTTATTTCTCAAAAATATATTCTTATGAAATTTTAATAATTCAAATATAAAAAAAATTAAAAATTATTTTCTTAAAAAAAATTATCCTCCATACCAAGCACACCCTAAATGGAAAGAGAGGATGGAGATTCTTTATTTTATTTTAATTAAACAAAACTATCCTCTATTTCAATTGATTGGTCTTACTTTCCTTTCTACTTTGTTTATATTGTATCGTCGAAAGAATCTGATATAATTTCGATTTAAATTCATTTAAATATACTCTATTTTTGAATTTATTTTTGATAAAAAAGACTCTAAAGGACCTAGTCTCACTCATGTTATGAGCCAAATTTGACCCAATGTTCAACCAGACAAGACTCCATTTTACCAAGATAAAAGCTTCAAATTAAGGAGACACAAGACTAGTATAAAATCACTATGTAGTAGCAAAAAATTAGAGGTACATTGTTTCGATTATTCAAATCGTTACTTTGAGATATTAAAATTTTAATTTTTTTTCTGAATTGTTGGTCAACACACCCAAAATCCCAAATCAGACACAGATCTCACATTCTTATCCGTGTTAGTGTCGTGTCGACATGGTTTTAGCTCCAACATTGCCAAATCCGAGTAAGTTAGCATTTTACCATAAGATTTCAAAAATTTTCATGACTTTCTTAAATTTCGTGTTAAATTAAAATCAAATAAATTAATTAAAAGACAAATCCACTATTCATGCACAAAATATAGACAACCTCCAATTAAAATTATTGGTCATTTAGCTAATTAGAGTTCCTATTAAACCAAAAGTAAAATAAGAAATAAATCCAAAGAGGGTTTATAATCACATAAAAGTTTAGAAAAATACCATGAGTAAATATGAAGCTTGTATGTTGTAAGTTCTTGACTGCAAATCTTGTCTAAAATGTACGAGCTTGGTAAGTAGTGTGAAATTAATTTTCCTGAAGAAAAGGCTATTATATAGTTTGTATAGGGCGAGGTGCAGAGGCAGATCTAAGTAGGGTTCGGGATTCGTAGACTTTGTATTATAAAAATATGTTTTGTAATATTTTTCTCTTCTTTAAAACTCTCAAACTCCTAATTCTGACTCAAGACAAGATGTCACTATATATTACATGGATGCAAATTTTATTTCTTAATATTTATTTTGAATTGTATTTTTAAGTGAAAAATAATGTAATTATTAATTTAAGGATAAAATAGGAAGAAGTATATCAAGCAAAATTATATAGTGAGTAACAAAGTAAGCAACATTTGATCGTGAAAATTAAATTTTATTTGAATTTTTGAAAATTAATATTAAAATTATGTTTGACAATACTTTTTTGAAGAAAAAAACAACTTCTTGGATATAGATTTTTTTAAATATGTAATATCATTTGTATCCCTAATTTCTAAAAACTAAAGGATAATATCTCATATATTTGCGTACAGAATTAAATAGAAGTCTGAATCACTTGTTGCTCCAGCCATATCGAAATTGACACAACATAAAAGTACATGAAAAAAGTTGTCCAATCTGATTGAAAAGATAATAATTTCGTAGCTAGGTAGTTGGAGAAAAACTTCGTCTCATCGTGAATATGGCTTTAGAGGTCGTGTATCAGAATAGAAGATTTATAGATTAATAGGGATAAGATAATATCTGACTTCGTAATATAATCATTTAATAGGATTAGTCGTATTTTTATATTTTGTATTGTTATTTTCTGTCTTATATTTATTACATGTATTGTATTGATATATTGTTATTTATTTTTTATTTTAGTTATTTTTTTATATCTAGTATTTTTTACTTTTGGGATCGGATATATTTTAGATGAAGATCTTTCGAAAATAATCTATCTTTATTTCTATGAGGTAATAACAAAGTCTACGTACATTTTACTTTTTATAGATTTTACTTGTGAAATTTAACTGAATATGTTATTGTTATTAGCTACGTAGGTAAGGTATTTATTATGGTTGAAAGTCTAAAAAATGTTTTCTTTTATAACAGCAAAAGATTGGGACAAAATCTGAAAATAAATAAAGGTCAAAAGTGAAATGAAAAAAGAAAAATCTAGCTATTAGAGATAACTTCTTTATGGTTTAAGGACTAGTTTCTATTTTTCCCTACTTTGTCAAAAATTTTTGAGATTATTCTAAAAAATTGTTTATTTTATTTTTGGGTTTTTGGCTGATTCTTTTTATTTCAAACTTTTCACATATTTAAAATCATAATATTAAAGAAATATTCAATATATCCTATCTTTAGTTTAAGATTACAAATTAAATCAATATTTTGTTTCACTTTCTTTATCTTTATATCGAATCAAAATCGAACGAACAAATTGAAGCGAAAAGAATAACAATTATAACATGATGATCGAAGATAAATCTACTATTCATACACGATATATGTATATATAAATTATTTCTAACAAATATCTGCCACCTCCAACTCAAAAAATAAAGATAATTTAGTTTAAAATTAGAAGTAAATATATGTAATGGTGATAAATGAGAGTTTATATCACATAAAAGTTTAGAAAAATACCATTAGCAAGTATGAATCTTGTATGTTGCAATATTCTTGATAGTAAATCTTGGCTAAAATTAAAGAGATTTTATAATTTGTGTGATATTAATGTTAATGACAAAAAGGCTATTATATAGATAGTATAGGGCGCCGCACTATGTATGTTCTTGTACTTATAACATAAGCAAGCTTTATTTCGATGTATTTAAATTGTTTAACTATTAATATAATGATAACAACTACTTTTTCTGTTCCATTTTAAATGATATATTTGATTTGATACGATATTTAAAAAAAAGACTTTTAGAATTTGTATGATTGAGAATCATTTCATTAAAGGTTAAAAAATAGAATTTCAAAGGTAAATTGTTAAATTGAAGTAAGGTGGGTTTTTTTTAAAACGGAAAAAAAAGAGTGTCACATAAAATGGGACAAAAGGAGTAGTAACAAATGAATCAAGCAAAATTATCGAAATAAAAATAGTGAATAACTAAGTAGGCATTTGACTATGAGAATTAAATATTATTTATTTTATTGGAAATTTTTAAAGTTAAAAACTATTCTTTTTTTAAAAAACATTATTTAGAATCTGAATATATTTTTTTCTAAATATAAAATATGATTTTATTTTAATTTATGTGATATAGTTTGATTTGACATGGATTTTAAGAAAGAAAGAAAACTTTTGAAATTTACTAGCTAAAAAAAATTATAAATATTTATATGACTATAAATTATTTCTGATAAAATAAACATTTGAAGTTAAATTTAGCATTACTAAGTATAAAAATGTGTCATTAATTTTAAGATCGACTTAAAATAAAATAAAAAAAAGTACTCATGAAATTAAACAACTTAATGGGATAGATACAAGAGTAGGTGAGTAGCTAGTCACAATGTTGGTGGCTGAATTAATTATAAACAAAAAT
>JAOTQJ010000002.1:18977262-18993472 GCA_025642045.1 Solanum sejunctum | reverse complement strand
GTTAAACTAAAAACCTGCTAAACAGAATCCCTAACCTCAATATTAAACTTGAACTGATGCTTACCCTCTCATTGCAGCTTCATGTTCCTGACGCCGACATTCGCTCTGGCAAAAAGTTAGTCATCACTCACCAGTAACATGGCAATCATCAAAAGAAATCGGGGAAACAATTAAACTATACTCAAAACTATACTCAAAGTAGAGCATTGAAGAGACATAAATCAGATGGGTTAAAAATGGATATGAAGAAGTTGAGAGAAAATTAAGATAAATCCAATTTAAGGCACTTTAATAGGAATTAGGAACACCCGATCAACTGCCAAACTCAGTATTATGCAACACACATTCTCAACTTACAGATTCAGCAGTAAAATGTGTAACCAGTTTCACCTTTCTCTCATTAATTTCCTAAAGAGCAAGAATAACATTGAGGTAGAGTTGGTAGGGGCCGCGCGAACGCAGGCCCCCACTGCCACAAATTATGACGTAGGCTCGACCTCTTGGGCCGACCTTAGGCAGACACCCCTCCAAAGTGCAATGAAAGTCATCAACCTAGGCCATGGACCTTCATGATCGCCCATTGACCCCGTCCAGGTAAGTATGTTTTCTGGTTAGCTCAGCCCATCAATTATACTACTGGTTTTGCTCCATTTTTCTCTTAGTTGACAATGTGGGAGAGTTGCTCAACGCCAACATTCTATCTGGCATAGATGACAAAAAGTTAGTCACTTAAACAAAGCAAGTTCTCTAAGAAAGGATGAATTTTCAATAACATATAATAAGATGTTCTTATGTAGCATCACTGCAGCTTCCTCAAGCCCACAGGTCGTGGTAGTTTTCAACTTCTTCAGTCTTTTTCTTAGGTTGATTTTGTTCAGAATCTAAGTTCTAATAAAAGATTGAGCTACAACAACTAAAACTATTACAAACGAAAAATATGCATGGAAAGCGAACATCACATATAATTCGTGAACTTTTAGTTGATTAAACCATAGAGGTTCACATAGTATTGCTTACTCATTGTTTTTGGCAAAAAAAAAAAACACAGCAACTAAGTTCTGAGAGTACTCAGTAACATATTCATCTTTAGCCCAGAAAACCATAGACAGGAGTTATCATTGAGACCAAAACAACATTAAGCCAGCCAAACACCAGAAGAGCTGACAAGGGCCGAGTTTTGTGAGGCATTAGTGATGTATAAAACCTCAAACACTGTGATACATAAGCTCATACATATGAGGAAGCACCAAAAATCAAGTTCAGAAACAACAGCTATTTGGAGAACAGTTGAAAGCGCAAACATACATCCAGACGCTCCAAATAAACATATATGTGAACGGAGCCTTACCGACGCACAAAGAAAATATTTTGTTGCGAATGAACAAGATATTGAGAAATTGTCCATACGTCAAATCCGAATTATTGATACGATTTTTTGGGAATCTTGTGTGCCAATAGAAGCAGAAGTGACGTGGATTATTCAAGAATCGAAATCAATTTGAAGTAACTAGTAAAGTTATTGTTATTTGACCAAGAGGCTTATGTATAGCGAAAGTTTTAAGGCACTAAACTTGTCCATTTATACTAGCAAAATTTCTTTTTGTACCACATTGGGGAAGCACTGAGCGGGAAAGTGCTACTTAACCATGTGAAGTGAGTTCAATTGTCACGACCTTACTTGAACAGGATCTGTTCTATAGGCTCGTACCACTGTATCCTTGATTCCTAAGGAGACAGGAAACCAAGTCTGGTGGATGAATCATGGCCAATTAGACCAGAGCGTGATTAACAGCACCCATGGCCTTTCGGTCATGGAGCCGTAGATGATCGTTCTCAGCTTCCATCACGGTTGCTGAGATGGTCTAATGGCTGTCTGACAGACTCTTCAAACCCTTTTTTGCTGTGCTGCTTGCAGAGCTTGTACCCCTGTTATAATTTTCTCAACTGAGGGATCTTCCCATGGCTGTTGGGCACAGAGCAGCTGCAATATTCACCAGTTACAAAACGAGAACTATTCTTGGAAAGAAGAATCGGTATGAATTAAACAATCAACTTCTCAAATGGGACAGAGACTCGGGCGGATCTAAATGGAGCCCAGGGTTCATCCGAACCCAGTCGATTCAAAAATTATACTGTACATAGGTTAAAAAGAAAGTGTATAGAAACTTGCTAATTTATGATCCGATCCGTCCAAATCTAATTTCATCTTTATCAATACTATTAACTTGTTTACTTTTTTTTTTAACTTGAGATAAAAATTTTGTATTCGTCACTGAATGAAGAACCTTATAGAAGTTGGAATTTTATGTCGGCCTTTGGAATTTCCTAATATGATTTTTAAATTATATTTTTATCTCATTTTAGGTAACATTCTTTGATTTATCATGATACTTAAGAAAATAATATTTTTGAAATTTATGTCTAAAATAACTTTTAAATATTTATATGATTAAAAATTATCTAAAATAATTTTTATTGTATGTGGTTGAAATCATTTAGTTATGGATAAAAGAAAAGTAAAATATAATTTTTTTAGGACAGACTAAAAAAAAGAATGTCATATAAAATAAGTTAGAAGGAGTAATTATTACTAAGATTTATAATTTTTTTAATGTAAATTCTAGATAATAAATTTATTTTAAAATTTTTATATTCAAATTTACTATCGACAACAACATTATCCCAATGCCTCAAAGGCTCCCGCCTATTGCGGGGTAAGGGGAGGTCGAATGTACGCAGTCTGACCTCTATGTTTAAAAACATAGCGCGACTGCTTTCGGATGACCCATGATGAGCGTCGAAAGTTGCATTGACTAACTGTTACTTCACAATTGAAAGAAGCGCAAACAGTTTAAATCTTACTATCAAATTTAAAAATTTAAATCTTAAAAAAATTTATCTGTGTCACGTAAGTAAAAACAAATGATGTATTATTTTTGCTTCATGAGACCTTTTTTTGCTTTTGAAAATTTTATATGAGCATTTTTAATTATTGAAGTTACAATATTTCATTTTAAGATTACTTCTTGTTAAGAGTGATTCGAGCATAATTTTAAAAATGAGAAGAATAATGTCTGGTGTTCAGCTAAATTCATAACAGTATTAAAAGTGCTTGTAATCAAATATTTATGAGATAATTTTTAGTTAATTTTTCTATTGTATTTTCATTATTCATCCATTATTACATAATTCATTCAAATTTATAATTTCTTTAAATAAGTAGCTTGAGAAACATTTCAATCACGTTTTAATGTAAAAGTGCTAAAAAGCATTTTTTTTCGAGACATACCAATTGGTCCTAACACGTTAAGAAATTAAATAATTATTATCGCGATCAAAAAATAAAGCACAAACACAAATCCCCTCCGTCACAATCTACAAATTATGACACAGACTCGACCAATTGGACCGACCTTAGACAGACCCCTCCAAAGTGCAATGGAGGTCACCAACTAAGGCTATGGACCTTCATGATTGCCCATTAACATTTCTTTCTGCAAAATATATAAGAGAAAATTGATAAAATGCTTGTATAAACTTTTAAGTCACAAGCTATGATTTGTTTAAACATCACATAAAACATTCTAAGTACCTAATTATCTATTACACTTCTTAAATCCCTAACTTAACTTTTTCCTTGTAAAGCTAAGAACACAAGTACATTATTGATTCCTAAGTCACAAAGTAAAATTTTGGCATTCTAAAAACTAGAGGAAAAAAAAAAACAAATTTCCCACTTCCACAAGCACATACAATACCACTTTACATATAGTAGCTTAGATGCATCTCATATATTGGCCAGTGCATCGAAGTATACTGCGATGCATGTTATACTTATTGCTCTCGTGGTCTGGCAAGCCAAAGAGAACTGAGAGCTCGAAGGCGTGAGAAGTATTCACTTATTGCAAGAAGAGCACGGGCTGATTGTCTGGTTGTCAATATGCGATGCATTTGTTGCAATGTTTGTTGACGCAGGTTGTCCGCCTGTTAAAAGTACCAGAAAGACGTAATGAGGTTTAGCTTCACGGATTTTGCCTCCAGAGACGGCATAAAACAAATAGAATAACAAGACATTCTAAAGTTTCCGTGAGGCAGTGCATGCTGGCTGCAGTAACAAGACCTCCAGAATAACATTTGCTTGTGCCCCGATTTCCACATGTTCAAACGACTAAACGAGCACTTGCAGCATATCCATCCTAAACAATTTAAACAAATAATAGGAAGCAGCAGCAAAAGTAAAGTTACCTGACGGAGAAAACCTTCAAGAGTCCCTAATTTCCCCATAGCCATTGCCATTTGACCCATATAATTAGCTACATCTCCTGATGACCCTTCAGTAGCAGGAGATCCGTTGGCTAATGTCTCTGCCAGGGATTGCTGCAACGCCTCCATACCTTGTGAAAGAGCGTCTTCAGCTTGATGGGATGACTGCTGCAAGTTGTAAATGCCAGCTAATTGTTGCTCAGTCAGAGGCTCTAAGTGATTGACTAGAAGCTGCATTACCAAAGAAATCATTTCACAAAAACGATACAACAACATACTCAAATGTAATAATCCCACAAGTGGAGTAAGGAAAGGAGGAGCGGGTAGATGTATGCAAACTTTACCCTTACTATTGTGGGGTAGAGAGGCTGTTTACAATAAATCCTTGGCTCGAAAGAAAAGAAATGAATTTAAAAAATAGTAGCAAGAAAATACGAGAGTAAAATAGCAAGGTACAAAGCAAATGACGAAAAGGAATAGCAAAAGATAGCAATGCACATTAGAGTAAAGAAAACAATGCGATTATTAAATAATGCTACTAACAAGTAAAAGCAGAGAGGCGGCAAACCCCCTGACTCTCCCTCACAAAGTGCGACAACATTTGACAACCTACTAACCACCTACTAAGCTAAAGTTGTGTCATATCTTGTCTAATTACTTCCCTTATTCTTCCTTGGCCGACCTCTACCATTACCTCTCCTAACTCTTGTTAGGGTCAATCTCGCACACTTCCTTACTAGCACATCTACACACCTCCTTTTCACATGCCGAACCATCTCAGCCTACAGCTTATATGGTCATAAAGAAATGATGCATAATTAGTTATAAAGAAACTTGTATGGCTTAGAAATAGCGTCTTAAACTCATGCCATACAATTATGATTTATTCAATTTTGTGAAGAGTGTTATCTATAGAAGCAACTTACAACAACAATATACCGAGAAAAGCTAAGAGCTTCAACACAACAATTTTAAGTCAGTGCCATTTGAAGGAGAATGTCAGACCTTAACTATCCAAGGTCACGAGACTACAGTAATAGTGTTATAGAAGATAGTGACATAGTGATATAAAAATGAAAATGTTCACTACACGGCATCTCAGTCATTCGTAAAGTGAAACCACCCAATCTTTAGCAAGTATTCTAGATTCAGTGTCTTTCACAAACATAAATCAATGAAGTTCCACACTACATAGAACTTAATAGTCCTGCTAACAGTAGGACCTTTTCATGCATGATCAAGAAGTATAACAGCTTTTTATAATCCTTTACAGGGAAAGTCTAGATGGGAAACATAGAGGAAAAGATGTAGAATTGCACGCATATAAGAGCAACAAGAGGTCACCTTAAGAAGTTCCGAGGGGCGGAAGCCACCTATCCACATAAAACACCGTTCGGCGGGGGTTTTCCACATCCCTGACAAGACATGGAATACATCTGCCTTGGCTGCGTTTCCTTTCACCCTAAAGACCTCATCATAATGTGCAGTGACATTATTCACAATACTTCGTAGTTCAGGGTCACTTGCATGTGAATTGACAGCAGTTCTCAAATCATTGATGTGTTTGTTGTGTTCTTCTAACCATCGACTATATTCTGCATCAAATGCTAAGGGCCCTGCAGAACAGCAGCATCTAAAAGGTTATCTTAGCATGAGGAAACAACCATTTGCATGCAATCAGAAACTAGTTAATGGGTTGATCTTATCTTATTAAGATAAGCCAGACTAATACAAAAAAGTCATGCATTAAAACTGAACGCATAAAGCAACCACCGACACCTTATCTTGATCATAGCAACCATCACAAGTGTGAAAATTTATGAACATCGAACCAAGTCCATGTACATTGAAGACCTATCTGAAGTTGCAGTTTGCTTTGTTCCTCAATTTCACATTTAATGTCATCCACAGCATATCAACACTCAAATGGATTTCACAAGTTCTCTCATTATTTGAGTACAGTTAATCAGGGAAAATCAAGAAAACTGAAGTTCTACAATCTCCTTCAAGTAGAAAAAACACATTATTTCCATCTTATTTGCTTCCTAAACACAGACCACGCAACAAACAACACATGAGAGACGAACTATTCCCGGAAAGGCTGAAAACTTCATGTTGGACAAGTTTTAAGATAGAGATAGTCATCATGTATAAATGTCTGTTTGACTGCAATATAGTGGACACTTTACTGTCTACTGAAACCCAACCATTCTGATTCCACCCAAATTTCTTAGAACTACCCAAATCCTGTCATTATCACCAATGAGAGGCACATCTAGATGACCTTAATGATGTGATAGCTGATAAAATAGAGAGTATTGCTAAACTTCGGCAGTGCAACCGGAGAGGGCAGAGTATCCAGAGACCTTATCCCTACCTCAACAAGGTAAAGAGACTGTTTCAGAAAGACCTTCCGCTCAAGTGCAGCAAATCAAAGTAGTTAAGGAAAAGGAAATACGTCAGCAGAGAAAACAGGTCAATTCAATATGGAATGCAGAACAAGGCATCCAGAAAATAAACAATAACAACGAAATAATGCAGTAACTGAAACACAAAGAAGATATCGAATGCAATAAACATGAAATATTAACCCACTCCTACTCTTAATTTAGTATCAAGAAGCGATACTTCCTCAAACAGATAATAGAAGCAGCCCAGCAATTTTCTTGCTTATTGAAATGAAAAAGGGAGCTACAAGAGAAAGGCATACCACTGGCGCCTGCTCCATTTGATTGATCTGCCATGTTTGAAATGTACTTCCCCTTCAGTTGGACAAAAACCCAAAATAAGAAAAGATTGTAGAACCTCCTGAAGTTGTCCTCCCGAAAGAACATGAATCGAAGAAGCCAATACCTGTTGACGTGCTCGCTGAAGGTCCTGCTCCAACTGCGATAACTTCAGCCGGCTATTCTCCAGCTGTTGAACATATGCCTGCAGCATAAGCAAGTGCCGAATTAGTCAATTAAAGATGAGTGAGAAACAATCAGCTGACATATCCTCTTCAGCATCCCTCATCTACTAAAATGACAAATTAGTGTAGAGAATGAGAGAAGAAAGCTTTACTTTTTTCCTCAATCTACTTTTTCTAGCAGCTTCACGATTTTGGGCAAGTCTGCGTAATGTCTGAGGAAAGCAAGCAAAAAGAATATCAGAAAAGAACATGAATTCTCCTCTTCTAAGACTAAATAGTAAGAAACAGACCTTCTGATCCAAGACTTTTTCTTTTGATTTGTCACTGGAATCAGAAGCTGCAACAGCCCTGGATTGACCTGTCTCAATCTGCATAATGGAAAAGAATTTTCATACATGACTAAAATGTAAAAACCAGGGTTATCAGAGGCGAAAAAGCTCTAATGTCGGTTGGGGCTTTAAGTGCACAATGCAAATAAAGTGTGGGCTTTAATGGAAAAAGGCACAAAAAGAGGAAAAAATACAAATATTATATGTTTTGTCTGAGACTAGTAATTATAAACATGAATGACAAATATATGACCAAAGAAATTGAATAAAAACTATGATAAAGTGAAAAAACAATTATTTCATGTCACTTCTTCAGAGGAGGCTCATTGGCAAGGAAAAGTATGCCCTAGAATCTTGATGACAACACGGAAGCGCACATAAAGCGAGGTGAAGTGCTCAACGCACTTTGGGCCTCGCTTGAGGGCTAAAGCGCGCCTTTGACAACGTTACTAAAAACACAAACCGGATTATGATAAACATTATACTTTCAAGTAAAGAAATTTTTCGCTTAGCTTTTCAAGCAAGCAATAACAATTATTGAAACTAAAAGGTCCACAAACAATAAAAGATTGCCTTGTTACTTGAGGAGAAATTTTCTGTTACATGTACAAACAGTTCAATTCAAGTACTAACATACAATCAACCAAACTATTGCTCAATAACAGCTAATTTGAGATTGGTTAAATCTCATTATGATAATGAGATGGGCGGAATCCTTGTTGGAATGGAACAATCTGCCTTCATATGAGCTTGGCTTCGGGGAGTAAGTTAGGTCTAAGAACTTATAAGGTATGTATCCATCTCATTAACTACCGATGTGGGACTTTTGTCATTCTTCAAAAAAACCCACCTCAAGCCTAGTCCTTAGCATCTAGTGAGTGGGCTATTTAAATTTCAGGGGGTCCAACATGGACTATTTAAATTTAGGAGGCCCAACATTGAGTGAGATGGATCCTACACTGATACCATGTAAAATGAGGTCTTAGCCCTAACTTACACTCCAAGGGCTTTGGGTGTAAGTTAGGCTCAAGACCTATTTTACGTTTACAATACAAATAAATGTTCTTATATTTTGGATTAATAAATCAATAATACACCATCCATTCCATTTTATATATTTGACGGGTCATAGAATTCAAGATATTAAATTTGACTTACATGACTGTGGTGACAACTATTAAAGTAATGATTGAAAAGTTAATTTAGTAAAGAATACATGAGATTGAAGTTTAAACTTTTGAATAGCTTAACGAATTTGGAATTCGGACACTTTGAATATTGCATAGATGGAATAAGTCACACGTTTTAAG
Source organism: Solanum sejunctum (assembly GCA_025642045.1). NCBI lineage: Eukaryota > Viridiplantae > Streptophyta > Magnoliopsida > Solanales > Solanaceae > Solanum > Solanum sejunctum. The sequence goes on along the minus strand of JAOTQJ010000002.1, from coordinate 18,984,659 downwards.
ACATCCCAAACAGAACAGTGTCATATAAGATGGGACAGGAAAATTAGTGTTTTCTAAGACTAGAGATTCCCCAAATTTCACACTTCTTACAGAGACATACAGATTTCCAAATCAATGTTTCCCAGACTCTTCAAAATCCCTGCCGCACCAGTGTCAACACAACATAGGTGTAGGTATGGGATACTTAGCGGATTTGGTCAACTTATCCAGGTACTTTGACACATTTTAGACTGAAAAATATAGAATGATTTGAGTATTTAGTTTGAGCTTTGGGTTTATGTCATATACATATATAAAGTATGAGAGTCGGATCATTTTTAAAAAATATTAAGCATGACAACCCTCATTCCATCAATCTCGGATGGAACCAAAGATTCACTATTTTTTGGCTTTGGGGTATGATGGAATAAAGTAAAATGGCTTGTAAATTGTCTGCGCTTCTTTCAATTGTGAAGTAGCAGTTAGTCAATGCAACTTTCAACGCTCATCGTGGGTCATCCGGAAACAGTCGCGCTATGTTTTTAAACATAGGGGTCAGGTTGCGCACATCTGACCCCTCCTTACCCCGCAATGGGCAGGAGCCTTTGAGCTACTGAGGTAATGTTGTTGTTGTTGTTGTTGTATTAAGCATGACAACCCTTTTTTATCACACGATATAAGAATAAAATATTAATGTTTATTGAAGTTTTAATAATTTTAGTTCAATAACTTCAACTAACTGAAAAATATTACTTTATACATCATAACAGACATTTATTGGTCATATCCCAGCACCCGTGTCCCAACTCGAGTCCATACCCCCAAACCCTAAAAGTCGTGATAAAGAATCCAAACTTTAGATTGGCACCCAGATTGGATACCCAGGCGAGTCCGTACAATCAGCATAGGCCGAAATAGAACAAATTCAAATAAACATTCACTTTATGTAAATGCAGTAACAACCACCAAAACCCCAATCCATACTTGTCGGCTTTCCTAGATGGCCCCTTGACCCTTTGTTTCTATTATATTTACTCTTAGTCAAATCAAGATTGAGTCCAAGAGATCGTAGGTCTTTACAGACCAAAGAGAAATGAACTAAGAGAGGCTACACAATGAAACCGAGAGAAGCAGAGTAAATTACCCGTTGATTTCTATCATCTCCATCCAGGTCAGTTGAAGTATCAGTGCGAGAACCAGAATCTGCCATGTTGGACTCGCCCCAATTCTCAGGATGTGCGCCGGCTGCAGGAACTAGGTTTGATTGCAATGGTATTATTTGAGATCCCGGAGCAGCAGTAGACAAACTTGTATTTGAAGGAGCTAAATTCTGCAAGCTCAACGGAAAAAAATATATATATCAAAATAGACTAAATGCCTTGCCCCCAGCCTGCTGATGCCAATATCAGATTTACAGTTTTTACTACTGTTTTAGGAAGAAATGTGGAGAGAATAATGCCATGATTACCCTATTGATGGTTCCAGAGACGTCAAAACCCACTGCTGGATTAGTTGCAGATGTCGAATTAAATAGGGGACCTAAACCAAAAAGAAATATTCATCAACCATAGCACACGGAAATGGCCAGTCTTCACATAAGTGAGACAAGTTCCTGGATAATCATGGTTCAGGTATAACGAATCACTGGTAAAGAAACATAAGTGCTTTTCAGTAAAATATAGCATTCCAGCTACAGTAGAAATCAAGCTCAAGAATACCATTGCAACCACAGTTCTCTAATAAAGAGATCCAGACAACCTTTCAGCATCAATCTAAGCATTTAGGTTTGATAATATCAAGTATTTGGAGAACAGCCATCTAATTTATTAGACCACAAGTTAGTTCTCTCGCCCCAGAAGCTACATTGACAGACCAGTTTGTCTGAAGAGCACAAAGGAACTAAAACCCCATTATTCTTGTTCTTCGTGCTCTCAACATTTTTAGATATTGTTTGCAATATCTTCACATTACATTTGGTAGGTACTCCCATTGTTTCAATTTGTTTGTCCACTTTTCACTTGGCACGAAGTTTAAGAAAGTAAAGATGACTTTTGAATCATGCGATCTTAAACTCATAAGTAGAACGTACCAAAATATCTTTTAATATTGTGTTGTCAAACATGCCAGGTGGAAAATTGAAATTATTGCAAATAAAGAAAAAAAGCACTTTTTTTGAAAAGGACTATGAAAACAAATTGAAAAGGAGGGAAAACTATCTTTACATTAAAGTGTTAGCCATAGATGACGCCATAGATGACAAACACAGAATCATATGGTGGCAATTATACATGTATAGAGATCAGGAAATAAGAGCACATTGTGCATGCGATTATCTGGTACTTAACTAATGAAGTCCGTACTTTGGACCTTTTTTTGAAAAAAAACTATGCATATAAAACCAAACCGCCTATCTGATACTGTACTTATAAATTCCGTGATTTTGACCCCCTTTTTTTTTGAGAATTGATTTTGACCCAATTTTTTAACAGTGCATATAGAATTAAACCCAAAATATTAAACATCATGCAAAACAAAATATTTTCTTGACACCACTACTTATGTATGGAAAAAGGTCACGTGTTTTGCACCTATTTTAGGACATAAAACCAATTCCCATTTGTTTGTTAGTGCCAAAACCAACATTCCTGTAAAAGGTATACTAATTTAACTCTTATTTAACATTGTCCAAATAGGAAGAACCAGTTCAAGATACATCATACTTGGAACAATGAACTTAGTCTTCTTAATTCAAATCTTCGGATATATTTTCCAAACTACAGATATCTACATGAAAATTACCTCTTCTGTAGATTATCTATAAAGAGGTTACTTCCTAGACTATGCGCTCGAATATATATAAATAGTAATATTACTTCTTCTTCTTAGATTATCTATAAAGAGGTGACGTCATACACTATGCGCTTGCATATATTTTCCAAACCTATAGATATCTACGTAGGAATATTACTTTCTCAAAGATTATCTATAAAGAGGATTCATATGTTATGGTACCATGTCAGTTGAGACTATCAATTTTACCTTCTTTAAATGGTCCTCCGCGATCTCACCTAATGAATTAGTTTTTTGGGGTAGAGTTATGCCCACGGTCTGTTGTTCTTAACATAATATGATGCAAATCCCTAATGTTAAATTATCCAATGTTGGACCCTCATGTCCACATATCTGTATATAATCTTGAACTCTCACTAACATTTGGAATTGAGCTAAGTTCAAACTCTCACTTCTCTTGGTACATTTAGACCTGACAAGGATAGAAAAGCAAAGAGGAGTCCTATGCCATGATCAGTTCTTCAGCTCATTAAACTTTTCGGAGGTCTCAACTCTCAAAACCCCTAAGATAATTTGCATAGAAAGTAAAACCTGCTGATAAGATCATCGGTGATGGTTGTTTACAACGAGAGAGCCCAAATGCTCACCAAAAAAACCTAAGGATAAATATACTTAGTCCCGACTGTACACCCGTAATATAAAGAACGCTCAATCATACAAAGATTCTTTTAACATTCAAGATTAGTCTTTAAAATACATACTTCGATTAACATTAGCACCATCTCGAATACGGAATCCAAGATATTGCTCAAGCACCCCAAATTCAGACATTCGAGAAGTATTTGTATTGTTCCCTTCTGTGCCCCTGAAATCCAAAATTATAGCCCAAAATATTGTTAAACAAGAATACAAAATGCGAGATGCCACCTTCATATACAGCATTTCAGCAATGACATATAACTATTCTAGTTTCTAACACGTTACACGGTAATTATTCAGGAGGAACTCTGAGAAACAACTTGCTATAAAATGGTTGAACATTCTTTCCTCATCCTATTAGTTTCCCTTGTTGCTTAGGACTAGCGGAGGATCACTATAAATAGCTGATTTACCTAAACCACAATATGGACAAGCGGGGACAGAGCTAGAGGGGTGGATGGGGGTTCATTGAATCCCCTTCACCCGAAAACACATGATATATAATAGGTCCAAACTATTATTGAACCCCCTTAAGCGACAATCCTGCCTCCACCGCTATCAAGACCTTTCCGATCCTGAAATAAAAAGAGTTCAGCTCTCTTTTTTCTCTCGAGACAATCCTAAATCCTAAAACTCATAGAAAGTCACATCTCCAAGCTAGAATTGAACTGTAGGTGACTTCTATTTATAACAAACAGAACGATGCATAACTTATTCCCTAGAACAACAATTTTCAAACTTGAACCCTTTATCATAAACATGAGAATAAACAGTAATCTCCATTTGAAACAAACTCATACTTACAAACATACAAAGAACTAACCAGAATTTACAGAAATAAAGAAAAAGTATGTTAAGAGATATACATGTGATTTGAAACTGGTATCTGAGAAATGAAACTTGGCATCCCAGAAGCACCACTCTTATTTCCTTATGTCCCAATCTTCACAAACATCATCAACAATCCATAACCTCAAATTCATACACTCAAAACTTTACAGAAACAAAATTAAACTACAAACAGATGAAGAACACACAACTAAATCGTTGACTAAGTACAAAACTTCCAAAACCCACAGCTTAATCACTTCAACTAAGATCAAAAGAAATCAACCCCTATATAGAAATCAGACAAAATTTAGATCATTGAAATCAAGCAAACCCAAAAACAGCCTCACTTCACAGAAAACAGCAAAAAGGTCAAAACTTTAACAAAACCCAACTACCCCTTCATCAAACTGAGTTAATAGCTAAAACCCCAAAGCTGAAAATGATAAAAAAAAAACTCAAGAAAACAGAATTTTCTACAACCCCACTTTGAAAAAAAACTAGTTTAGCAAAGTTGGAGTGGTTTAATGAGGTCAGTAAACAATTTCAAGTTGAATTTTCTGTATCAAGACTCATTTTTTACACAAAATTCAACGAAGCCAGTATTTATTTTTGCATAAATTTTGCTTAATATTATATATTTATGACCACGAAGAACGAGGGAAAGAGAGAGGAAGAAGACAGACGTGACGTTTAGATCATTCCAAACTACGCTAGCCCCCACGTCATTTTCAAAGCGAAGCTTTTCTCTTTGTTTTTTTCAATTTTCAAAGCCCACCGAGATATCACTATCCCAATATTTTGATATTTGTACAAATTGTGGAGTATAGAATAATCCAATGTTCATTTTTATCCTTATAAAAACGGATAATTCGATGCATTAAAGTTCGCATTATATATAGAAATTTAAAAATATATTTAATTATAAAGGTCTATTGTATATAATGACAGAGCCACATACTATTCACAGAGTTCATCATAATCTTTTTTAGTAAAATATTACTATTTTTATATTATAAAAATAATTTTATATATATATAATAAATGTTGAACTCTCTTTAATTAGTTCATATATCTACTTCTTAAAATTTTGAACACCATTAAAGAAAATTCTATGCTTGTGGGGGCCTGATATTTTTGAACTGAAGATCTTTCGAAAATAACTTCTCTATTTCTATGAGATAATGGTAAAGTCTACGTACATTTTATCATCTCTAAACCTCACTTTTGAGATTTTATTGGGTATATTATTGTTATTATGTATTAAAGAAAATCCTAGATCTACCACATGTTACATTTTTATTAAAGAGATTATTCTCATAGCTTAAACTCGTAATATCCTCATCACATTGCATGAATATTTATTATAATATTTATTTTAATTAAAAAGTGTTTTGAATTATAAGAAATAATTTGAAAAATAATTAACATTGAAGGTAAATTTAAAAGAAAATTATCTTTAATATTAAAGATAAAAATAAATAAAAAATCAAAGTGAATGAGAGGGAGGGGAGTATATTTTAATATTCCTAAAATTATTTAGGGAAACTTACACAACAACAATCTAATTTAAGATTCTCCTCATGAAGTCTTGAAAAATGCATCTAATACCTCCCTTGAAGTTTTATTATTTTCACTTGCATCCCGTTATTTAAAGGAATGGATTTTGACTTAATATCCTTGATTGTGATTTTATTTTATTTAGATTGTTACATGCAATATTAAAAAATTATATTGAATTATAAATATGTCAAGGGTAAATTTAGAAAAAAATTATATTTATATTTTTATGCCATGTCTCATGTCCTCGATAAATTAAAAATACATTATATTTTATTTAATCACTTTTCGTGATTTTTTTGGATCTACTTTACTTCTAACGTAACTTGCTATATTGTCAATATCCTTATTAAAGTGTCCAAACATTTTTTATTATATAAACAAATTATCTTGATCTTGCTTCATTCTTTGTGTAAATCATGAAATTGCACTGTTATAATTTAGATTAATCAAGATAGATAATCACTGGTAGATTCAAATAATACTAAATAAAAGTTATTGGGGATTTAAAAATATACAAAACAATAAAAAAGCAAAATTTGTTCAAAATTTCATAAATGAAAATAGCAATAATTAAAGCATCATAGTCAAACACATGATAATTGGTAGTTGGATAATAATTGTCCATAAATGTTTCTCAAAATAAACATAAATTTGGCTAGACTAGATGTGAACACCCTTGTTAGAAAAAAGGCATATTTTCAAACACAAAGTATTGCACTATTTGACTATCTCATATACTTCATCCGTTGCAAATTAATTAAATTTTTTAGGCTTTTTTTAAGATTTAAAATAGTTAAATTTTTCAAAATTCAAGATAAATGTTTGAAACTTTTTCATATTTACCCTTCATTTATTGAACTTTTATATTTTTTAGGAAATAAACTACACTATATATTTATGATTTTACAAAGGGCAATAGTAAAAAGTATGGTATAAAGTTTGTCTTTGAATTTTTTTTCTTAATATGTATGCATTACCTTTTGAATTTTTTTCTTAATATGTATGCATTACCTTACAAATTCAATTAATATGAGACGGGGGGAGTACTTTTTTAATACTTACTCTGTTCCATATTAATTAATTTTGCAAGTTAAAGCACATATATTAAGAAAATCAATCAAAGATAAAATTTTAATCATATTTTTCATTCTAGCCTTTTTTATAATCATAAATATATAGTGTAATTTGTCTCCTACAAAATATAAAATTTCAATAAATAAAAGGGTAAATATGTAAAAAGCTTCAAACATTCATCTTGAATTTTGAACAATTCAATTATTTTGAACCTTAAAAAATACCTTAAAAATTCAGTTAATTTGAAACAGAGAGAATATTATTCAATATATATTTTTTATATATTAACTTGTATTATTTCAATTAACAAATTATTTCGTATTTATCGTTATTATTATTTACAAAGTTCTAATGTATAATAAATATATATCTACATGTTCAAATTCTTCAACAACAACAACAACAACATACCCCAGTGCCTCAAAAGGCTCCCGCTCATTGCGGGGTGAGGGGGGGTCGGATGT
>JAOTQJ010000002.1:18953159-18977162 GCA_025642045.1 Solanum sejunctum | reverse complement strand
GGGGTCGGATGTACGCAGCCTAACCCCTATGTTTAAAAACATAAAGCGGCTGTTTCCAGATGACCTATGAGGAGCGTAGAAAGTTGCATTGACTAACTGCTACTTCACGAATGAAAAAAGCGCAAATAGTTTAAAGAGCCATTTTGCTTTATTCAAATTCTTCAAACAAACAAAAAATTAAAATTTATCTGTTAATTTTTAATTATAGCATAAAACACAGCTTCAAAATAAAACTACATTATGTATCCATATTGGCAAGAGTATTACTCTCTCGGTCTATCTTTATTTGTCTATAATATTAAAAATAAATTTTTAATAATACTTATCTATTTTATAAAATCAAAAAAAATAATTTTACAGTTAGTTTCTAACTTATCTTTATCATTGATTATAATTATTTCCTTATTACATTTTCTAAAACATTATATTTAAAGGACAATGGTGCTTATAGGATCGATTTTTAGAGGTAGTGGTAAAATCTACATACATTTTATCTTCCCAAATCTCACCTTATGGAATTCCACTGAGTATGTTGTTATTATTAAAGAAAAATTTGATAATATTATCTCTATTATTTACTATTTTTTGATCTATATGCTAGTCAATAGTGGACAATTATTGTTAAACGGAGAGTAGTAGTATTTTGTTAAAGAAAGAGAAATGTAGTGGGTCAATTTATGATTAACTAAACTATATGGACTACTTAGTCAATATTGACAAATATTCTAGTATACCATATTTGTTTTTCCTTTTCCAGCGCCGCCTGCCAAGGGATTTAGATTCTTCCCAACAAAATATCATTTTGTACTTTCCAACAAAAAATAATTTCATAATTTATTAAATTATTTTTTTTTCTATACTTAGAAAAGTGACTTTTTTTTCAATATACGTTGATTAATTAGTTAATTATTAGCATAAGAATGGTATTTATCATTAGCCAATTACCTTCTTGTTTCGTGATTTTTCATTAATGCATTTGCAGGATTTGTTAATTAAATTATTATAAACTTTTTCATTATGGAATCAACTAAATTTAGTGTTTTTAATACCCAAAAAAATAAAGTTTGATGTGAAGAAATTATTAAAATTTTAATAAATATTAAATATGAATTTATTTATTTTTAAAATATAATAAATTCTATTATAAATTTTTTTTAACATAAAATTTGTCGTGTTCATTCTTGATATTTGTGGAAGAAAAGGAAAAGGTATAAAACTCTAATGGAAGAAATAAAGTAGGAATCTTTTTTTTTTGTTTTTTGACAAATACTAAAATCATTTAAAAATGTATAAAGTCCTGTAGTTCCAACATTCCCAATTAAAGCATGATAAGATTGTAACTTTCTGTTTCAATTAGATAAAATATTTTAAAATTATATAAATAAAGTATATTGAGACATAAAGTTCCACATTGATGGTTAATGAGATGAGTGATCTTCTAATAAGTCTTAGGTAATCCTCCTCCTTTTGAGCTAGCTTTTGGGGTGTGAGTTAGGCCTAAGACCTTCTTCAATATGGTATCAGAGTAGGGCCTGTCTCACCCAATGTTGAGCCCCCGAGAAATTGTCCACGCACCAGATGCTAAGCACTGAACATGAGGGGGGTGGTCTCCTTATAAGGTTTAGGTAATCTTCCTTCCTTTGAGCTAGCTTTTGGCTCGTTTCATCCAATGTTGGGCCCCTGAGAAATTGTCCATGCACCAGACGTTAAGCATCAGACATGAGGAGAGTGGTCTCCTTATAAGGTTTAGATAATTCTTCTTTCTTTGAGCTAACTTTTGGGGTGTGAGTTAGACCTAAGACTTTCTTCAACAAAGTATTACAAGATGTAATTATGCTCATGTTAAAATTACAATGGACCAACAGTCAAAAGATACAGTATAAAAAAATTTACTAATTTTTAAAATTGACCAAGAGTTTAAAGTTTAAAAGCAATTCCAATCTAACTTTTACATTTCTTTCTAGACTAGACAAGGAAGAAGAGAAATTGAAATAATTTAGGTTTGCACTAAGGGATCATTTGGTAGTCGGTTAAAATTACGATAGTAATATAAGGACTAGTTATGAGTAAATTATGTAATGCTGTATGTAGGGATTATTTAATTATGTATTAGTTATACATGTATAAGTTATTTCTTTTAAGTTAATACATGTATTAATTAAGAAAAATTATGCGGATAAAATAAATATATACTAGTTAATTCATTAACATAGCTATAGTTTGAATTAATTATGACTAACGACAAATATCTAGTTATAATTACAATTTGAGTTTTGCATAATTCGCTTTAATTTATATGAATGTTTTGCGTGATTATACAAGGTTATGCGTGGATCAAATTATACATCAAAATATACAAACAATGTGAATTGTATAGCAAATTATACAAACATTGTGCATGAATTGTATAGTGAAATATACAAACATTATACAAAAGCTACAAATTGTATCATGAATTATACAGATGTATACAAATATTATCCAAATTATCAAATGCTACTATAACTATAATTACGAAATATAATTAACCAAAACTATAACTATAAAACATAATTAAGCTTTATATGCTTTTCATTTATGAAATTTGCTTTAATTAGTTATGCGAGTTTCTAAATTGCAATGCAAACACTATACTAATATTATACATGAATAATTTACCTTTGAAAAAGCTACCAAACATATTACTTATGCAAAATTCAATGTATACAAATATTATTCGAATTATACAAAGGCTACTATAACTATAATTACGAAATATAATTAGCCAAAACTATAACTATGAAACATAATTAGGCTTTATATGCTTTCCATTTATGAAATTTGCTCTAATTAGTTATGTGAGTTTCTAAATTGCAATGCAAACACTGTATTAATATTATACATGAATAATTTACCTCTTAATAAGCTACCAAACATATTACTTATGCAAAATTCAATACTAGCTAGAAGAAAAGTACCACAAGAACAATGCAAAGATAAATTCACAATTTCACAAACTGGCTTGTAATATAATGCATCAGCTTCAAAATGCTATCATAATGTCCGAGCCAACTTGCACACACGTCAACTAAATTTCACGAGGTATCCACGGTCTCCCACCAACATAGTTACCAAGTAACTCAGCCCACTAGAGCTTGGACAAGTGAGAAAAAATCTTCTACCAACATAATTACCGAGTAACTTTATCTACTTCATTGACTACTAGGTGATTCCCTCGAGTGCAGAGTGAATGTATAATTATAGCCATTCACATGCTATCAAAGAAAGTTATAGTGACAACACCAAATTTCAGTTTTAAATTGTGAAGCATACACATGGTGAGGCCTATTTAAGAAGTTTCTTTGCCCTATCCACACCAGATTATTGACACTATAATCGCGTAAAATGTCCATAACATGCAAGTCACCTTAAAAGATAGTCTAGTCCATGAAGCATTCTGTGTTTATGCAGGGTTCGGTAAAGGATCACATCCAAAGGGCTATGATGTGCATGTCATTATAATGAAATCACAGTTACAGAGAAAAGCATTATCTGGTATCTAGTTAGTCCACTACCATTACAACTGAAAATGTAGCTTAGCAATAGAATAAAATGAAATCTTTCCGATTCTTCTTCATTCTCTTGGAAAGCAAGGAACCAGATAATAAATCATTAAAACATCGCGACCATGTCATGCTCCAATATGTAAAACAACATTTTTGCAGATCTACAGTTGACATAAGATCCAAATTCACAGTTGTTTCTACCCGTCAAAGTTCTAAAAAACTTAAGTCTTTGGTAAGGGAGGACTAAAGAGAAAAACTAGTCATCATCGTTGTTAATTGTGCTTACCATACCACCCTCATGCCACGTCAAAAACCCTTCTTCGAGGGCCTTTCTCATCCATGGGTGCCGGCAACATTCAATCGCCTCAGGAATTGTCAGCCAACTTCTTTGCCGGCGGCTCTGTTCTGGCCAACAGTCAAGCTCTTCCTTCACAAACAAAGTGAACAAGGCAGCTCTACACAGACCTTCTGGACTGAACTCATCTTGAAGTGTTTTGCTTTTAAAGGGGTAGTATCCCAAGAAATGCTGGAAAAGAAGAGGTATAAGTCCGATGGATACATGAATAAAAAATGACAAGAGAATCGTGTCACTTCTACATACTCTCCAACTTACAACTTATTTACACAAGCCACTTAATTAAAGACAAAAAGTTCAACAATCAGAAGAGGGCATTCCTTGAGCTTCGGCTCTCTTAAAATATTCCAAAAGAAAATCAGCTTTCGTAAATGTTTATTGTTGCATTACATTTATACTTGTCAAGTGCTCAATTTTCATCCTCTTGATGCTTTTTATAATAATCTTACTTCATAAAAAAAACTATTGAAGCTTTTATCACATTGATGCTAAAAACAACGGGTCAGAATAAGTATCAAAAAAGTTTTTGTCAAATATTCACTTCATAATAATAAAAGAACATTCTGCACGGAGAAAACTAAAGATGGTCAAGTAACAAAAAGATATTAGCACATCCACAGCTCAAAGACGAAGAAAACGTCGTTTTTACTAATGTCGATTTAACATGCAAATAACTCTAGCAAAACTCTCTAAAGAATGATTTCTTCACCACTAAAACATGATGAAACTCCATTGCAACAGGGAATAGCATATCTGTGTGTCCAAATACAACAGAAGAAATGAAGAATATAATGATCTCACCACTAAATCCCCACGAACTCCAGCCTCCTCTATGGCTTCACGAACAGCTGCCTCTTTAACTGTTTCATCATTTTCCCACCCTCCCTGTATATTACAAAGACAGAAATGTCAACTAACAAACATCTTTCCAACTATAAGGCAAAATAAAGATAGCTTACCGGGGAAATGCTCCTAGATAGGAGGATATGAAGGTCGGGATTAGGAAAAAAGATTAGTAAGTAGTCGAGCATTGTCTAGTTTTCCTTATCACTATTGTTAATGTTACTGCCTACTATCTTATTTTTCAATTTTATTATTCCATGTTGTTTCCTTTGCTTCGGCTATCATATTGCTTGTTGTTGCTACTATTATTTTCTCCACTATTTTCAGCATGACTTCTTCATTATTGTGCTTCCTTTTCATACTGATTTTGGTATGCTTTAATTGAGTAGAGAGTCCATCGGAAACAATCGCTACCTTCATAAGGTAGGGGTAAGGCTGCATAAACATAACCCTCCACAGATCACATTTGTGGGATTACACTAGGTATGTTGTTGTAAAGAAAAATAAACATGAACAGAAAGAGTTAACTAAAGTATTATCCCTCAATATCATGGTGCTGCTAATAACCCCCCCAAAAAAAGAAACAAACAAAAAAAACAATTAAAGAAAAGAACAAGAAGCCTATCAAAGTCATGTGTGATGCCCGGAAAAGAAAAAAAAGGAGAACCTACTGTAAAATGCCAAACTTGGTATCTTTCTAGTTGTTAAACTTGGTAAGGTTCATATTGACAGCAAGGTGGAACAAAGTTAGCAAATCTCTTAATTATGGGGTTGAAATACCATGTGCTAAAGAGGACACAACCACTAGATCCATCAGAAGATAAAAGTCACATAACTCAACTTAACGCTGGCCCAAAAACACTTAAGTCATTTGAACTACCATAGCATATTGCTTACCTTTGGAAACAGAAGACCAGGCCCGCTCGTTGAGTTAATCATCAGTACTTCAACTATCTTTTCAGATGTGTCATCACCATTTTGTTCCATATCTCTGAACCTGAATGGTATGCACCTGTGACAACTCTCGTTACATACAGAACATACAGGTTCTAAAGCAACATTGTTCTCATTTCAAATGCAAACCAGGAAGTTAAAGCAGTAGTTGCCCACTGTTTTCAAAATCTGGAAGAAGCAAAAAATCTATGAAAAATCGAAGTCGTCAAACGATCTATGATAAATTGAAGTCGTCAAACGATCTATGACAAATCAAAGTCGTCAAACAATGTAACATCTACCAGGGGACAGAAACTCATATAAAGATGTTGTGTACTTGCAAAAAAGAGACTCCAAAGACAAGTCAGATCTACCACCTGAATTACTGAGAAAAAGACAGCCACATAGTGAACTTGAAAGTCAACTTTAAAAGACATGCTTAGCATATATTTAATTAGAAGAACTAAAATTTGAGATTTGAGTTTACTTCACTTTTTAGAAGCCAAAAGTTTTAAGAGATCTTTTCTCCACAAAAATCCACATGCAACTACGGTCCAGGGAGCACTTTTTATGAGAATCATATTCCAATACTTTCTAGCCACAGAAGGATTTCTCATGTACCTAAAATTTTCTACTTCAAGCAGTTGCTTCTCTCTAACTTTCCAAAGATCAAAACAAATATCCATTTGCATAACATACTCTTAAAAGAGCCGAACAACAAATTTTAACTCAAAAACTAACTATTCTTAACAATATAGAACACCGAAGCCCTACTCAACGTCACTATGCTAAGTTACAGTCTGAACAGCCCAGAACTAAGCCAAGCTCTAGAGCTAACAAAATGCAACGCCCATTAACTAAGAAAAGAAAGCAATCCTTTCATCAGTCTTTTTCCTTCTCACATTTTTTTCAGCTGAAAAACAATCTCATCACATGACTATTTCGGTGAAGTCATGATACAAGCTTTTGATGATGATAGGACGAACAAAATCCTTATTTACTGTCAAGTAGCATTGGCGCTCATAGCTCTCCTTATCTTTCAATTCCTCTAGTGGATAAAGAGAGTTTCACTACATGTTCTTTTTAATTTTATTTATGGTTTATGTGATGCATGATGTTAAACAGAATAAGAATGGAAACTTGGAGATAGTAAGTGTAGTGGGAAGGAGAAGGATAGCTTCCTTCTGATTGAACCAGAGAAGGAATTTATAAGATGATATAGTGGGATACAGAGGTTATTTCGATCTATAACTATAATCCCAATTTTGATTTGTTTTAGGCTTATATTATGACAGTCTGCCTCCAAATTTCATTTTATGCTCATCAAAAAACTATGTGGAACTGAAAATACAAAAGACATAAATAAACTGAAACCAGACAGGGCTGCCCAATTCCTACTCCGACTTTCCAAGAGTCATTACTCTGCTTTTACCTCCTCAAATTTTACTTCTTCCTGGATAAGCAACTTGAAGAGAACAACACCAGCTTATTCCCACATATCTTGGGTACAACTCTTCAGAAAAGACTTCAACATCGACTAATTCCACGAAATACCCACCAGCAACAGGTACCAAGTAACTCTATCTGTCCACCAAAGCTAGGACTGCTGAAAATCTCTGTTGGGATATGGACCTGAACCTCACGATTCCCAACCCGCTTCAGCGACCACTAAGCCACACCCTTGGGGGCAAAAAGATTTCAACTTTTTGAAGATACTAAACTTCATTAATCCATAGGAAGCTGAAAAATTTGCTCCCTTTCTTAAAATCAAACTGCACAAACCCAACCCTTAAACAAATGCAACCAAAGAGGTGAAGGAACTGCAATCCCTCTTGTTCCTTAAAAACCCTTCTTCATCAATTATCTCATAACAAGTAAACACCAATGTACAAAATTCACTGCCTATGAATAATCATTCTCCATTTTCCTCTAAGCATAAACTCAAGAAAACAAAAACCCCACATTCAACATAAAATTTCCCAAAACCAAACAGAACCCAAATGAGCAAAACCCCAAATAAATCCAAACAAAATAGAAACTTTAAACATAAATAACAGAAAAGAGAAGTACCCAGCAATGAGTCGATAACCTTCTTCATATCGCTGTTGATGCCGACCCGTCCGGGCAACCAAATCAGACATTTATATTCAAATATATGTATATATATCTATAAATTTATACAGAAGCAATGCTTAAAACTGCTCAACCATATTTGCCAAATCCCCCTTTTGATAAATTACCAAAACTGACGGCTTTTATCTCTTCTGCATTGTAAAAAATCAAACTTTTTTTCCTTCAGAAACACCAAAATAGGTTGTCCCCATTTTCTTGGTTTTGTCAAAAAGAAAAAAATTGGGAAAATTGAGAAACAATGGGGAAAAGAGAGAGAGAGAGAGAAGAAAAGGGAAAAGGGTGTTAAAAGCAGCGCATGAAGCGGAGCAGCAACATGGGAGTCTTGAGGTGACCAACTCATGGTGGGATGGTTCAGTATAGTTAATCAAATGTTTTGAGTTCGAAGCATAATATTATTTAAAGATTTTGTTAATGTTATTATCAAGTTAAATTTTAAATAGATAGTATAAATAAGTTTTTTTCAAACTTTGATAATATATTTTAATTTTTATTATTTTAAAAAATAATTTAATTAATGATATGGTTGAATCTTAATTCTACTTATATGAGGTAGCGGTAAGATTTGCGTACAAGTTACCCTCCTCAGACCCCACTTGTGGGATTACACTGAGTATGTTGTTGTTGTTGTTGTTGTTGAATCTTAATTGACCACATGTACAAAATAATTTTTTAAAATAAAAAATATTTTTAGTTTACAGATAATCTCATAGATTCTAAATGTTTTTCATTATAATTATTTTTGTATCTAATATTTTTTATTTTTGAGCTGATATATTAAGTTGATGGTCTTTCAAAAACAGTCTTTCATTTGAAACAGTCTTTCTATCTCTATGAAGTAATGATAAGGTTTGCGGATATTTTACCGTCCTCAGACTTAACTTGTGAAATTTCACTCCTTATATTATTGTTTTGTTAAATAATGTCATGGATGAACTTTTTCTCAAATGAAAATAGCATAGATGAGCCAATTTTTAACGAATGAAATAGATGAATATTTTCTTAAAATTTGATAACATATTTAAATCTTTTTCCTTAGTATTTTTATAGACTAGTGCATGTTAAATCATCACAAATGATTTTTTTTTCTCATTTTATTCTATACTACATATGATCTTTTTTTTTCTATTATGGGGAAAAATACTTTTTATGATAAAACGTTTTCAGTATTTAATTTATGAAATTACTTTCTTCTCATACTTTGGCCTAGGTTGCACACAACTTATATATATACATCCATATTTAGAGGACTTCAGTATATTTTCCTCTTTTTGCTTATGATAATGTATTTATTTACTTTGATTTAATAAATCCCACGAAAATATAGTTTGAGTTATGTCATTATCAAATCTAATATCGTGAGTATGTGAATTTATATCATATTTCATAAAATTCTTCATTTTTCTTTCGCATTTTGAATTGCAATTCACCTAAGGTATCACATCCATCTCTTTGGAAGTTTACTAACATAGAATTGTAGGTCAGTCCTTTAATGTGACCCATCCTTGTTGCTCCACCCTTCATACCTCGTACTTAACGTTATTGTTGAGATTTGTCTCACTATCACGTGTCAAGCTCTTCATAATAACGTGAGTATCATTGTGAATTTGTATTATATTTTATAAAACTCTTCATTTTTCTTTCTTGTCTTGAATTGTAATTTACCTAAGGTGTCATGTCCACCTCTTCTTTGGAAGCTTACTAGCATAGAGTTGCTCGTCATCCTTTAATATGATCCGTCCTTATCACTCCACCCTTTATATCTCGTACTCAGCATTATTGTTGAGGCTTGCCTCACCATCACGCGTCAAGCTCTATTACCAAGTATAACGGTTATTTAAATTATTATATATACTTTTTAAAAAGTTGAAAAAAATGTACAAGAAAATACAAATGTTATTGGTTTCTGTTAGTTGTCTCCTTCATTATATCACACGTGGAGACTGGAAAGGACAGATTAAAAAAAAAAGGCAAGACAAGAAAAACACACACAATATTGTTGAATCAAGAAAGTGTAACAGAGTAATCTAATTTCTTTTTTTTTTAACCATAGCTAGTTTGATCCATGATTTTTCAACAACAAAAAAAAGACAAACAATCTTGTTGTCTTCTTCACATTTTTAAAAGTTAATTGATGAAATGATGAAATCCATGTTGAAAAAATATTCATCTTGATCCAAAAATCACCATGAAGGCATTAGAAGCAACGGTTAGAAAAACACAATTGGTAGCCAGAAAAAGAGCCCATACAATTTTTGGCACATATGGACCAATCCCACAAGTCGATGAACCCGAGCTTCATACCAATAACAACAACAACAAGGAGAAGAAAATAGTCGAAGAAGATCAATCAGAGAATGTTTATCAAGAAAATGTACATCATAATGATGATGGACATTTAATGAATGGTGAAACATATAATTTAGAAAAATTTCTTCCAAATGGAGATTATTATACTGGAAATTGGGTTGATAGGTTACCTAATGGACAAGGTAAATATTGGTGGACAGATGGTTGTATGTATGTAGGAGATTGGAGTAAAGGTAAAATGAAAGGTAAAGGTATATTTAGTTGGCCTTCTGGTGCAATGTATGAAGGTAATTTCAAGAATGGTTATATGGATGGTGAAGGTACACATACAGCACCAAATGGTGACACGTATCGAGGTTCTTGGTTAATGGATTTGAAACATGGAAATGGCGTTAAAGAATATGCAAATGGTGATTGTTATGATGGCGAATGGTGTAGAGGATTGCAAGAAGGTAATGGAAAGTATACTTGGAAGAATGGGAATTATTATGTTGGTGAATGGGTTAATGGGACGATATGTGGTGATGGGAAATTGTATTGGAAAAATGGCAACTTTTATGAAGGGAATTGGGAAGATGGATTGCCTAAAGGGAAAGGTACTTTTCATTGGGCTGATGGGAGTTATTATATTGGGAATTGGAGTAAAGATCCAGATGAACTGAATGGGACGTTTTATCCGTCTGAGTCGTTATTAGAAGGGGGGAATTTTGAATGGGATCCTCAACAAGTTTTTAATGTTGATTTGATGGGATGTACAATATCACCAAATGATAAGGTTTCAGTGTTGCCCTCACAGAAGAAACTCGCAGTGAGGATGTCAGCGTCGAGGCCTGTGGTGGTGAACAATAGTAACAATGGTGGTAATGTGACGAGGAGGATGTCGATAGACGCTTCAGGTGATAGTGAATTTGGTAGAATGCAGTTAACAGATGGAGTTGGAGCAACTTTAACTGCTACAATAACTGATACTTCAAGTAATTCGTGTTCAGATATCGAAGCGATGGTTGCTTTGCTGGAAGGTGATGGATGTAAAAGTGGGAGTCCTCTTAAGATTCCTAAGATTGTAAAAAGGCAAGGAACCATAATTTCTAAAGGGCATAAGAATTATGAACTTATGCTTAGTTTGCAGTTGGGAATCAGGTAGCTAAATTTTCTTGTACAGTTCTAGTTCCTTTGGCCTGGAGCAACGCTAAAGTTGTCTCCGTGTGATGGTTGTGTCAGGGTAAGCTGCATATATCACACCCCCTCAGGATGCAGCCCCTTCCCCGACCACCTGATGCTTCGTGCACCGGACTGCCCTTTTTGACAGTTCTAGTTTCTTTTTACCTTTTACTAACTTCTGCACCAGATAAAGCATATTTACATAACAGATTACTTAACTTTATATAATAAGAATTTACTAGCATATAGCTGTAAGTTTCTGTTATATTGTTCATTTCTAGGCCGAGAAGAGTACTTTTTTGATTGTTTATGGTACCTTGTAATGTGAATAACCATATAGGCATACAGTACAAAAGCATGGCCCTCCTGCAACACTCAATCTCAAGCCATCAGCGTTTGATCCGAAAGAGAAGTACTGGACAAGATTTCCACCTGAAGGATCCAAGAGTACGCCTCGCCATCAGTCTTGTGAGTTCAGATGGAAAGATTATTGCCCAAAAGTTTTCAGGTGAATGCTGTCAACTTCTTTTCTTAGTATACTTAAAGAGCAAAAATTAAACGTTATATTCGACATGATGCTGTCCAGGGCTTTGAGGTCTTTGTTCAAGGTGGACGCGACTGAGTATATGTTGTCTATTTGTGGCCCCCTTAGAGAACTAAGCTCTCCAGGAAAAAGCGGAAGCTTCTTTTACTTGACGAATGATGATAGATATATGATCAAGACAATGAAAAAGGCAGAAGTAAAGGTGAGCAATAGAAAGACAGTTTCTAATAAACCGTCTTCATTCTGCAAACTACATGGTTCCTTCTGATTTTTCTTCTAAAAAATGATGATTCAGGTACTTTTAAGGATGCTCAATGCCTATTATGATCACTTTCGTGCTTTCGAGAACACGCTTGTGACTAGGTACTATGGCCTGCATTGCCTGAAGCTAAATGGACCAATACAAAAGAAGGTAGATTTACATATAATGCAGTGGAAGTTAACCATAAGAACTTGTAATTTCATTTCAATGGTTTAATTAGGTTCGGTTCGTGATCATTGGGAATCTCTTCTGTACCAATTACACAATTCATAAACGGTACGACTTGAAAGGATCAACTTTTGGCAGGATCACAGATAAACCAGAATCAGAGATTGATACAACAACTACTCTTAAAGACCTTGATCTCAACTTCATATTCAGGTTACAGAAGTCATGGATTGAAGAATTCCGAAGGTAAAATTTGTTTCCTCGCGTTAATTCAACTTTGAACATCAATAGTTTAGATAACATGTTCGTTTGAACTCCGCCACTTTTGGCTTATATACCACTTCTGGATCAAAAATTTCTTTGCTTTTGCAGGCAAGTTGATAGGGATTGTGAGTTCTTGGAACAGGAAAGAGTGATGGATTATAGTCTTTTAGTTGGTGTTAGTTTTAGGGAAGGAAATGCTAGTACTGGCTATCAAACTCCTTCTGGCTGTATGACGCCTATCGGTTAGTGCTGATCTTATAACACTTGCATTTACATTTGTCACTAATACGCCTCAGTCCCAAACAAGTTAGGATCGGCTACACTTGTCAACCTTCCTCATAATAATTACTCAAACTTTACTGTAAGAAAACAAGAAAACATCATTTTTTCCCTAATGTTTGCAGAAAATGGAACCACGGAGGCTGAACCAATGCATCGGTTTAGTAAATCAGATGTGGATCTATTACTTCTTAATGCTGCAGGGTATGTTTTTCATCTGCTAAGTCTGCAATCTTCTCAACGTTTAGTCTTTCACGTGGTAATTGAACTAGGAGGCCACGGGTTCAAGTCTTAGAAATAGCCTCTGGCATAAATGCAAGGTAAGACTGTATACAATAGACCCTTGTGGTCAGGCCTGCGCATAGCAGGAGCTTTAGTGCACCGGACTTGCCCTTTGCCCGTGGTAATCGAACTAGGACTCAAAATCACCTCTTCTAAGCTAGGTTGCTCGGACTGCCTAAAAGCGTTGTCACTCCCCTGTTGAATCTAACACACACCTAGCGTCATTTTTGAAGAGTCTGGGCAACATTGCTTCTAAGCACTTTTCATTGCTTTTGAGTAATGCAGGTTGACTAACACGAGTTTGGGAATAAACATGCCTGCAAGAGTTGAAAGGACATTCAGGAAAAATGACATGGATTTTCAGCTAATAGGAGAACCAACAGGGGAGTTGTATGATGTGACATTATTTTTTGGAATAATCGATATACTTCAAGACTATGACATTACCAAAAAGCTTGAACATGCATATAAGTCTATACAATGTGATCCAAATTCTATCTCAGCAGTTGATCCAATGGCATACTCAAGGCGTTTTCGCGACTACATATTCAAAGTTTTTGTAGAGGACAACTAATATTTGTAAGTTCAAGCTGCAAGATGAATCTTGTCTTGTGAAGGACTTCAACATTTTTTATTGTTGAAGCTTAGAAGAACTTATGCTTCATGGAATTTTTGTCTAAAGATTTTTTGAAGTTTTTTGGTTAAATTATAGATTACTATTTTGATAGCAATTGTAGAGAAAAAGTTGTAAGAGGATCCATGCAAGTTAACTTGGTCGTTTCAATTGCCAATTGACTTGGCCTGTGAGTTCTTTTGTTTCAGTGTAGTTTATTAACAGATAATGTTTTTGTTTCTTTTTTCCATTTTTGGGGTTCCCAATCAGAGTCCAACACCCCTTTCCCCCGACTAATTTGGATTCGCATCCCATGAGACCTATTAAAGCGGGAAGTTGTGGAGGGAGGATTATTCGCTCGTTCGCAGCAAACGGTGTAATTTAGAACTTTCTATTATTTATATTATTCATAATTCCTCTTATATGTTTGTTCAAAATACTTTTCATTTTAAAAAAATGAAAAAATTGTACCATATTTTTCATTTTTAAGTTTGGCTCAACTCACAAATAGGATTTGAAAAAGATAAAATACGCGCAGCCCTAAATTGTAAATATAATAAATTCAATTAATCATCGTATCAATATTGATTACATTCGTCCACATATTTGTTTGTGCCCTTCACTTTTCTTGATGACTGATTTTGATCATTTATCAATTAGGATTCATCAATCTCAAATAAACTAGCTAAAGTCCGTAATACAAATTGCCTGATCATCGACTATTTTTAGATGATAACTTACAAACAATTTAAAAATATTTTCAATTCTTCAAAGAACTTAAAATAACTTATAAAACACTTTTACTGTACCTAGATAAATGTCAAAAATATTTTTAACCATTTCTTCAAAGTTAAAAAAACTAAAATAAGCTAAAAAAATGCAAGTTAGGATAACAAACTTATGACTTGTCCTTGAAAGTCATAAGCTATAAACCCATTCAAACATAATTCCATTCTACACAGCTAAAGACTCTAAAAGTCTTAATAGTTACGAACGACATACCTAATAAAATTCCATAAGTGAAACCTAAAAGTGATAAAATATACGCAAACCTTACCACCTCACATAGAAGGGCAAAAATCATCCGGTTACCATATTAGGACATTAATCACAACATATAATTTGGGATTACATTGATCCCACATTCGATGATATTCCAAACCGTTGTCAACCAAATTTGGGTAATGATATTTGTAATAGCAAGATCTAACAAGCATCATGTCACCAAAAAGAGCTATGCTTTAATGGCTACCAACATAAAGATAAACATTATTAATATAATCCAACCACAGTAACTGTGACAAGAACAATTCATAGCTACGTCCAACAGAACAAACATAACACGATAATTGTGACTAGGAAAGTACAATCACAGGAACAAGGTTGAGATAGCCATAGGCTATACTTATTTCCAACTAACAGCCCACAAGGTACTCCAACGATAACAAATCCTTCTCCATCATCTTACGCAAAATACTATCACAACTTCACACGAGGCAGATACGGAACTGCCAAGATATCTACCTTAATCATGTATTGTAGAAAGTTGCTCATAATGACAAAGTAGCAGAACTCTTTTAGTCTGGATCATTAATAAACCGGAGATTTACTGTTGCTTCTGCTCTAAACAGCTATCCACCGAAGTCTGATCCTCGGCCGCACAATTATCAATCCAACCAAGACAAGGTTTCTTAATTCAAAGCCCCCAAATTCCTGCACCTACTGACCTCGGTCTCTACTCAACCAGTTTGAATAGCTCGGCACATGCTGCACCAAACCCACACAACTCTTAGTAGTTCAGATGCTAACAGAAACTTACGAAATTTGTAAAGCACAGCAAAATTTATCCAAGAAATCTTCCAATAAATTGACATCGACAAGAGTACGGAAAGTCTGAGCAGACATTGGAATTGGGCAAGTTAAAAAGCAGACAAGTAAATCATTTGATGGAAGCCCTACTATTTTATTTAGAATTCCTCCAAGTTCAAAGGAAAGAAATGCAGGGGTTCGGATCTAACTCTTCATTACCCAGACTGCCAGACACCCCAGGGAATAACAGGAAAACTGCCACCAGAAACCAGGCCAGTGTGAGACCACTGTGACATGGTATAGGCAAGTGTAATACATACATAATCTTAAGACCATCTCCAACCTTACACAAATACTATTTAGGTGCAAAATTTGGTATTTTCGAGCTCCAATCCAACACCATTTTAGTGTGCGAATAGTGTCACACCAAAATTGGTTCAACACTATAAATCACACCAATTGACTTTATTTAATATTTTATTATTTCAGTATACAAAACTTTAACCAAATCCCAATCAAATAAGAATACTAATATAATAATGAATAGAGAAGATATTCTTTCTTGGTGTAAAATTTGGTGAAGTGGGTTGGAGTTTTTTTTTGGGGGATAAGGATAACATTGAAGTGGGTTGGAGCTGACGTTAAAGATTGGAGATGCAAGAAAACGGAAGGGGAAGGAGAGGTTTCCAACAGAGATCTGTCCAGAAAGAACCAATCCTCTGCTTGTTTCGGATATTTCCCGCTTAATAAAAGAAAGAAAATTACAACGGAGGGAGAGGAAAGAAATAGAACCTAATTAGCTTATGCATGACATGTGGCCCATACTTCCTAATCGTTGACATGCAGCTAATTGATAGCTATAACATCTTTGGAGGTATGGAAAGTTAGCTGGAGGGACCCTGTCTTGTCCATTCTAGTATGATTTTTCTGGACTCGGAATAATTACTGAACAGATCCAAAAGTTGCCAGAAGGGGGAGGAACCAAGGAGATAAGACAGCAGAAAATACCTGTTCAACAGCGAGTGCCTGCAACAATCCAAGACCATCCATGCTGCAACAAAAACATAATAACATTGGCCACACTGCAAATATGATGGTTGAACTTTGTAGCAATGGTCTAGTGGTCATTAACCCCAGTAACTGTTAACCTGTACAGCATTGGAAACATGACTGAGAGAATGTATATTGTGGTATAAGAACACTCTAATTCGTCTCAAGTAACTCATGATTTAAAAGAACAAGTAAGATGCATTTCACCATCTAGTCTCCCTATCCACATCACACAAAGAAACGATCTTGCCACAGGGACTGTCCTTGATATTGCTGAGGCAGTCCAACAGAATGTTGATTTGCTTTCTGGACATCTGACTGCATGTGCAGAGAGGGCACCTGCTTCCCAGGGAAAGGAAAGCTAATCCCGACTAAGCTACTGTTGCTAATAGAGTGATATGTTTGTGCTGAATGATTGTCCAAGTTATTGTAAACAATGCTCTGATGTGCTGAAGGTAACTGATATCCATTCAACCAACTATAATCATCCATACGAGGGATGGGGTTATTTTCATTCTTCAAAGTCGAGGCAAATGAAGCGTCATCTACTTTGGAAGCAACAGAACCAAACCCTGGAGGTGGACCCAGATGCCTAGCAGGTCGGCTCACTGGATTTTTCTTCATTCCTGTTGAGGTAACAGGAGAAGATTTCATTGACATGCCATCAGAACCAGCTACAGAGGATGTAAGTGAACTGAAGGGAGATGGCATAGCAGCCTCTCGAATCTGGAAGTGAATATTGTTTGCATTGCTGAACTTCGCAGACTGGGGTAAAGGAACTGAATATGCTGCAGGTGGCACCATTCCTGCATGATTTAGCAATTCAGCTTCTGCCGTTAGCCCATTTCCTTTCAAGGTCAAGCCCCCCAAACCATTCATGACAACATCTTGCTCTACAGACCACATTGAAGTACTTGGTTGGATTGGCTGCATATATTGGGTATTGGTAAGCGAAATGCTTGTTGGCAGCCTTGTAGTACTCCAAGCATTCTGCAACCTCAATCCATCAAGTGCAGATGGAAATGGCCCCATCTCACAACATGTATCAACACATGATATGCTAGCACCAGAAGGAGCATTGGCAACGCTAATACCAGATACAGGAGCCGCTAAGGTCATTGCAGTTGAAGAGATGCCATTCGTTTTTTCCAGCACTGGTGGCTTAAAAACAATAACTTCATCATCGTCTTCACATTCCACATACAACTGCTGCTTTGGCAGCGGATCTCCCACAGTCAACTGTCCAGCATCTGGACTTTCCAGTTCAATACCACTTAATTTGGTAACATCCTTTGAGCCATTAAGTTGATAATCATCAGAAGTTTGGGATTCAACACCAATGATAAATTTCTTTCCCCTGGTGTCAAAGTATATTCCCTCTTCTCCAATCCGGACCACAGTAGCAAGAGCCTTTCCAGCTGCTATCATCCTCTGAAGACGTGCCTTCTTCTCTTTACTTCCGTCACCACCAAAAGAATGTTTCCTCGAGAAATCGAGGATAAGCTGTGCTGGAAGAAGAGGCACAAACCCTCTGAGTTCGAAGTCTTCTGGCAATGCAAGACGATTACTACTCTCACCTTCATCATACCGGCTCATATTGAAAAAGCATGTTTCGTCTTCATCTGCATCGACAAACTTAGACCCAATCGACATTAGCTTATTAAAGAAAGTGATGCAGTTCTTCCAGAAAAAAGATCTAGCCCTTGCTTGTTTTTCCTCTGGTTCATTACCACGCGCAATATCTTGATGGCACGCCAACCACTCTACGAAAACCAAAATACCAGGCAATAAGAAGCTTGATGCGGGATCATTTAATTGGATACATCTCTCAACCACATGACCCATGACCTCAAACGCAGCAGTATTTGCCTTCTGCAGAAGAACCGATCTCTGTAGAATGTCAGCATATGACTGATTATCACTTTCCTTAATCACATTATGGATGGTGAATATTAAGATGGCCACGAGCCTGATAATTGCCAGTCTGCAGGCGGCAGCATCTGAACCAAAAGTATACTTCTCATCGGACCCAAAAGAGAGAAGCTCAAGCAGACCATTCTTTACCATCGACAACACTTCATCAAAAGTCTCCAAGCTGAGCAAAGATGATAAGAACATGGTGTCATTACTTAGTTATGTTATCTTCAACATCATATATTTATTAGACAGGAACATACCTAGTGCGCGTGAAGAGAATGCCATTCAACCGAACATATCCTGTGCTAAAGGTTTTGAAGATTTCAGATATACTTGAAGCTTTTTCCTTCGGTAAACTTGCATCAACCTTTCCATCTTTTAGAGACTGCCTTGTTTCATATTTACCTCGTCCTTTACCAGTTGTTCGGGAAGGAGCTGCCTTGATAGATGAAGCCTTAGCATCCCCTGACAGCTGGGAGTAACACTGACGATTCTGCCATAACAGAGAAATCCACAAACACTAAGACCATCCATATAGCCCATTGCAACAGAACAGTCCAAACGGAAAGAAAAAATGTCCAGATAAGCTTTAACATGAAAGTGTCTTGTGATCAGAACTTGAACACTAACAAAATATATACTAGACAATCACATCTCGACCACTCATTGACAAACTAGAAAAGATGCAAACTGAAGTTCCATGCTCCCAGCAACTGAAAAGATGGAAATCAAAGTTCCATTACAAGGTCCTGAGAACTTCCTATAAATGGTATTTAGCTGTCTATTTTGCTTCAAAAAATCAGTTCATAGTGATACTGTTTAACATATGCTACACCTATATTCTATATCATTCTTATCACTAAATAATAATTCATATTTCTTTTTCATTTTACCAAACCGTAGAAGTATGTTTTATCACTCTCAAAAGTTTAATTGACAAGTAAATTCCTAAAAAGTTGGATTGGGTGAGTAATAACTCTACCATGACACAGGAAGCATGATGAAGCTTTAATTGGTACACATCAAGGAAACGGACAAAGGGAAGGAGAAAACATAAGCAACCACAGAACCAAGGCCAGGAAAAAGTTGACAAATATAAAGCATCTTTATCATAAAAATAAATCAAACCTCTATAGATTAAGCATACAACAATTATTGATAATGATAAAATACCGCATAATTAAATCATACTGAAAAAATAATTATTACAGACTGAACAAATTCAGGTCGAGTCAACCTACTGCTTTTGCTTAATTTATTATCACCTCTATCAAGAATGGAACTTTCTCAACCGTGGATTGAAGTCAATCCAACATTGGAAACATCCTTAGTTCCTTGATTCATTCCATGGTGAAAAATTCATAATGAGAAAAACATTTATTTAGTTATGCCTTTGGGCTTTCTCACCAAAGTTACTGCAATTCTGCAAATAACTTTTGCAAACTAATAAACATTGACAAGACAGAGAAGAGGGTGGGTGGGTGAGAGATTTTTCAAAGACCTGATGCAAAGATGAAGATGAGCCTTAATGTAACAACTAAATAAATTGTCTACCTTCTCAAATGCAATGATCAGGTTGTCCCTTGCAGTTATAAAAGGACTCTCTACTGCAAGACTACGAAAATACCGATAGATTGCCACCAACTCATCACTGGAATAGGAGGCCAATATTGCAAGCTGAGAAAACAACACCATCAGCAGTTTTTACAAATATAAACACTAAGATAACTGTTGCACAGAAAGATTAATCAATGATCCCTTTTCTCTTATTTCCTACCAGACCTCCAACAAAACCAATGAAAAAATAAAGAAATGTATGATACCTGATGGTGAGGATTGCCGCTTGATGGCCACAGTGAAGAAGCTTGCAGGTAATAACTTGATGCTGCTGCCAGGTCACGAGCTTTAGCGTCACCCTCACCATATAAGCCTCTGTACCGAGCGAGATCACCCAAATAAATCAAACAACGGTGGCAGGATATCAAGCCTTTCTTCATCTCAATTGATTTATTAGCATCATTAAGAGGAGGAGTCTGCTCCCCTGGATCATCAGAGAAACCTCCTACTGACAGGCCATACTTTGCCCTGACTTTCACAATCAAATCATGATAAAAGCCAGTCGCTTCTGAGAGAAAAGTCTTGAACTGCATGCGGATCTTCGTGATGTTATCCGACCCGTTGCGAGGCGGACCTTTCCCAGTCTGAGAGTTTGATCCACTTGAAGCTATTGCAGCGTTGAAACGTGCACGCAGTTCCTCAATTTTTCTATAATGCAACTGCCACAAGGCATACTCTATTTCATGTTGTTCAGAAAAAGCATGATCCTCAAGGACGATAGCTTCATAATTTTCACGCATTTGTTGCCATGTGTTTGGGTCAGAAGGTACTCTAGCTTGTGCTGCTTTCCTACGCTTGTTTTCCAACTCGACATTCTTAACAAAATCAGAGAAAAATGTTAATTACATGTTCCAAACAAAGAGAGAGATATTACTCCCTCCATCTCATTTTGTGTCGCACCCTTTGACTTGGCACGGTGTTTAAGAAAAAAAGGAAGACTATTGAAACTTGTGGTCTAAAGCAATTCTAAGATATTTGTGTGACCGAGAATTATTTCATCAAGGGTAAAAGGGGAATATTAAATAAATTGTTCCCAATTAGAGCAAGGTGATATTCTTTTTGGGACGGACTAAACAGGAAAGGGTGCCACATAAATGGGATAGAGGGAGCACTAACTCTAAGCATCAAATGAATCCAATTCATGCACCTATACAAACAAGCAAGAACTCGTGCAGGTCAATAAAAGTTTTTAGACTAAACTATGTATGTGACCAGTAATATACTCACTTATATGCTTATTATGATAAAAAATAACTCTATGCATCCATAATTCAAATGGTAAATCAATGAAGTGATAAAGAAAATACCGACCTTGTTGAAGAGCCGCTGAACGCGTTCCCGTGACGAATGATCTAAACTATTATCCATCCGAATGGCCATTATTCATCAAGCTATTCAGTCTGCAGCACCATAGCACAATAAGATATCAAAAAGGGGAAATTGGGGGGGTAGAGAAAAAGACAGTCTTCAAGTTGAACTAGCTCTAGTGTTGCTGAATACCTCTTTGCTGGGGGGGTGGGGGGGTGGGGGAGCAAAAGTAGAAATGCTATCATTCACACATTAAATGAGGATACATTGCACAAAGAGAATAGAACTCGAAATTGAATCTAAGCAAATGCACATTGCAGAAAGGGATTCAAAATTATTAACAGCTGGCTTTTCTTATTAATGTAGATAAAGATAATTTAAAGGCAGATTAACCCTCGGGCCTCAACAAGCTAACAATGATATTTAGATGGCCATAACAGATACACACTGCAATAATGACTTCTTTAAAAGGAAGAGAAAACGACAAATCTCCTTCAAATAACTACAAAAACCACAATCCTGAAACATCCATATACGAACTGAACGGATACGACAACCAGGTGCAGCCCTCTACCCTTCTCTGCTTAAATACCCAGCTTTTTTTGCTGCCTAACCGACATATCATCTGTTGTGATCTCACCCCTAGACCAAAACCGAGGGGCTTGATTACCTTCCTCTATCTTGGAAGCAACCTATAAACAGGACTACAATTTCCAGATACACCCCAAAAAATCAACTCATATACATGATTCTCTCAGATTCCATCACCAAAATAACAAATAGATCAAATCCGAAAAATCCACGAGCTTCAATGGTCACCCCTAGACCAAAACCCGGGGGGGCTTGACTACCTTCCTCTATCTTGGAAGCAACCTATAAACAGGACTACAATTTCCAGATACACCCCAAAAAATCAACTCCTATACATGATTTTTCTAAGATTCCATCACCAAAATAACAAATAGATCAAATCCGAAAAATCCACGAGCTTCAATGGTCCAGCCCTCTATCCATCTACACTTAAATAACAGGCTTTTACCCACACATCATCTGTTGCCCTCTCACCACTAGACCAAAAACCCTAGGGGCTTGACTACCTTCCTATACCTTAACAACAACACCTACAAACAGAACTATATTTTTCCAAATACACCTCAATAAAACAACTCATATACCAAATTTTCCTGAGAATCCATCATCCATATAACCAACAAAAAAAATTCTAACACAAAAAGCTAATAAACCCATCAATATCACCGAAAAAAAAAAAAAAAAAAACACCGTCACGCCGTAATTACATAGCAAAAAAAATTGAAACGGAGGTCTAATTTCAATTGGATCATGAATATTACCATAAAAGAGAAAAGCAATAATACAAAACGATAATTTCTGAAAAAACATACCAAAATCCGCAGAGCAGATCCAGGGAAATCCTCAGATCTCCCTCGAATCACCTCGATTCTTTCAATTTACAGCAATACCCTAAATAATATATGTATGTATACGTATTTTGACTATAAAGATGAAGAGGAAAAACTAGGGTTTCGAAATTTTAGGGCCAACAGATGAAGGATGAGAAGGAAGAGGAGGAGAAGTAGAGAAGACTTTTTTTTAGTTATATTTATTTGACGTGAAAATTCATCATTCATCTAGATGGTAAAGACACCGTCTCTAGGACTCTATCTTTGCTCAATTTTTTTAGTATTTCTTTTAGTTAGTAAAAATAAAAAAAAATATACATATAGAAATATATTTATTTGAATAATTTATATCATCGCTCATATAACTTAAAATAATAATTATTTTTATTGAAACTAAACACTTTTTATTGCAATATCTATGAATTATAGTTTGCATAAATAATCTGAGCTTGAAAAATAAAAACTATGATAATTAAAATATGATAAAGGCCAGATAGAGTAATAATTTATTCATTATTTCTTATCAATATTTTCTATTTCTTAATTTGCCTAAGTACTTCAATTTGAATCAACCATATTTGAATATTTTAATTCTTTGAGATATTTTATAAAATATTTCAAACTCAAACTAACTAGATTATCAAATAATTTAATTTTAAAATTTGTTATCTTAACTTTGAATATTTTCTAAAGATAACAATCACTATAATATTGATTTTGTAATTAAAAATAATATAAAATATTATATAAATTAAAAAAATAATATTCTAATTAGCATACTCAATCAAGTTAGAATTTTAGATTTTTAAATACTTCTAAAAAATTATTGATAGTTTTTATAACAATTGACTTTATTAAAAAAATATTTATATTGTTATTTAATATACAATATTTTATATATATATATATTGTTGACACCCAATTTTTACCCTCCACGATGTCAAATTAATCACTGAGCCTTATTTTTATTTTTTACAATTTTTAACCATTATTTTCAAACAAAAAATAAATAAAAATAAATAAAAAAATAAAAATAAAAATTAAAAGGCGGGCGCATGGGTATCACGCGCCCCCAATTTCTCACTTATATCATCTTCTTCTTCATTTTAAAGAAGAAGAAAAAACCAGAGAACCAACCAAAATCCCTAGCCGCCGCTGCTCTATCCCTTCTCCCCCTCGTCGCCGCCGCGGT
>JAOTQJ010000002.1:18935624-18945645 GCA_025642045.1 Solanum sejunctum | reverse complement strand
ATTAATTGAGTCTAAATCGATTTTTGATTTTCGAATTATTTTCTTTTTTTTCAAAAGGCCATTTTTCGGCGTAACAAATATATAAAAAAAAATTTTGCTAAATATTTTCCTCTCAATTAAATAAAATAGTAAACAAATTCTCAATTTAATTCCAATTTCATATCAAATTTATATGCACAAGACAAGAATCAATATCCAAAATTATTCATCAATAAATCATGTTTGTCATAGACCCTGTATATAACTAATTCATAATAGAAAATAGAAATATAAATATTTATAACATATTCTTATAGATAAATATTTCAATCATCCCAATTATTATTATTGTCCAGAATAGCATATTTATTTAATTGTATTAAATGAACGAAAGGGCCTATCACAAAATTACAAAATTCCAATGACACGATGAAAGATTTAAAGAGGGATAAATGAGATTTCAACAATAAATTTCTTCAAAATTAATATTCATGATATTCCAAAAAATTTTTCGCTCAACATTTTTGAGCTATATAAAACTTATTTACCCTCAAAACACATCATTTAAAAAGATCTACTTCAATATAATAGGTACTATAATAAATTTTAATATGTATAAGTTTAGGCTACAAATATTTGTAAATCAACAATAAATTAATCAATAACAACAACAACAACATTACTCTTATGTCTCAAAGACTCTCGCCCATTGCGAGGTAAGGGAGGTGAATGTACGCAGTCTGACCCCTATGTTTAAAAACATAGCTCTACTGTTTCCGAATGACCCATGATGAGCGTCGAAAATTGCATTGCCTAACTGCTACTTCATAATTGAAAGAAGCACAAATAATTTAAAGAGTTATTTTGTTTTATTTTATCATACTCAAAGTCAAAAAATAGTGAATCTTTGGCTCTATGAACAAGTGATAGTTATGTCATCAACTTTTGTTTCCAGGGGCACTTATGTCACTGAAAATAAAGCAAAAAACACCTTTAAACAGAAAGTGGAATATCCCATTGGGTCACTCTAAGCCCTAATTCTCTCTCTTCTCTTTCCCTTTCTGTTTCTGAAGGTCAGATCTTAATTCAGTTTATTTATCATGTGTTTATGCTAATTCTGCTACTCTAATAGCTGTTGTTGAATTAAACTGGGATTATAAAACTTAATTGTTGAAGAATCAGAATCACTGAAATTTGTGCTTATTGATGATTACCATTTGGTTAATTTTTCTAGGGATGTTTTGATATCGTTGTGGTGATTAAGGAGCTTAATTAATAGCTTAAAAATGTAATTTTTAATCAGAATTAGGATGGAGGTTTAGGATTCTGTTCGTTTGTTATCATCTATGAGTAGAAGAAAAGAGAAAGCTCAAGTCTTTTTGAAAGATGAAAACTGATAAGGCGATGCTTAGAAGTTGTTCAAGTGTGAAGCATTTGTTCATACAACTCTTGAACCTCATGCTCTATCATGTTCGAAGAAATCGGTCATAAAAGATTATCTTTTTCTGGTCTCTTTTTTTCTATGCGAGTATACTAATCCTAAATTAGTTAGATTCTAGTGATTATGCTGATATAGTAGAATTTCAGTAGTTAGGAGGTTGTTTCAGCTATTGGATGGTGAATATATATATTCATTCTGATTTACTTATGAGGCATAGAAAATCTCAGTGTTCTATAGATGGTCTAAGCCTGACTCGTGAGGGTGCAACTAAGGAGTGGTCCTGGATGCAATCTTATATATCCTTAAAAGGGATGAACATCTTAGAGAAAGTTAAAAAAAAAAAAAAGTGGTATTTTTACTTTTGAACATCAGGGGACCAAAAGTGTTAAAGAGTCACTGTTAACTCCTGGAAAGGGGTTTTGGAAGTGCAGTTTAAGGTATAATCTAAAAAATTGTTTTTGAAGAATTTAATGCAAAAGAATGATACTTGTGGTAGATGTATGGCGTAATGATACTCCCTTCGTCCCATTTTATGTATCACCGTTTGACTTGACACAGTGTTTAAGAAAAAAAGTCTTTTGAAACTTGTGATCTAAAACATTCCTCAAATATTTGTGTGATTAAAAATCATTTCATTAAGGGTAAAAGAGAAATTTTAAAGTTAAATTGTTTCTAACTATAATAAGGTGACATTTTTTCTGGGATGGACTAAAAAGGAAAGGGTGCCACATAAAATGGGACAGAGGGAGTATCTCTTTGGGTTTAGGACAGTATTTGAGCAAGTGGCATAACTGATTAGTGAAATATATGTGGAAACTGCATTTAATTGTTTTGATTTCAAAAACATTGACAACTTATACGTGTGTACTATTAAAGAAACCTAATTAGTGCTAGGTATGATTTGAATTTTTTCCATGTTTCTTCTAAAGAAATTAGAACTTTTGATAACAATTTAATAGACGTAACTAATAAGATACCTGTTTAGGCTATACAGTGTTATCAGGAAAAAAAAAGAAATCACAAAAGAGCTCCATGATCAGTTAGGTCTTTAAGCGTAAAACACAAATAAAATGTGGGTTTAATGAAAAAAGACGCAAAGGAGGAGAAATAGAAATATAGGATTTTATGTTTTAGTCTAAGTCTAGTGATTATAAGCATGAATAGCAGATATAACAACGAACAACGAACATTACCCCAATGCCTTAAAGTCTCCCGCCCATTGCGGGGTAAAGGGGGGTCGGATGTACGCAGCACATAGCGCGACTGTTTCCAGATGATCCATGATGGGCGTCGAAAGTTGCATTGACTAACTGCTAATTCACAATTGAAAGAAGCGCAGACAGTTTAAAAAGCCATTTTGCTTTATTCCATCATACCCCAAAGCCAAAAAATAGTGAATCTTTGGCTCCATCCGTGATTGATGGAAAAATGAATAGCAGATATATGAAAAAAATTTGAAAAAGAATTACAAAAAAGTGAAATATCAATTGCTTAATATCGCTTCTTCAGAATAGGATCATTGGCAAAGAAAAGTCTGCCTTAGAACCTTGATGACCACACTGAAGTGCACATTAAGCAAGGCGAAATGCTCACCATGTTTTGAGCCTTTCTTCAGGGCTTAAAGCGCACTTAAAGCGTGCCTTTGATAACACTGAGGCAGTGAGGCTATAGGAGTTGGGTGCAAATGGCACTAAACATAACATCCATATCTTCACTTTTGGGTAATAGCTGAATTTCTTGCATATTTACCTTCTTTCTTACTTGTTGATTTTCAACACTAACAAAGTGAGATACAAAGTTTTAGTTTTCCTAATACACTGTTGTGTCGTTACTTCTTGTTGACTCTTACTTTCTTTAGGATGTGATATTTGTGGTCATTATACCTTAAGAGATTCTTTCCTTTTGAATTCTCATAGGGATGATCTTTTCCTTAAGTCCCTGTTCCATTGTACTAAGTTTTTTCTTGTACGTGCTTAATTATTTAGGCATAATGTCACTTTGCTATGCGTTTGTGGGGCCTATTTATTTCAATGCCATTCATTGTTTTTGTGATTCAGGTTAAAAAATGACTGAGCGGTCAAAGGTCATTCATGTTCGCAATGTGGGCCATGAGATCTCAGAGGTAGATATCTGGATTGCGAGCCAATTACCTCCCATATATTGCACTTTTCTCTTCTTCACTTTATTTCTTAGATAGGCGTCTATTCTACTGCGTTAAATGTGTGATCTGTGAGCTCCCAGTATGTGTGAACTGGATTTATTTTGCTCTACTATATTCAAATTATTCTCCTAGCTTCATTTCTCTCGTGGTGAGGCCATTGAAAGCAGAGGCTTCTAACGTTTTACTTATTGTGTTGTGCTACTACAGGATTGAGGTCATTCATGTAGATATAATTGTGTTGTGCTTCTAACATTTTGCTTTTCTAGAGTGCTTCTAGAAACAGAGTTTCAAAAATGGATCAAGAGATATAAGTTATACTAATAACACAGACACACAAGAATCTCATCTCTTTGAACAATCTGTCGACATACAATAGATAATTATGACTATCTCCTGTTATCGTTGAGATGCATTATACATATATATTATATGATGATCCATAACTACTTAACAACATTTATGATAAGAACAAGCAACTTCTGGTGACTGTAAGAAACTGCCTAGTATATAACTTAGAGTAACTTCGAACAAATACATTCAAATACATTGAACAAGTTATTTCTTCGAAGTTATCTACTAGGCAGTTTCTTACTATTAGCAGAAGTTATTTGTTCTTATCATAAATGTTAAGTAAATATGGATAATCCTATTATATATAATGCATCGTAGTAATAAAGTAATAATAGGGAGTAGTTGTAATTATCAATTTTATGTGGAAAGATTGTTCAAAGAGATATGAGATGCTTGTGTTTCTCTGAACCTCTCTTTCTATTATTGGTTTCAGAGCAGTAAGATATGCCATGGCCAATACATTGACCAACGCTTCCCACAGTGAACCTATCGTATCGAATCATGATCAAATTGACCACTATAGCGTCAAAATTGGAAACATAAATGCTTTGGCTGCTGATATGGCAGCATTAAAGCACAAAACAGAGGTTAAAAAGATGGATCAATCTATAGAAAGATATACTAATAACAGAGAGACACAAACATCTCATATCTCACAATCTGTCGGCATACAATAGTTAATTTCAACTACTCCCTATTATTACTTAGATGTATTTTATATATAATAGGATGGTCTATAACTACTTAACGACATTTATGATAAGAACAAATAACTTCTGGTAACAGTAAGAAACTGCCTAGAAATAATTTTGAGTAATTTATTAGAAACTGCTCAATCCTCCAGATATTTCTTTGCCTCTTCCTCCTTGAGTAAGTATGAAACATACGTGGCTTACCAGGGCGCCTGATGTTTATGTAAGAAGTATATACAAAATGAATTCCTACAATGAAAATTTTAAAAGGGTTTGTGATAAATGATTAGAACGGGCAGCACACAACATGCCAGCATCCCTGATGAGAATCAAGAACCCAAAGGGAAACAAGAATTGTTTGGAAGCAAATTATGAGGACTAAATATAGAAAATTAAAGATAGCCGAAATTCGAGAATAAAATCCGAAACTTAAAATTAATTTCTGAGATCCTTATTTATTGTAGTAGACAAAATAAGTGGATTAGGTCTAGTCATGGTTACCAGTAGATTTTATTCAAGAATTTAGATGAAAAATGATCTAGACCCCTAATTGAACAATCAAAGACAGTTTTTTGTATTAGTATAAGATTAATTACCTTCTTCGGTCAAACATGTAAGAACCATAGATATCAAGATATGAATTAATCTTACCGCTTAGACTAAATCATTCTAAGTTTGTAGGATAGATGTTAAGTAGCCAATACAAAAAGGTGTAAACAAAATAACTCTCAATAATATCAATAATGTTGTTTCCCAGAAAAGGCAAAAAATATATCCTTATATATAGGTCCAAACTTGTATCACTCTGCCAAACACCATGAGATTCAAATTCTATTTTTATAAAAATAGTCAGTAACCTAACTAGGAAAGCATGTTAAAATTGAAGTCGCACTTCTTCTCAAAACTACCTAACAAACTAAGGAAAAGTGACACTTTTGAGAACCCAAACACATGCTACTTTGGGCTTGATTTTCAGCTCTTTTGAGGATTCATGTGGAGCGCAATCTGCCTCCTTCTGGCTTAGACCATGAAATACATGTAGCACTCAGCACACTCTTCGCCCCAATTCGTGGGCGCATTCTTTGGCAATGAGCTTCGCATTGATCTCCCATTGATGTGCAACGACATTGTCTTGGATCTACTTAGCTTCCAAAACTTCATCCTAGGCCTGTAATGGAGCAATGCCACCATGGATGTCATTATTCATTCCCATTCTTTAGAATCCTTGTACCACAATTCCCAGAATGATCATTTTATTTGAAGTGATTATTCTAGCACTTGTTGGTGAAGGTAGAAAATTTGCGAATTGCTTATAGTCATTCTAAAGGTTGGATTGTGTTTATTATTTTAACCTCTCAGCATTTCATTTCCCACCACACTTGGATTTATACTTGAGTTTCCAAAAGAGAAGCAGTTAGCGTTACGCCATCTTTATTTGGTATTAGACTATTAGTGTTAACATAGTTTGCAAGATGGGAACACTTATTACTTTGAGGTAGTAAATATTTATATCTGAGTGCAGCAGCAAGTCCTTCCTCTTGCATTCGCTTGGATTCTTTCTACTATTAGAATATTAGTCCTCTTTTCCGCTCTATTATAACAAGCAAGAAAGTGATGCTATAGGTGTAATGGTTCCTGTGTTGTTTTTCAGAATGACTTGCTTCAGCTATTTCAGCCCTTTGGAGTCATTACCAAACTTGTAATGCTTAGGGCAAAAAACCAGGTGCTTCTTTATACATTTGTTTTGGTTGGGCAGAATTATTCGAGTGAGTTGCTGTTTCTTAATAATTACATCTTATGGAAGTACAGGCCCTCCTGCAAATGCAAGATATTGCTGCAGCTGTAAATGCGATACAATTCCATTCAACTATTCAGCCCAGCATTAGGTACCTTGTAATACATACCTCGTATATTTTTTTTTTTGAAAAAAGTATCAGTTACTTCTATATAGACACAGGCACACTACCACAAACAGGGTGGTGGTGTCCCACAAAAGTTAGTACATACAAGGATCCCAGTAAGCTTCTTACAACCAGCTAATACTAGTACTACCAGTAACATCATTGTTTACAACTATCTATTTACACCAAAAATAAAATAATGCAAGACAGTCATGCTTAAGATTCTGTATGGTCCTCTATTTTCCAGCAAAACATCTTTGATTTCTTTCTAGCCATACTGTTCAAGCCATACTGTTCACCAAATACAAGAAGGGACAATTTTCCATCTCTCCTCCTTCCTACTAGCATTTCCATACCTATTCCAGCATTTGAGAGCCTCTTTAATCCTTCCTGGTTTTACCCAAGTGATTCTCCTCTTGGATATGAACATTTGCCACAGCTGCTCAGTCCATGTGCAATGTAAGAAAAGATGGTTAACTGTCTCTCTTTGTTCTTCACACAAAAAACATCTGGAACACAATTGATACCCTCTTCTGTTCAGGTTCTCATGAGTTAGTATGGCTTCCTTGGCCAGCAGCCAAGTGAAACAATTTACTTTGAAAGGAACTTTGGTTTTCCAAATCATCCTCCATGGCCAATCTACTGGTTCACTTCCTGTTGGACTATAATATCTATACGCAGAACTCACTGTGTGTTCCTTGTTACTGTCACACTTCCATACCAGACAATCCTCCATCCGTGAAAGCTCCTTGAATTGATTGATACTTACCAAAAAGTCTTCAATAATTCCTAATTCCCAGTCATTGAAGTCTCTTCTAAAGTATAGATTCCAATCCTGCCTATTCCACAGTTCTACAATACTAGCTTGTTGATTCTGACTCATATTATACAACTCAGGAAATCTTTGACTGAGGGATAGCTGACCACACCATCTGTCCTTCCAGAAACTAATCTTCCACCCATTGCCCACTTTACAGTAAGTTCTTTCTATCAGCAGGTTCCAAAGGTTGCTGATGGATCTCCAAACATTGGACCCATAGGGGGTAGACACAACAAGTGTCATCCATTTGTCTTCCATTCCATATTTAGTTGTTACCATCTCCTTCCATAGTGAGTTTTCATCAGATGCAAACTTCCACAACCATTTCATCAATAAACACTGATTATGGCACTTTAGGTTTCTGATTCCCACCCCTCCTGTCCTCTTACTGGTGATTAACTCTTCCCACTTAACTAAGTGATACTTCCTTTTATCTTCAGTTCCTTGCCAAAAGAATGTTCTGCTGGTAGCATCCATTCTTTGAATCACCTAAGCTGGGGTAGGAAAAACAGACATCATGTAGGTAGGCAATGCATTCAAGACACTATTGATTAGAGTTAATCTTCCAACCCTAGAGAGGTACTGACCTTTCCAGCTGGTCAGTTTTCTCTCATAGTTTTTTGAAACCCCACTCCAGATGCTTTTGGATCTGCTCCTAGCCCCAAGAGGCATTCCCAGATAGGTAGTGGAAAGTTGCCTTACTCTGCCTCCCAAAGTGGTAGCCAAGTCCTCAATATTGGCTACTTCATTGATGTGGTAAATGTAGCTTTTTCCCCAATTGATGTGGAGACCAGAAATAGCCTCAAATAAGATAAAATTGGCTCTGAGAGTCAAATAATTGGCCTTCTTAGCTTCATAAAAAACTAGAGTGTCATCAGCATATTGGAGATGAGTGATCTCAAGATTGTTCTCTGCCCTGTCTATCACCTTGAAGCCTCTGATCCACCTTTTCTCATTAGTTGAATGAAGAAGATTACTCATCCCTTCCATAGCTCGAATGAATAGGAAAGGTGAGATAGGATCACCTTGCCTCAGTACTCTTTGAGAATTGAAGAAACCAGTGGGGCTTCTATTTATAAGGACTGACAAACTGACAGTGCTAATACACCATTTGATCCAGCTGATCCATCTTGCTCCAAATCCCATCTTCTGCATCACATTGACTAGGTACTTCCAATTTAGATGGTCGTGTGCTTTCTGGATGTCTAGCCTACACAAAATTCCTGGCTCCTTACACTTTTCCCTGGAATCCACCAACTCATTAGCAATCAACACAACATCCACAATTTGTCTCCCCTTTATGAAAGCCATTTGTTGCCTATCCACCAGTGTATGTATCACTCTCTTTAGTCTTTCTGCCAAAAGTTTTGAGATGATCTTATAGACACTTCCCACCAGACTAAGTGGTCTAAAATCATTCAACTCTATTGCTCCTACCTTTTTGGGAATAAGAGCCACAAAAGTGGCAATAATACTCCTTCAAAAAGGTCTCTGGCATGGAAATTTGTATGGTAGCCACCGGATCTTATCTTATAATATCCCAACAATGACTATAAAAAGCCATAGTAAAGCCATCTGGCGCAGAGGCCTTGTCACCAGCACAGTCCTTAATACTCTCCAGTATTTCCTATTCCTCAAATGGGGCCTCAAGTGCATTCACATCCTCCATGCTGATTCTAGGACAACCTCTCATCTCCATCTTTGGTCTCCACTCTTTTGTTTCAGAGTAAAGCTCCTCATAATAGTCACAAATGCTCTTCATGATCTCCTCAGGTTCATTGATTTCAGCACCATTTGCTCTCAGCTTGTCAATAGTGTTGACTCTTTTATGGTGATTTGTCGTTCTATGGAAGAAGCTAGTGTTTCTGTCACCCTCTTTCAGTCATAAGGCCCTAGATCTCTGTCTCCAAGCTGTCTCCTCATGCATGGCTATGTCCTCAAATTCCAAGGACAAAGCCATTCTAGAGGCAATTTCCCTCTCATCTAGTGGCCTCTGTTCCTGTATTGCCTCTAATTCAGCTAACTGTGCCAGCATATAAGCTTTATATAGTTTCAGATTCCCAGGGATGGTTCTGCTCCATTGCTTAATCTTGTCTTTTAGAGCCTTCAACTTGACCATAAGGACATAATCAGGCCTACCTCTGAAACTAAAAGACTTCCACCATTCCTTGCCTTTGTTCTTGAAATTCTCTGTCTGCAACCACCAGTTTTCAAACTTGAAGTATGACTTTGAGTTACCCCATTCTCCAAATTGCAACAAAACAGGAGTATGATCCGAAGTCACTCTGTTGAGAGTACTCTGTTGCATCTGAAAGTTGTGTCCCATTCTTCTGACAAGAGAAATCTGTCCAGCCTGGCCGCAGTAGTGTGGTTATCCCCTTTTTTCTAGGTGTATTTGCCTCCAAACAACTCCAAATCCACAAGCTCTATGTCCTCGATGAACTCTGAGAAATCAGTCATAGCTCTAGTAATTCTAGAACTCACATTTTTCTCAGTTGGGAATCTAACTGTGTTAAAGTCCCCACACAACGCCCAGGGACCAGAGAACAAACCTCTAGCAGCGCCTATCTCATTCCATGTCTCCTCCCTTTCCCCCCTACTATTTGGTGTGTAAACACCAGTCAAGTGCCATGAAAGGTCTTGACCTTTCCCCTTCAGATAGCAAGTGACAGAGAA
>JAOTQJ010000002.1:18923383-18935524 GCA_025642045.1 Solanum sejunctum | reverse complement strand
ACCATTCGCATTAAATTTCAGAGTGCAGAAATATTCAGAGTAATGTTCCTTTAATTTCCATCTTTTCACTGCATTAACTTGAACCTTTGACGCATCTATAAATGTCGTCACCATCCACCGCAAGGCTTTAATGCTAACTTTGACTTTCCTCAAAAGATTTCTGCTGTGTTCTGTCCATTCAAACCAGTTTCCTTGTCCATCGCTGCACCTAACTATCTCGAAAGATTTAAATCCTGCGTTGTAGTAAATGTTGTTCTTCCGTCCTTCTCGAGTTCCCTCCATGAGCAAAACACTGGTCTGAGCTAGGCTAGATCCGGGGCCAGAAAGCTGAAAAA
The DNA here is from genome assembly GCA_025642045.1 of Solanum sejunctum. Classification (NCBI taxonomy): domain Eukaryota; kingdom Viridiplantae; phylum Streptophyta; class Magnoliopsida; order Solanales; family Solanaceae; genus Solanum; species Solanum sejunctum. Next base: position 18,935,189 of record JAOTQJ010000002.1, on the reverse strand, counting down.
AAGGAGAAAAGGTGGAGGAACAAAAGGAGAAGGTGGTATCCGTTGGTCGGAAGGACCGCCAGAGAGGTAAAGGGAAGGAGAAGAGTAGGATAAGGGGATTTCCGGTAGTCAGAAGGACCACCGAAGGTGGGAAGTGAAGGCGATAGGGGAATTTGAAAGTTTTTTGGGAAGAGGGCCTGGGAGCATTAAACTCATATTAATACATCGAAAGAAATGTTTACTTGTATATCCAACTGAAGATATGCCCCCAAGGCCTAGCTCAAGTGGCAAAGGGTGGAGGATTTGTGGCTGAGGTCACAGGTTCAAGCCCCACACCATGCAAAGCGAAGCCTGGTATTTAAGTGGAGAAGGGTAGAGGGGCGGATCCATTATCCACCGAGTTTAGAAGGTTGTGGCAAAGGGCGGGCCACAGACGGATTTCTCGGTTATCAAAAAAAAATATCCAACTGAAGATATGTATTTAACTTTTCAAATTACTGTGCTTGCTAAGCTTTCTAGAGACTACACTTTGCTACGTCTTTTTGTTCAACCTGGATTAATGGCTCATTTTGCCTGTCCATAGGGGCAGAAATGTTTATGTACAATTTTCATCTCACCAAGAGCTGACAACTGTGGATCAGAGTTCACAAGGGCGAGGAGATGAGGTCTGTGTTCTTTTCTTTTTTTTGGGTCTTATAGGAGGTGGCTTTGTGCATCACTTATGTCGAACTCAATACTGATAGTGTCCCTGGGAGACATACTCATAAACGTCCACGCTGGTTGACTTTAAACTAGAAACTTTTCAAGTTTAATTTGTTTGCTTTTAGCCCTACATGCTTTATAGACTCATTACATATTTGAAAGACTTATTATTTATTTAATGTACAGGAGCACTAATAAGTAGTACACAGTTCACTTCCAATTCCTTCCAATTCCTTATTAACTAGATAACTATGTGAAGCCTATACGTTAATAAATGATTTCACTTGTCATAAATGGAGCCTTCGGAATTGTGTGTTTGTATGTGTTCAAATGAGTGGAGTAACGACATATCAAATTCATAACAAGTGCATGAACATGGTTCTGATACTAGTTTATAGACATATTGAGATGTCAAGAGAAAATTTGAGATTTTGTGATCGCACTGAATGGAGAAGATCAATTATTGTTTTAAATGTTTGCCTACCTAGCACCAGTTCTGCGCCCGGCACTTATATTGTTGATGATATAAGGTCTTAGCTGATTGTTCTCTTTCACAATTTCTGACACGGAAACTTATTTAATGCTGTTGGGAGGTGCTCAAAAGGTATAATTTTTAGGGGAACAGAAAGGCAAGCAGAACGTAAATATAGGTGATTGCACAGTTCCAGATTGATTGTGGATTTGAGTTACTTTTTTGCCAGAAACCAATCTTTTTCATTGGAAAACAAAGTCCATGTTATGGAAAGATTGTGTCTCATAGACCAGGAAACTATGGTTTGATAACTTGACAGAGAAGACAGGTTATTGGAGGGTAGCTCTTCCTTTAATTGAAGGTTAAAGCGAGCAATGGACCTGCCTTAGCCACAACAGTTTCAGTATCTCCTCAAGATCCTTTAATTGATGTACTGTGGCTATCTTAAATCATCGAGAACCAACGTTAGTGCTCATGTTAGTTGGTACCTAATGAGCACTTGAGAGATCCTATTTGTAACTCTTCTCTAAAGACAGATGTGGGAAATATATCAAAGGAAATAACCGACTGTTTGTCATGTAGAAGTCAATGTTTATTAACTTTTTATGTTTTTCATGCTTTTCACATGCTTTCTGGTCTGTCTTTATACTTTTTTCCTGCTTGCTGAGATGAAATATTGTTGCAATGGTTCCTTCTCTTTTTCGTCATCTATTCCTCTCTGTTCATTCTCTCTTCTTCTCTCACTTCTGTCTCTATGATGCTCTGCTAATGGCTCTCTGGACTCTCAGCCTAATCGAATTCTCTTAGTTTCGATACATCACGTGCTATATCCTATAACTGTGGAAGTGCTGCATCAAGTTTTTTCACCTCATGGAATTGTTGAGAAGATCGTGACATTTCAGAAGTCGGCTGGTCAGCACCTTCAAGTTTTCTCTCTCTATGTTCTAATTTCTTCTTAATTTGTTTCTAATTCTGGATATAAAGACAATCTGCGGGGTGGCTTAGTGGTTTGGGCTTGGGACTTCCATGTTGGAGGTCTCATGTTCGAAACCCCTTGCCAGTGAAAGCAACGGGTTTGCCTTCTGGGTCGAGCTGTCGCACTAGGTTTGCTAGTGGTTTTCGAGCTATTGCATAGGACTGTTAGTTTTACCCTGTGCACACCCAATGGGTAGCGACTACAGCTTTCCCTTGTCATCAAAAAAAAAAATCTGGATTTAAAGATTGGCTAGAAATTTGATCATGGATGGAAGTCTCTTGCCCTTCTTTATCGTGTTATATGATTCAAATTTTGGATGTAACTAGTTAGCTTCTTACTGCAATTGTTTCTGGAGCATATTTGAAACTCTAATTATAACGATTGCAGTCTTTGCTCCATATCTGCATAATCTTTTCATGTTTGAACTTTGTAGGTTTTCAAGCTTTAATTCAGTACCAATCTCCTCAGACTGCTATTTCTGCTAGGAACTCTCTCCAGGTTTGCTTTCTGTTGCTTGTCAAAGAGAAGATCATTTTGTGCTATTTATTTATCTTAGCCAATGAAGCTTAGTGCTTGCAATTTTTTTAATAGGGGCGTAATATATATGATGGCTGCTGTCAGCTTGACATACAATTCTCAAAGTAAGGTTTTAAGTCCATGTAAAATGATGCTGTTTTTGTGTATGCATGGATGTATTTTGCATTTTCCCCCTTATATGTGATGATAAGTATATTCATCATGGCTGATTTTGTGACTCAGCCTGGATGAATTGCAAGTGAACTACAACAATGAACGCTCGAGGTAACTTATTTAGTGCTTTCTCTCTTTCCCTCTTATACATATCGAAAGAAGCTTTTCTCTTCAGTTGTTAGGAAATATTTATGTTGTGCATTATCTATACATACAGGGACTTTACCAACCCAAATCTACCATCAGAGCAGAAGGGCAAATCTCCTCAAGTAGTTTCCTTTGTTTCTGTTTTTAGAAGCTCTAAGAGTTGCCAGTATGGACTAAGTTCAAGCTTTTTCATTGTATAACAGCAAGGATATGGAGATGCAGGAGCCATGTACTCCTTGCAAGGTTCTGGGCCTCGTGGAGGTGCTTAATTTAACACTATTTCATTATAGTGATTGTGAAACTTTCATGGTTTTGTGTTAACTGTTTCTTCCCTTTGTTTTGTGCAGTTGGATTTCCTCAGGTGTGCATCTCTCATCAAGTTCGTAGTATTTTAGCATCTTTTCGTTATTTCCCTCTGTGCAATCAGATCAAGGCAGTGCAGCTGTAGTTGCAGCTTCTTATGCTAAATTAACCACTTCTTTTCCCGACGTTATGCTGTTGCTTTCTCATGTTTATGCTCGAATTTCCCTAGCTCTAAGTTGGGTTTGTCTTTGCTATCATTTGAATAGATTGGAAATGCTGCAGCCATTGCAGCTGCTTTTCCTAGTGGTTTGCCTCCTGGCATAAGCGGGGCAAATGAAAGGTGTACTATTCTTGTAGCTAATGTAAATCCAGATGTAAGATTCTTTCTTTCATTACCATATTGTAGCCTTTCATTTCCTTTCTTCATACCGTGATTCAAGGATTCGAATTCTTTTTCTTGTTCTTTGAAATTCAGAAGACATCTCTTTCTTATTCTTCCTGTTTAATTAAGATTATCGTACTTATCTTTATGTTTTCCTTCTGATTGGTTTTCCCTATTACAGAGAATAGATGAGGACAAGCTTTTTAATCTGTTCTCCCTTTATGGAAACATTGTCAGAATTAAACTTTTACGGAATAAACCAGATCATGCTCTGGTTCAGATGGGTGATGGCTTCCAGGCAGAGCTGGCTGTGCACTTTTTGAAGGTCTGAATTGTAACATTCATGTTGAATCTGTATTTCTTTCTTCTGTTGTTTTTTATTTTGGATTTAGTTTGTTCTGCCTCATTATGGTTTCAGCAACCTAGATACCATTGGAAGCATTTCAGAATTTCATCAAATATTTGCAGGTAGCATCAAAATTTTCTTTTCTTGTCTTAGCCGGAAGGGTAAAAGAACTTCTCACCCCCACCCCCACCCCACCCTCTATCCAAATAATCTTTTGACAAGTTCTTATTCAAGTGTAAGCTCGCATCATGCTGCGGCCACATAAGCTTGTACACAGTTGATAAATGAAGACAACATAAAATCTCATATCAAATTAGCATATATGATTGATTGTTGTTTGTATTGTCACGTTTCTCTACTTTTTCTTTATGGGGATGTTCCGTATCAGATCAATAAAAGTATTTACTTCATTTGGTTGCTCTCTGTATAGTCATGTAATAATGTGTCTCTACCTATTGCCTATTCCCCGACCCTACACATAGCAGGAGGTTTAGTGCACTGGGCTTGCCTATCGAGTTTGGAATGTACTCATTTTCAAATGCGTTGTTATACAAATCTTCAACATATGATAAATGCAGCAAGTTTACCTGAATTAAAGCTCATGCATATCTTTTGCTTCATTCATGTTTGTTAATTTCTCCTGGTATATTTTGGATACAGGGTGCCATGTTATTTGGCCAGCGGTTGGAAGTCAACTATTCGAAGCACCCAAATATTATCACTGGACCAGAGACGCGAGACTACTCAAACTCAAATCTCAATCGTTTTAACCGGAATGCTGCTAAAAACTATAGGTACTGTTGCTCCCCCACCAAGATGATCCATCTGTCAAGCTTGCCCCAGGACGTGACCGAAGAAGAGATAGTGGCTCATTTGGAGGAGCATGGTCCCATTGTGAACACAAAGCTTTTTGAAATGAATGGGAAGAAGCAGGCTCTTGTTCTTTACGAAAACGAGGAGCAGGCAACTGAGGCACTGGTGTGTCAACATGCTACATCCCTTGGTGGATTGATCATTCGGATTTCGTTTTCTCAGGTGCAAAGCATCTGAGAAGCCATCCTGGATGAAATTCTTAAAAGAATAGTAGACTGAATGTTAACACTTAAACTGTAACTTTAGTTTCTTTATGGACCTTGAACTCAAGGTATATAGGGAAATTGTAGTGTGGTGTTGTAATTTGGTAGTCAAAAAGTCTTAAATGGAGAGTTGTTTTCTTTCTTTAATTAAAGGGAACGCGCTCCTTAGTTATGAACTTCTTTCATATGTTGGATAGGGTTCATTCGAGGGGCAATGCGCTCCCACTTCCATTCGCGAATGGGCATCTTCTGACCTCAAGTGCTCACACTTTAACTTTTTGTCATGTAAAGCATATTTAATAGTCGAAATCGAAATCTTTTGATTAAGAAAGAAATAGTTAGTTTTATAGTATATTGTTTTCTTTTAATAATGAAAAAGGTTGTGTTTGACAAGAAAAAATGTAGTGGAATTTCATTTTGACAAGAATTGATAAATGATTGATATAAAAATCAGAAAGAGGAGAAAAAACGGAAAATAATTTCCAAATTACAAAAATCTAACTTGCCCATTGACTTCGTTAACAAAAATAATACAAAAAAGATTTTGTCTAAATTTTTCGCTTTAAGGTGAATTTTGTATTTTGTGTACATTTTACCTTCTCTATATTTGGAAAATTTTATTGGGTATGTTATTATTATTATTATAGAATTTCAAATGTATAAAATATTAATAATGTAATATAATTGAACGTCACAGTTATCAATTATCGTAAGCTATTGAAATCAAATAAAATCATCGAACTATATCGAATTAATTTAGTACAAGGATAATATAGTATATTTGAAAATCAAATATTATTTTTTTTTAAAAAAATAAATTTTGGACGATTTATTTTTTTGAAAAAATAACATAACTAGGCAAACATATGATATCTATTTACATTGTACAATAATAATTTGAAAAAATTACAAATTATAGTTATAGTTAGAATTTTGTTGCTATATTAGAGTTTTGTTACTATTTTCTCTTTCCTCTCTTCCTCTCTCTCGCATCTCTTCTTTCTCTCTCGCTTTCTGCAATTTCTTGTTAGATATACAATTACACATGTATATCATCTACATATCTACAATTATTTTGATAAATATACATAACTGATTTGACAGATATACGTACACAATTCACTTCTCTGCCCTCTTGCGCTCGCCGCTCTCCTCCCTCTCCAAATATCGTTTGTCAGATATACAAATACATATGTATATTTGTTATACATACAAATATTTGAAAATATACACATATAATTTGACACTATACATATATAATTCGCCTTGCTCTTCCCTTTCTCGATCTCGCTCGTCTCTTTCCTCCTTTTCAAATCACATAGCTGAAATTATATCATATAATTATATAAAATATATCTATTTGACTATATTTATTTTTAAATTTAGACTATTTATGAAAATTTTCACCCTTTTTTCCTTTTAGAAAATATTTACGTAGGCAGTGCGTTTCAACTAGAATAACTAACCAAAAGTCCCTAGGGTTTATTGAAGCCAAACAAATCACATTTCTGTCCTCTCAGCCGCAGAGCAGCCAAAACGCCGAAATGTCAGTCGATTCCTCGCCGCCGGTGGACAAACTCACCCTAAACGACGCCGTAGAGGAGGCGAAATTCTCTCAACGCGTCCCGATCCGTTCAATCGTCGGCCGTCCCGACGGCGGAGCTGGACTCGCTGGAAATGTTGTCAAAATCGGTGGTTGGGTCAAAACAGGACGAGAACAAGGCAAAGGTTCCTTCGCTTTTCTCGAAGTGAATGACGGTTCATGTCCGGGTAATCTTCAAGTAATCGTTGATGCTTCAGTTCATAAGCTTGGTGATTTGGTACTTACTGGTACTTGCGTACATGCGGAAGGTGAGCTGAAACTGCCTCCTGAAGGTGCGAAGCAGAAAGTTGAGCTTCGTGTCCAGAAGGTTTTATCTGTGGGTACCGTTGATGCTGCTAAGTATCCATTGCCGAAGACTAAATTGACTCTCGAGTTTTTACGGGATGTTGTTCATCTTCGCTCCCGGACGAACACTGTAATGATCTCTATCTCATTTTTATGACTGTCTTTGATGTCTTAATAATTTATTGTAGTTGTGGATCAATGATATAGCTCAATCACACATCTCGACTAGTAAATCTACTTACAAACTTAGATATATAATCATAAATTACACATTTGTTTGCCTCTGCTGGAATTCATCCTCTGTTTCGACTGCTCCTTTACTTCTCTTTTGGACTGTTTTTTCTAGGGCCTATAGGAAATAGCCTCTCTACCTCTGAGGTAGGGATAAGGTCGGTACACCTCCCCTGACTCAACTATGTGGGACTACATTGGGTGTGTCGTTGTTGTTGGGATTCATCCCCTGAGATTTTTTACTCTTAAGTTCATTTGACTGTTGGGGTCATGCCATTGGGGCAGTTGAACACACACACACTCATTATTAAACTCTTATTTGCACAAAGAAGGTGAACTTGGTGGAATGATCATGCCATGCTTGGGGTTTAGACTCTGTTTTTCAGATTCTTTGTAATTTAGTTTTCATCTTCCCTCTAAGATGTGAGGTGGCATATGTTGGACCCAGAAGGAATGGAATCAGTATAGAGAATTTATTTGGATGGATCAACCAATTCGGAATTGGGACGTAGTTTATTTGTAGGTTGAACAAATGGTTGTTTTCCAACATAAATCCATATTTACTACTTAAAAGTAAATGTAATCATTGGGTTAACATGAATGTTGGTGTTTTTTTTTTTAATGTGTTAACTGGTATGTGGAACTTCTGTTTTTTATTTCTAAGAGGAATTTATATTTTGAGAATATTCATTTTCTTGTAGTTCTTAGTTTTTCCCTCTGTGAAACATCTAAGAGAGACTAGTGAATTAAAAAGGCATTGCTCTGACTCCTATCTGATTGCTGAAAAAAACTAAATGGTGTGTGATTTTAGTATCTGTCGCTAGATTGTTTGATTGTAATCCAGGATTTTTCATTTTCAGATTTCTGCCATTGCAAGAATCCGTAATGCCTTAGCTTATGCCACCCATACATTCTTTCAAAACAATGGGTTTCTTTATATCCATACCCCAATCATCACAACAAGTGATTGTGAGGGTGCTGGTGAGATGTTCCAAGTTACTAGTTTGATAAGCGACGCTGAAAAATTGGAGAAGGAGCTGAAAGAGAATCCTGCTCCTTCAGAATCTGACATTGAAGCTGCTGAGCAACTTGTCAAAGAGAAAGGTGAGGTAGTTGCTCAGCTAAAAGCTAGTAAGGCGAGCATGGACAAAACTGATCCCAATATTGCGGACATCAACAAGAAAATTAGTGCTGCAGTTGCTGATCTACAAAGAGCTAAAGAGAATCTCCTGAAGTTGCAAGAGAGATCTAAATTGGGAGAAAGGTATAGACTCTCTGCTGGTATTCCTAAAAAGGATGGGAAGATTGATTATTCTGAGGATTTCTTTGGACGACAAGCTTTCTTGACAGTTTCTGGCCAACTCCAAGTTGAAACCTATGCATGTGCGCTTTCTAGTGTGTATACTTTTGGACCAACTTTTCGAGCTGAACAGTCCCACACTACTCGGCATCTTGCAGAGTTCTGGATGGTGGAGCCTGAAATTGCTTTTGCTGATATCCAGGTATCATGTAATAATTGTGTCATGTTGCTATATATAATATTTCTGGATCAAAATGTTTGGACAGGTAACTTATTTAGCAACAAGAAGTTTCACCCAGTTAAGGAATCAATTAAACTCGCGTTCTCTTACTTGATTGCATTTCAAGTTCAAATCACAGTCTCCTACTTGATTAAGTTTCAAGTTAAAATTGCAGTCTCTCACTTGATTAAGTTTCAAGTTCAAATAGTTTATGAATATCAGCTGTACATGAATAACAATAAAGCAGAAAGGTTATGTCAGACATTACATCTAGCACCCTCATAGAATTTCTCAAGGGGTTCTCGTTGGGTAGATTTCTTCATTATCTCTTTCCTCTACTCTAAATTTGTATTCCTTTGGCAGGATGATATGAATTGTGCTGAGGCGTATGTGAAGTTTCTTTGTCAGTGGTTACTTGACAATTGCCTTGATGACATGGAATTTATAACTAAATTTGTAGATAAAGAGGCTCTGAGTAGACTTAGGATGGTTGCCTCGTCGAACTGCCATCGGATAACTTATACAGAAGCCATAGATATTCTTGAGGCAGCAGCTAAAGTGAAGAAATTTGAAAATAAAGTAGAATGGGGGATTGACTTAGCATCTGAACATGAAAGGTACTCTTTTTCCAGAGTCTAGCTATAGGGTCTCCTCTGTGTAGTTATATAGCTAGTCTGATTCATGATTTACCTTGATTCTAGATATTTGACCGAAGAGCATTTTAAGGCACCTGTTATTGTGTTCAACTACCCAAAAGGGATAAAAGCATTTTACATGAAGGTGAATGAAGACAAGAAGACAGTTGCGGCCATGGATCTGCTTGTACCAAAAGTATGCTGGAATTTTATACATTTTTAGTCTGGAAAGACAGGTTCCCTTACCCACAAGCAGGTTGCTCTTCGTAAACGTCTAGATGCATGCTTGATCAAATCAATGGCAACTAGAGATCTCCTGTTGGAGAATCAGTAGGGGAGCTGAATGCCTATGGAAAATGTTTTGAAATCCTGAAAAATGTCTTTAGTTTTTTCAAGAATTTTGCGTTGATTTTCAAAAAGCTGCTTGACCACATACAAATCTTGATGAGAACTACATCTAAACACATTTGTATTCACAAACCTTTTTCTAATAAGTTTCAGAAAGGCTTTTCCTGAATATTGTCCTAACATATTAGTTGCTATCTCTTGATCTCGCTAAAACATTGTTGCACTTGAAGAAATGTAATTTTTTTGGTTACTAACTAAATCAAAAACACTGTTGCTGTATGCAATGAAGCATTTCAGATATTGTGAAAGGAATTATACACTGACCAGGCTGTGTGCCTTAGGCATTTCAGGGAAGTTAATTGGAGCAAAAGAATCAGCTGTACTTTTTTCAAAAGAACGGATACACTTACATGCAGTGGCCCTTCCAGCACCCCCCTTACAATTTTCCATTTCAATATCATGTGTAAATTTGTCTGTTGCTGCATAAACAAATGGTTGCGTTCCTCTGCAGGTGGGAGAGTTAATTGGAGGAAGTCAAAGAGAAGAGAATTATGAGGTCCTCAGATCAAGGTATGACAGAAAGATGCTTTCTAGTGGACAGCAAGATTATGTATCTGGCTGATTATTAGTTAGAATCCAGAATCTGATTATTGTTTGTTTGGCCTATTCTTTGTTCTTAGATGAAATGGAAGTAATTAAGGTAATGACAATTAATAAATGATGGAATTTTGATGAGATTTTCCTTTTAATTGCAGGATACTGGAATTGGGTCTACCATTAGAGCCTTATGAGTGGTATCTGGACCTGAGGCGCTATGGTACTGTAAAACACAGTGGTTTCGGTTTAGGCTTTGAGCGAATGATTCTGTTTGCAACCGGGATAGAAAATATTCGGGATGTCATTCCCTTCCCTAGATATCCAGGGAGAGCCGATCTTTAAATAATATCGATAGGCATGGATGCCTATTTTATTTTTTATTTTTTTGAAACTATGATACCAGTTCTAAATAGTAATTGCTATTGACAAGTTTCAAACAAATTCATATCCAGGAAACCTGTCTCATATTGTAATCTCTCAGGAGGGGTGCATTTGCGGCATAGTTGCCGCTGGGTTTACAAATGCATTCTTGTTTTTAGTAACTGATTCTGTAGTTGGTTTTGTTAGACATAAAATATAGCTTTGTTATTGGAAATGCTGTCACTTTGTGTATGAGCTTTTTCTTTGTTTGATTCTGGAATTGAGATCTTGATATCCTAAAACATCAATTTGTTTGATACAGTTATTTCCTTTCACAAATGCTTATAAGATTAGATATGTTGATGATCTGACAGCATAGGTAGTTCCAGACATTTCAATACCTTTCTTGATTTGATTTGATTTGATTTGGTGTACTAGTGTTGGCTGTTGTTATTCAAATTGGTATTGTCATTTTTGACACTGTCTAGAAAAACTGATTTAAGATTTGAGTATCCAAATTTGAAGAAACTATATGTGAATGATGTAATGTATGTATTTATCTTGACTATATAAGGTCATCAATGACATAGAATCCTAGAAAAGAATTTGCTGAAGAGAAAAATTGCTTCTTTACACACCTTTACTTTCTATAAAAAATATATAAAGTTCTTTGGGGCCTAATGCCATTGGAAATTCTACTTCTAGAAATTTTGATTTGAACAAAGTAGAAAAAACATTGGTTTCTTTGAATTTTGACAAATTTGACCTTGGGAAACAGTCTCTCTACTTTTATGAAGTAGCGGTAAGGTCTGCGTACAATCTTCCTTCTTCAGACCTCACTTGTAGGATATTACTGGATATGTTGTTGTTGTTGTTGAATGTTGTAAAATTGGAGGCAGGGAAAGAGAAAAATGAGGAGGAGGTTGCAAGGCAGAGATTCCGCTGACAAGTTTTGATAGCTGATTGAGTAAGCTACTATGATTTTTGCAATAGTGTTGACTTTAATTTTGAAATTACATTCGAGACAAGTGAGTTCATTTTCTAAGAATATATAAGTTATTTGAAACAAAACGGATGGTTAATCAAACCTTCAACTAATTGGTGTCAATTGGTTTTGTAGCTCTAAAGTTCTTGAAATTTGCTACAAAAGGTTT
>JAOTQJ010000002.1:18888363-18922118 GCA_025642045.1 Solanum sejunctum | reverse complement strand
GGGTTTTAGGAAACAACCTCTCTACTTCTCTGAAGTAGCGGTAAGGTCTGCGTACAATCTCCCCTCCCCAGACCCCATCTGTGGGATATTACTGGGTATGTTGTTGTTGTTGTTGTTACTTTTGATAAAATGATATTTATAAACACATCAATTGTGTAACTTATTTTCACTCACAAAATTTTAAAGTATTTTTTTCTTTTTTTAATTATATGTTCACTGACACATCGTTATATATCAATAACAAATAATAACATACTAATAAAATTTCATAAGTAAAGTTGGGATGAATAAACTGTACCTTTTCCAAACTATCACTATCACTACTACTATCACTATCACATAGAGATAAAGAGACTGTTTCTAGACACTGCTATACATCGAAATAATAATAATAATAATAATAATAATAATAATAATAATAATAATAATAATAATAATAATGTGTGGACTTGAATATAAAAAAAGAGAAATGTGGGACCCAAAACCAAACAATACTAGAAGTCAATGGAAACAAACAAAGATTTTGGCTTGAAAGGACCAAACCTAAAATTAGAGCCAAACCTAAAATTTAGAGCCCAAACCTAAAAATTTACATTGGAAAGTTAAAGATTTCCTGTGACATACTGAGTTAGGATTTGTGAAATTTCATATTTAAATTTCAATGAATATAAAAATGCTAGATAATTTTAATAAATACTTATCTACATTTGTTGTTACATATACTTAACTAAACAAGCAATCTTAACAATTAACAAATCAAGAAAAAAAATACATTTCACTTAATCATGATTCAGGGTATTTTATGAGATATGTATGTTATAATAATCCTTTTTATGAATTTTTTCTGATGTTGGATGCACAAAACAAAATATTTTTCTTTATGATGAATCATGAAAAGTTGGCAAGAGTTCATTCAAGACTATTTACTTCGAAGAAGAGTTGGACAAAAACTAAAAAAATATCTCTTTTCTCCCTATAAAGTAGGTGAAGTTCGACAATAATAAAGCAATTGTCTTTTTTGTTTTAGATGATCGATTCGATCACATGTTCTCAGTTCTGTGAAAGGTGAAAAGTCAAGCACTTTTCAAGGACATAACGACATTTGTCATTGTGAGCTTAGGACATTAAATCAGAATTTTTGTCACTTTATAATTTAACACATAATTTAAAATGGGATGAGTCTTTATTCACCTTATCAAGTATAGTTTTTTTTCCTAAGAAAGAGATACATGTCAATTGAGCTTCACACAATAATTAGGTACAATTTTGTAGATGTATACATGATAAGGTCACCTTCAAAACTAGGCTTCCAAATTTGTATATTCAAGAATTAAGTTAGAGATTGACTAGTAAAACAATGTTTGGATGACATTTTGACACGTCATACTTGATTACATATAATATTACATTCGCCGTTTACTCATATAATTAGATTAATTAGTGACTTTAAATTGAATTTTGAGGCTGAGTTCAACCTCTAACCTATTGATTCATTGCAAGAAAAGACTAAAAAAAAAAACTTTTAGCAAACACAAATTCTTGAGAATTGACATTTGAGTGTATAAAATTACCTAATACATATAATTAGCTAAAATGTTACTAAAGCTTTTGGGAGTATATTTTAAAAATTTATTTGGGCACAAAATTTTTTTTAAATGATTTCAAGTTCTCGAAAGTTGTCTCACAAAACAACAAAAATTTCAAGCAAAATAAAGTTTAACTGTACTTTCGAATTTTGAAAATACAATTTTAAAAAATTAATTTTTTAAGTTTCAACTTCAAAATTTTCTAACAAATGAAAACTCAGTTGACCTATTTGGTGCAAATTTTGATTAGTTGGATAAGTTTTGAATACTAGATAGTACTTATATTAAAAAGGACACCAGCATATGTGTGGTGAGATAAGTTTAGGTTTTTCGACCTTTGACTAGAGATCTCGATTGAAGCCTTTGAGAATGAAAAAAGACATCTTATTAAATACGTTACCCTAGTATGGGCTCTAGAACACACAAATTCAAATTTAGTAAGATTTCAGTTGCTTCGACTCTTTGAGAATGAAAAAATTACTTTAAGAGCACTACCTCGAAAAATAATGGTGTATGAATCCAAATTTAGGAAAACCTCAATTACTCATGCATAAATCCAATTTAGTAAGATCTCAATCACTAACCCCTGGTAAAAGTCTGATCGATAACGTTGTCCTATAAATGAATTTCGCACGCATAAAGCTAGTTTAATTGAACCTAAATGTGAATATCAAACACCAAATTAAACGAATTCAAATTTAGTAAGACCCCAATCGCTTCAACTTCTTGAGAATAAAACATGTTTTTGAAAACGTTATCCCTAGAAATGAGTCATGCGGTGCAGAAATTCAGATTTAGGAAGACCTCAATCACTCATGCACAACAAATCCAATTTAGTAAGATTTCAATCATTAACCCCTAAGTAAAATTCCAATCAATAACATTGTCCTAAAAATAAATTTTTTAATACATAAATCTAATTTAATCGAACCTTAATGTGAATATATGATCAAAGAAGGATAAATTACTAGTGAAATTAGATTAGATTAAACAACTGAATATATGATCAGAGAAGGACAAATTACTAGTAAAATTAGATTAGATTACACAATAATCAAGATTATAGCACAGGTACCAAAGTGGTAATACAAAGGGGATATACAATACATACAGCACAGCCCGCCCACACACACACACAGAGTCCCCCACTCATTATTACTTATTTTCCATTTTCATTTCCCTTCATTCAATCCAATTTTCCCAAAAATCCATTTTTTTTTTGCTCACCGAATGTAACGTTACTTCATCCTTCATTCAAGCTCATGCCCCTTCTCGCCATATACGCTAAACACCAAAGCCAGCTTCTTCTCCCGATAAGATTTTCCCCCTTTTACATCAACTACCCATGTGGGGTTCTTTGATTTTTCTCTGAAAGATCTGAGATTGATCGCCGATTCTGTGAAAACCCATTTTCTTGCTTCGATTTTCTTGGTTTTTTTGCTTCCGATCCTTGTGGGGTTAGCTGTTTTTGAGGTAAGATTTGATTTTTGTACCATTTTTTATTTGGGGTTCCTTTAATTGGGTTCTTGGTTTCTCTGAAATGTGCCAAGAATGCTTATTTTTCGTTGGTTGTTTGATGATCGGTTGAGTTATATGTGATGGGATGAAGACGATCCATCTGGGAATTGTTTCTTTTTTTCCGATTATTTTGTTTGATTGGTTTGATTTTGTTTAATTTATGTCACTGATATTTCTTGCTGTTGTTCATTTCTGTTGGAGTCGAGCCCTAGGATTGTTTCTTAAATTTCTGTATACATGCTTCCAGTGTCACTTCTTTGTCTGGAAATAAAACGGAAGTTTTTGATGACTTCACACTTGTTTGTGGGCGTCTCTGATTGTTTTGATTGTAAAGATGTCCTTATCTGCATATCGGTGCCATTTTAATATGTATGAAGTATGAATCTTCTTGTGTTGTTCATTGTAGGCCTTTATGGGTAAAAAGTTTAGAACTTTACTGCAGAACTTTGGGAATTAATAATGTAAGATCATGTTTGATACATGGAAACTATGATTTTTCCTAGATGTTGTTGCCTTTCCTGGACTGAGCGCCTTGTAGTTTTGTTTATTGGTTTCTATTTGAGGTCTACATTGTTGATGATACTGGATACTTGCATTTATAGTTATACTGTTTCTGTATTCTTTGGCTCTTATGTTGTGTTAACTCCAGATTTCAAGGAAAGGTGGGTGAACCGAGTTGAGTGTGATTTGCATGGGTGACGATGCCAGAATTGCGTAGTGGAGCAAGGAGATCAAAACGGCTTGGTGATCTCCAGCCTGCCCCTCAACCTGTTGGACAAGAGGAAAATTTGGTCTTGCCTACTCAGAACAGAACTAGAAGAAGAGGTGGTGGAGGAAGAGGAAGAGGTAATGCAACAGCTATAGGAAAAGGGCCTTCAGGGACGACACGTGGAAGACCGAGTGGTGCTGGTAGGGGTAGGGGGATTAGGTTGATAGATTTGGACCCAGAACCGCCGTGTGAGGTTCTTCCTCAAGCTGCTCCTGTCGGGGTTGCCGAGCCAGCTTTCAATAGAGTTGACGGTGCAGATAAAAAGATTGCTATGGATGGTGGTGGAAGTGCAGACAAAGTAATGGGAGTTGAAGAAGAAGCGGGCACAACTCCTGTACCGGATAGGGTATCTTCCTGTTTGCTCTCAATTTTCTTTACATTTGGGTTCTTAAATGTTTACGGATGACTTGAATTGATAAATTTCTTAAATGTCAACCCTTGCCGGAAAGTGAAATACCTTCACATCATTAATGATAACATGTAGGTTGAATTTCTATTGCAAATGGAGTTCTTAAAAGAATGTTTGTGTATCTGTATGCAGGTGCAAGTGGGTAATTCTCCTGTATATAAAACGGAAAGGAAATTAGGTAAGGGTGGATTTGGGCAGGTATACGTCGGTCGAAGAACAAGTGGGGGAACTGAGAGAACAGGACCAGATGCTGTTGAGGTACTTCCTATAACATAATGGATCTTTTACGAGCCTTTTTAACATTAATTGGATCTTAATATAGCTATAATGATTCTCACTAGGTTGCATTAAAGTTTGAGCATCGAAATAGTAAAGGTTGCAACTATGGCCCTCCTTATGAGTGGCAGGTGTACAAGTAAGCAAGCATGAATTCTATCTCGTGTTTCTTTTTCAGTCTTCAGATGTTTTGTTATCCCATTGTGAACTTCTTTTTCTTGACAGCACCCTAAATGGATGCTACGGAATCCCATGGGTTCATTTTAAGGGCCGGCAGGGAGACTTCTACATCTTGGTAAATTTTGTTTTCATCATCTTATAGAAGAATTTCTTAATCTCTCGCTTTCATGTTACTGATATTTCCTGGAACTTTTTTCAGGTCATGGACATGCTTGGACCTAGCTTGTGGGATGTATGGAATTCTTTAGGCCAATCGTAAGTTGCCAACTCGTTCTATTTACATTGATTTTCCAACATACAAAATTTCCCGGGCATGCATATGTTGTAGCCTGTTTGTCTTTCTAATTGCTGATCGTTAATCTTGCAACAGGATGTCACCGAACATGGTAGCCTGTATTGCAGTGGAGGCAATATCGATTCTTGAAAAGCTGCACCTTAAGGGGTAATTGTTATCTCTTCCAGCAATACATATGTTATTTCATCCTTTCACTTCTAACACTCTAAACTTAAAGAGCGGTATAGCAATAATGACCTATTTTTTTCATGTCAAATTTTTTGTTCTCACTTTAAGGTTCGTGCATGGAGATGTGAAGCCAGAAAATTTCTTACTTGGTCTGCCGGGAAGTCCAGATGAGAAAAAGCTGTATCTTATTGATCTCGGTTTGGGTAAGATGCATTATCGTTATCTTCTTTTCTGTCTACCACTCATATTTTTTTCTTGGAGTGTTTAATGTATTACACTTAAAGAATACCATTTTTTTCCATTTGATCTTAATGTATAGACTGTTCATGAGTTATCATTGGTTGATGCAGCATCTAGGTGGAAAGATGCAGCATCTGGTATGCATGTTGAATATGACCAGAGGCCAGATATATTCAGGTTCGTTTATATGGCATGTAACCTGAATAATCTTGGCATACAATTCAACAACCCTATTGAATATGGACCTGCATATTTGCTTTGACAGGGGCACCATAAGATATGCAAGTGTGCATGCGCATTTGGGTCGGACTGGAAGTAGAAGGGACGACCTTGAGTCACTAGCATACACATTAATATTTCTTATAAAGGGAAGGTTACCATGGCAAGGCTATCAGGTTGGTTGTTACGTGCTTCTGCTGTTTTAGTGGTCTAATTTGGTCTTTTGAAGCTTTATCATTTCCATGTATTTGTTGTTTTGGTTTGTGATAGGGTGACAACAAGAGTTTTCTTGTCTGTAAGAAGAAAATGGCCACTTCCCCAGAGTTGATGTGCTGTTTTTGTCCGGCACCATTCAAGCAGTTCCTTGAGGCTGTGACAAATATGAAGTTTGATGAGGAACCAAATTATGCCAAGCTTATATCTTTCTTTGAGAGTCTTATTGAGCCAGTCACGTCACTACGGCCAATCAGAATTGATGGAGCTCTCAAGGTTCTTATGTATTCATGTATAATGTGTTTGCACGACAATTTTGGTTTCTCACTCACCAGTTACCTCTTGTCTAATCAGGTTGGGCAGAAGAGGGGAAGGTTGCTAATAAATTTGGAGGAAGATGAGCAACCAAAGAAAAAAGTACGATTAGGTAGCCCGGCAACACAATGGATTTCTGTTTATAATGCACGACGTCCTATGAAGCAGAGGTAAGTTGCTATAAATAGAAGTGTGATAATGAGTTCTCACATGCCTGGTCATTCATTTAATTCCGAAAAAAAAAACATGTCTGGTCATTATTATAATTCCTTAAAGAGGTGCCTCTGTGCTAGACTTTTATTTTGTCTTGGATCTTATGAAAAGTACCTGTCAAACTCTAGATCTCCAAATTAAGTCTTTTAATGATTTCATTAGTTATGCGTCCAACTTGCCATAACATTACAGCTCAGATATGCCTATTTGGTGTGTTCCATAAATTTGGCTTTTGTAAGAGCCTGTGCCAGTTGTTGGATTCACAAGTATATGGAATAGCCATTCATGTTGACTCATGTCATTTGTTTATATGGAATAGATGCCCACATTTACTTGCTTGTTGTGGCATGTCATTTATTCTTGTATCCTTTCTCAAATGGATATAAATTAGGGTTTTGAGAGGTTATATATTTTTAGGATGGACCTAGTTTTACTAATGCAAATTGGATTTACTAATATATGCAGTATATATTACAAAGGTCTGCGTACAGTATACCCTCCCTAGGCCCTAACATTTAAAAAAGTATGCTTCTTGATTTTATGATTCTTGGGTTTGTCATTTTTGGATGATCTGGCCTATGAAAACCTTTGATAATCATTTCCATGTGTTAGTCACTGCATCTCTGTTGGTCTGTTTGTTTTTCTTGAAGTTTGAACTGTAAATAATTCTATATTTAATTCAAGTGTCCTTTCTCATTTTTGTTTGGACATGTTATACTTCTTGCTTAGGTTGACAGGATTAACTTTAGAAAAATGTTGGGAGATGTAATTGTGTCCTTATATTTGCATGAATGTTTTAGGTACACTTCTGATTATTCTTTTTACCGCCATTTTATCTCTTAAGGTGAGAGAAGGATATTAGAAGTGTGAATACCCTGGTGAGCAACCTTTTTGGTGCACCTTGAATATCTTCGACTCACTTTTTTCTACCTTTTATCTCTCAATGGATCATATAATAGAATCTGGTTAGACCGGCTACATTCTTGTATGAACTGTTTGATTGGGTAGGTTTACATGTGAGGACTTCCAAGTGTTATCTCGCTTTCTGGATTACGTGAACTATTCATGAATTGAGTATTTATTTCATAAAACATGGATATTCATGTTAAATTATCTTTTTAATGCATGTGATATATTAGTTTGAGCTGCTGATAGAAAGTATCATGCTGATTTTGTAGGTACCACTATAATGTTGCCGACACTAGGCTTAGGCAGCATGTGGACAAGGGAAATGAAGATGGTCTTTACATCAGCTGTGTGGCCTCAGCAGCCAATCTGTGGGCTTTAATCATGGATGCAGGAACTGGTTTCTCTTCCCAGGTTTACGAGCTTTCAGCTGTCTTCCTCCATAAGGTTGTCATCTCAGTCACTTTGCACTTTCATATTCAGTGATGATTTTCTCTTTTCTTTTCGTGGTTTATACTCAAAGAATTGTCTGGCTCTGTTGCTTTTCTTTTCAGGATTGGATAATGGAACAGTGGGAAAAGAACTACTACATCAGCTCTATAGCTGGTGCAGCTAATGGAAGTTCCTTGGTTGTTATGTCCAAAGGTTAGATATAGATGAAAAATGATTTGATTGATTCACAATTTGTGGTGTTTACAGAAGGATCGATTGATGGACTTCTCCTTGTGGAATGACATGGTTTCCATCTTTCTATTTTGGGTGGGAAATTGTCACTTTATTGGTGATAAGGAGTCTCTCCTTTAACAAAACCATCATATAATAATTAGATTGAATATGGTATATACTGTGCGTCTATGAGAATATAGCTTGAAGTTCAGAGAACAAACATAGATCTTGTATTCATTACCATGATCCCAATTATTAATTAACAGATTAAGTTCCAAGTCTGTAACTTGTTTGAACTTCATGGTACCCCCCCTTCAGTTGTTCCTTTACTTTGTTGCACACGTGCACTAGCCTTTCACATATCTGGTCTTTAGTCAAATGGCAAAGGATGGAAGAGAAAATATTTCTGTTCGGAAAAAGGCACGGATTTATTTTTGCTGTTTTAAGAGTGTGGTCATTCCTGCTTGTTGGTTTCAGCAGCTTTAGATGAGAGAAAAAGGAAGGTTGAACGCTGGGGTGGATGGGTGGTGTTGATGATGTGTTTCTGATGAATAACAGGGATGTTCGTGCGTTTCAGTCTCTACTTGATCTAGAAAACTTTAGCATAGACATGTGGTTCTAATACCGAACAATAGGGATCTTCTTGTGGTTTGTTCTCTTGCTTATATACATTGTCAATTGTAGATTTATATGCGCGCCGTGTAAGAGTAGAACTAATGATTTACTCGTCTTTCAGACCTTTTTCATAGTTCAAACTTCTATGAGATGTTTTCGATTGTGAGTGAGAACACCAAATAGCAATTTTTTCCACTAGTTATCTGCTGAAAAAGTAGGGAAAGTTAATACCACACACTAGCCTGGAGGCATTAGTTCAATGGTAAGGACGTAGGTAAGGACACATCCTGGGATGCATGGAATGGATGCATGTCATGAATTCAAACCTCAAATCCTGTAAGCATGGTATTTAGAGAAGGGTAGTGAGGTGGGTTTATTCTCCCCCATCTTTTGAACCAACCCTCGGTGTTGGACCAGCCAACTCATAGGGGATATCTTGGTTACAAAGAAGAATAAAGTTGAGACCCTAGGCTAATTATCTGAATAAATAAAGGAACATCCACTGGCAGCCTCTAAGTATAAGGAAACGCCCACTGCTACATAAATCCTTTTTCCTGGAGGAACTCCCATGGGATTCCAAGCCAACAGGTAAGAGGAAAGGTGTTCTATTACTTGAATGAGATCAATGCATGCAAGCATCTACATGCTAAAAGGGTGTTAATGCATGGATGGTTTTGTTTCTGGTTTATTATGAGTAACCCATCTTTTTGTATTTTTCGGTTTGTGAGCCGCATTTTGTTGCTAGATTATCCGCTGCAGATTGTTTACCAGGAATAGGCTTGCTGTGAAAACCAATTTGATTATGATTCTTGTTGATTGTCTTATAAACGATCTATTAATTTCTCTGTGCTTGATGCATCAGGAACTCCTTATACACAACAGTCCTACAAAGTCAGTGAATCTTTTCCTTTTAAATGGATAAACAAAAAATGGAAAGAAGGTTTCCATGTAACATCAATGACCACTGCTGGCAGTCGCTGGGGTGTGGTGATGTCTCGAAATGCTGGCTATGCGGAACAGGTGAAGTAATTTTCATTTAGTTGTCACTTTACTGAATTTCTTGAAATCCTCAACAATAGTGGCTTACAGAAGATTACTTTGTAGGTTGTTGAGCTTGACTTCCTTTATCCAAGTGAAGGAATACATCGACGGTGGGAAGGTGGTTTTAGAATAACTTCTATGGCTGCCACCACCGATCAAGCAGCTTTCATTTTGAGCATACCAAGACGTAAAATGATTGATGAGACTCAAGAGACTTTGCGGACATCTGCCTTCCCAAGCACCCATGTAAAGGTGACGAGTCTTTTGCATAACCTTGCATGTTTCCTGTTTGCCTTGATTTTCCTTACAAAAGAAGTTTAGATAGAATATACCTCTTACTCCGTCCCTCCCATTTACAAGATGTTTCTTTGACTGGATTTGGAATTTAGGATGTTTGTTTGGCTTGTTTATTGTATTAGTCGTGGGAGAAAAGATGAAAATGATGGCTAAAAAGTTGGTTTGATACAGAGAATCACATCAAAGTTTCGAATTTAAATGCTTAAATGAATTTGAAATGCTGTAAAAATTGTATAAAATTGCATCATAACGACGTGCTGTTTTTGGCTCTGCTCTATCTCATCCAAAACTGGTGTCTATGTTTATAATAATTGAAGTTCCATTTGCTAGGAGTTTGCTATTGTAGTTTGCTTATCTATTATGGATGTATTTTTTTCGTCATTTCCTTTTTCTACATTCAAATTGCTTGCATTCATTTGGCAGGAAAAATGGTCCAAAAATCTTTACATTGCATCAATCTGCTATGGTCGAACTGTCTGCTGAGATCAACTGCTGAGTTGTTGACGATCAACGAGCGTAGTCACTTTACCTTTGGAGAGATTTGGAGGATAAATTCAGCTAGTCTTGTTGGATTGCCTCCTAAGTGAGTTGAGTCGTCATGAATGATTCATGATGTAAAATCGTTGTTTTGTTGTACTGTACAACTTTCTAGTGGGAAAAGTTAAACGAGAGTTTTAGAAGTTGCTGAGCTAATGTTGGCTGCTACAAGCTGGCTAGTTTATTCTAGTTTTGGCAATTATGGCTAAAAAAAATGGTGGATTGCTGAAAAATATTTGTACCTTTAAATTGGAAGGTGTATTTTTATCATAATCCATCGAATTGATTGCCATGGTCTATCGAATAGGCCTCTTGTTAGTTGGTTTGCTGGTCAGGCTCAGTACACTGCACGGAGGAGGGTAGTTCGATGCACTAAGCTCTCCCTGTGCTTCAATATGGAAAAAGATCGATTTCTAGATTCATATCAAATTGTATGGTAGAAAGAAAGTTTTGATGGGCTATTAGCTCAGTGGTAGAGCACTCTTCTTACCACGTAGATGTGTTTATCTGCGCCTGACCTTGTGATTTGGATAGTACAAGATCCAACACCCTTGAACCATAGATCCTGACATTAGCTGTTCAATAATGTTATCTCATAACCTCATTGATGGCTCGCGCAACCTCATAACAACAAAATACATGCACACATTCATCAAGATTCATAATCTAAATATACATCTTACAACAAAATCAACCTAAAATTTCAAAAATAATTAACTGAAAACTTAAAGCACAAACTCGGATGTCAAAGATTATTCATCGCGAGTTGGCTTCAAACCCATAACTCGTATCGTCTTAACTTACTAATTTACATTAAAATTGAGTTAATATATGACCATGATTTTAATTAACACGATGAAATAGTCGATAATGTTGTTGCAGATGATGTTCTAGGAGATGATGATGATTGTTTCAGAACAACTGGGGATAATATGCTGTTTTTCCTCACTTCTTGTTGTTTGATTAATTCACCTGCAAATATTTCCAGTTTATCCAAATTTGTTTTTTCCACTAATTTTTTCCCTTGAAATAATATGGATTCCACATTTTTCTGCCTCAGCATTTCCTCAGCAATGACGATTGATTTCCTCATTTTTTCTTCTTTTATCATGTCCTGTTTTTCCACAATAATTTCATTTCCTTGTACTCTAACATAGTTATTCTTCCTAAACTCTCCAAATGCCATTGATACTGCTTGATCCACCTGCATTTGTAGGTAAAAAGCGTAAAATATTGACCGTGTAAAAAATATTTATACAATCAATTATTTACTTGTCTTGGGACCCCATAATAGGTAAATTGCATAATTAGGCAACCATAGGTATATAGTTATATTATAAAATTATAGTTTGAAGAAATTATAATTTATAGTTATATTTAAAATTTCGTTGCTATTTTCTCTCTCCTTTTGTCTCTCTTTGCAATCTCTATATACAAATACATATGTATATCAATTGCATATATACAATTATTTGATAGATATACATATACAGTTCATCTCTCTCCACTTTCTTCCCTCTCTCACTCGCCTCTCTCGATCTCGGTCGCCTCCCTCCTCCTTTTCCCATTCTCGCTTGTCAGGTATATAAATACATATGTATATTAGTCACACATATACAATTATTTGACAGATACGCACATACAATTTAGACAAATATACATATACATTCTCTCACCTCTCTCCTCCGTTCTCGATCTCGCTCACCTCTCTTATTTAATAAATCATAATTTTAGTAAACTATAACTATTTTTATCTTATTATGTTTAAGTGTTTTAATCTTTTTGAAAAATCCTCGATTAAATTTGCATGGTAAATCTCATTGCTCCCTAACAAAACGATTTTACATCAACTACACCAATTAAAAATAAAGAATACTTATCACTTCATCGACACTATTATATAGTTATAATAATAATGAAAACAATTATTATCACTTTTATTTAATTAAACATATTTTGAATGAAAGAAGAAAAGGTTTACTTACCATGTCGGCAGCTCCATCTCCGGCTATCTTAACTAACCCCGCCGGCGATGACGACAGTTTTCCGTTGCCAGAATCCGATTCTCCGTTTCCCAAAGAAATTACTAACAAATCTTCAACTGAATTAGCAAAGGGGAATTCTTGTTTATTGTTAAGAACATGAGTGATTGCAGCAGCCGTTGGATTATTCATGGTAATTCCACCACCAATGGCTGTGATCTTTCTTCTTCCATCAACTGATTTCACTTCCACCGCACGATCAGCCGTTGTGGCCCCACATACATCCGCCACCTTAAAATCACAACCGTTCATTTCCAACGCATCAGCACGCGAGAACACGAACGGTGATCCTGTGGTGAGGTCGTAGCAGGGGATTAAAACTGCTTTTACAGTTTCCTTTAAAGTTAAATCGCCGAACACTTTACCGAAAACCTTCACCGGCTGCCGAAAGACACGCCGGAAAACTCCATTTGAAGATGACCGGGAGATTTTCCGGCCGTTCTCGATTAGGAACTTGAGAGCTTCCTCTGCAGTGAAAAGGGGAACTCCATCTTTCCCACGAGTGAATAGAAGACTAGCGAGGATCCCACCCGCGCCTGAGCCGGCGACAACATCGAAAAAATTGGCAATGTGGGTGTTGTTCTTTCCGGTTTTCCGACGAAGGGTTGCTTCCAAATGGGCTAAGGATTTAGCGGCGAGTATGCTATTAGTGGACCCACCGCCGTCAATAGAGAGAATTCTGATTTTTCCTGCGGCGACATTTTTTTTTCCGGTGAAGGGGGTGGAGAAATTAAGATTTTCTGTGCATGCAGGGGAAAGTGTTGGATCATTGTCGTAGCCAAAGAGGAACTTGTTTTCAAGAATGGAAAAGATTTCGCATGTTAATTTGTCAACTTCCATGGTAGAAATTGCAGCTGCTGCCATTTTTGTTATTTTTCTCTTTTTGTTGAAGAAATCAATGGTTTGAAAAGAGAAGAATGGTGAAAGAACAGGTAGACAAGTGTGTGTGTGTATAGATATATATATGTATGTATATAGATGTATACACAGATATATAGAAGAATGAAACCGCAGTCCGCAGGGTGATTTTCCTTTGGCTGGGTGGGGTGGGGGGTGGGGCAAGTGGCAAAGCCACATAGTAATGAGAAATTACTCCGAATTCGATCTATTTTTATATAATAAAAATAATTTTTTATGTGTATATTTTTCTAAAAAAAGATATATAGAAAGGAGATTTTTGTACCCAAAATATTTTATTTTTAATAAAAATAAATAAGCTTTTCCTCAAAATTATTATAAGGATGAAAATAATTGATACCTAATAAAACTAGTAGATGCACGAAAATATTATATCCAACTTAAAAATTACTCCTTTCACGTTAAAGGTGCACATTTATCATATAAGTATATAGACGGACAACATATTCAAATATAATGATTCTGTAAAAAAATAAAATAATTACGAAAGCCCCCTCATGTTGGATTCGTGCTTTTTTTTAAGAGGTTTAAAATTTTAACAAATAGCCAAATTAGTTCGAAAGAATTCTATATTTATTATGAGAATTTTTCAAAAAAAAATATTTAAAATATAATAAGACAAAAAATAATTATAGTTTACTAAAAATAGTTATAGCGGGCTAAAATTACGATTTATAGTTATATATTATAAGAGAAAGACAAGTAACATCGAGAGAGGAGGAGAGCGGCGACCGAAATCGACAGAGTGGAGAGAGAAATTGTATATATATATATCTGTAGAATTGAATACGTATATCTATCAAATAATTATATATATGTAACTGATATATATATGCATTTGTATATCTGGAAAGAAATTGCAGAGTGATAGGGGAGAGATGCTGATATGAAAGATAAAATAACAATAAAACTCTAACTCTAACTATAAATTATAATTTTCCCAAACTATATCAAATCTGATAATTATAAGTTTAAATTTTATTGTAATGTAGCAAGAGAAATGAGTAGATGTGAACAAGTGAGTAATGAAAGAATTTTGTTATAATGTAGCAAGAGAAATAAGTAGATGTGAACAAGTGAGTAATGAAAGACCCCAATCGAGTTATTAATCTTATTTTAAAGTTTTTTGAATTTTTTTATGGTCTATTAAGATTAAGAATAAGTGTAATAAAATATATTTTGAATGTGTTATCGATAAATCAAATTATCTCCAAAAGAATAAAGCACATTTGTGAAGTATGTAAGGAAAACTACAATAATACCATACCTGGTGAAATCCTGCAAGTGAGATCTTGATAGGGTAGAATGTACGCAGACCTTATAAAAGTAGTGATACTATTTCCTGGAAATCCTCATCTCAAAATCCATAAACAGAAAGAACTAAATATGACAAAAGGAAAGGGAAGGAAATAGAAGGGGCGACTAACAATGAATAGCACATGACAATATATAAATATGATAAAACTAACACATATACAACAGATAATGAGAACACATAAAAAAATAATAATAATTTTAGCTTGCTACTCTAATTCGCGACCTCCACTTCTTTCGTATCGAAAGTAAAATTATCAATCACATGTTCTTATGTCAATTAGTTTAAAAATTAATCCTAATTTGAAAGATACCAGGAATTTGCTAGATCATGGCATGATAAATTAACTAATACTAATTAATATCTTGATTCTTCGTAGCTCTTAAAATTAAGTATTTTTTGTTCGGCAATATAAATCTTTGAATCTGCAGAAGATGAACAAGAAGAAGAAGCAGTAGAAGGTAAAAGAAGATCAGTTGTAGAGAGAAGACAGAGAAATTATTTTAAGAGGGAGAGATATTTTTCGGTGGTAAATCCCAATAATTAAAATTGGGTAACCTCCACGGCAACATGGTATATATATTAATGATATCTGAATATTTATAATTACACAGAATATAAGTATACACGAAGAATAAACAGATGCTAAATATATTATCAGGTTTCACTACCTAACATTTCTATCATGTGGAAATTCGAAAAGCTTCAATGGAGAAATTGATAATAAGGCTCTCATGAATATGAAAACAACTTGTTTCTCCTTCAATAATTGATAACAGAAATGTAACTATTATTATTTTTTTGCAGACGCTAACTTACAGAAGAGGGCAAGCACTGGTATGGCGGATAGTTACATTAATCTACTTCATGCCTTTGACATAATGTTGGAAAAGACATCATGGGAGATGGAGACAGATATTTGAAGAGGTTAGTGTAGTGCACGATGTTGTTTGGTTTTATACTTTTCTTACACATCCTTTAATTCTTTCCATTTTAACCGCTAATATAACAAGTTTGTTCATTTTTTTTAAAAAAAAGAAAAAATTAGTATAATACATTTTGAACAATTAGTTTTTAAATATCTAAATATATATAATTTATTAATCTGTAAACACTATAAATATATGTTAAAAAGGGTCTTAGGTCTAACTCACACCTTAAAAGCTAGCTCAAAGGGAGGAGAATTGCCTAAATCTCATCCTATTAACCACCAATGTGATACTTTGTGTCTCCCCCCTCACGCCCAGTGCTTAACATCTGATGCATGAACAATTTTTTCGGGGGCCCAATATTGAGAGAAACGGGCTCTACTCTGATACCATGTTGAAGAAGGTATTAGGCCTAACTCACATCCCAAAAACTAGCTCAAACGGAATAGGATTGCCTAAAACTTATAAGGAGACCACACATTCTATTAACCACGAATGTGGGACTTTGTGTCTCAACAATATATACTTAAATATAAGAAAAAAAATTTAATCTAGACAAAATAAATTATTATTGATAAAAGTTACTCAATAAATATTTTAAGTTTGGTAAAATACCTAGACTACATGTATAATTTATATATTAATAAAAATAATTGTTAGGAAAAAATGTAGTCATCATTTTTATAAGAACAATTTAACATTAATTAATCCTAATTAAACAAGTAAAATATCTCTATGTTCTATAATGTGTCTGCCGCTGTACTTTTTTTCTCCAAAATAAGTAAAGTAATGATTAGGATGCATTCAACAATTTTAAATAATATTACTTATTTATGAAGTTGCTTTGGAGAAGAAGAGGCATAAATTTCTTTAAAAAGAGGAAACACTATGAAGCATAATTTTTTTCGAAAATAAAAATTGTGTCTTTAAAAGAATTTGAAAGAGATTATGCTTTTGTTATCGATTTGATTCATTCTGATCTTTTCTAGATACATTAAAAGATTTTTAAGTAGAAAAAACAACGTGCTTAATAATCTACTATCTGAACTATTTAGATTCAGATTTCTATTAAATGCAAACAAATCAAATTGTATTAAATTTTGTGAAAATAAAAAAGATAGAGACTTGTTTAAATGAAAGCTTCTGTTGTTGTTGCCATTCATAATTTGTGATAGGCTGATAATAGGTTAATTAGTTGTTATATTTAGGTGATTTGTTTATTCAAAATTTAACTAATAATTATTTAATAAATGATCTAAGATATTGTACATTAATTAGTACTACATAAAAAGTTAATTGCTTTGTATCCATGCATGGTACATGACATCAATATGTATATCTCTTAAAGATCTCAAATGGTAGGGGTCAAGGATAATGATGTTGTCCATCACTTGTGTTTTAATTTAGTACAAAATTTAAGAAAATAAAATAAAAATTTAAATTTTGTGATCTAAAAATAAAATCTGTTAAATATATTAAAATATTATTTAATTTTGTAAAAATTTAAATATGTTATATGAAAAGTTAAAATTAAAAAATTGTTATCATAAAGAAAGGTAGACAAGTCAAACGAATTGAAACAGAGAGAGTATTACTTCTTAAGTGAAGTTTTGTATTTCGTGAACACAATTCACTTTTAAGTTTTCGTCTTCAATCAAAAAGAATACAGGGCCAAGCAAAGCCTCAATTAGCACAATGGAGTTCATATCGATATCTTTTGTTTGGTCGAGAATTAATGAAGGCGAATTGAACATGTTGTGTATTACTTTATGAGTTTATCTGAATTTAATAAATTTATTTTGATATGCATTTTATATATGATAAAGTTTTCACTTATAAATAAGTATAAAAATTTGAGTTCAAAATCAGTAAATCAAATAAGTTGTGATAGGATTGCGAACTCAAATTCATATGTATATAATTTATCTTTTATCCATTATCTTTCTCAACAACAACAAACAACATTACCCCAATGCCTCAAAGGCTCCCGTCCATTGCGGAGTAAGCGGAGGTCAGATGTACTCAGCCTAACCCCTATGTTTAAAAATATAGCGCGACTGTTTCCGAATGACCCATGATGAGTGTCGAGAGTTGCATTGACTAATTGCTACTTCACAATTGAAAGAAGCACAGACAGTTTAAAGAGTTATTTTGCTTTATTCCATCATACCCCAAAGCCAAAAATAGTGAATATTCGGCTCCATCTGAGATTGATGGAAATGTCCGTTATCTTTCTCGATAATATAATTTTTATTATTTATTCTTTCCGTTCATCTTTAATTGTTCACTGTACTAAAAATAGATGTCCAACAATGTTTGTTAACTTTTTTTAAGACATTATATTTATTATATTTAAATATAATGTATAATGTATAATTACCTCTATTATTTACTGCTTCTTAATCAACCAAGGCTGTGAGGAAGTTGGCGGATTGCAAGGTGTTGTACCCGCTTATCTTCCTATGCCAAATCAATAGTGGATAACTATTGTTTGACAAAGATAGTAATTAAATTGAACAACTACCTAAGTTAAAAAAAAAAAAAAAGGTTTAATCAAAGTCAAAGGGCAAAAACATGAGTTCATAAATGAATGGACCTTTTCTCACCAGCACAATTATAAATGAATAAGACCCTCTTTAATTAATGAACATTGATATTGAAGATATTCCTTAGTTCCTGTTCCTTCATTTTCATTAATTTTTCTTACCAAATTTTTTTTTTTCTTGTTTGGTAGATTCAAAATTAATTGTACTTGTAGGGGTCCTCCAAGTTACAGCTAAGAGCTCTCACCAATTTTCATGACAAAACTTGTATTCATGTACTCTAATTAATTAATATATAATTTTATAATATGTCCACTTCATGAAATAATCAACTAATGCATGCAGAAGATTTGCAAACCTCAAATATCTTCATGTAAATTTTCTACGATTTTCGTTTGAGTTGTATGAGGTAAAAACTCATTTCACATACGTTTAGAAGTTGAATATGTTGAGACACAAATTAATGGGATGGATG
This sequence comes from Solanum sejunctum, assembly GCA_025642045.1. Taxonomy (NCBI): domain Eukaryota; kingdom Viridiplantae; phylum Streptophyta; class Magnoliopsida; order Solanales; family Solanaceae; genus Solanum; species Solanum sejunctum. Next base: position 18,903,433 of record JAOTQJ010000002.1, on the reverse strand, counting down.
AACTCCTTATAAGGCTTAGGCAATCCTCCTCCCTTTGAGTTAGTTTTACGGTGTGAGTTAGGCCTAAGACCTTCTTCAATATAATATCAGATCAGGGCTCGTCTCACCCAATATTGGGCCTCCAAAAAAATTGTCCATGCACCAGATGCTAAGCACTGGGCGTGAGGGGGTGTTGAGATACAAAGTCCCACATTGGTGATTAATGGGATGGGTGGACTCCTTATAAGGCTTAAGCAATCATTCTCCCTTTGAGTTAGCTTTTGGGGTATGAGTTAGGCCTAAAACCTTTTTTAACAGAATCCCACCTTCAACAACATAAAATACGACTTAGGTTAGTTAATACACACAAAATATCTACCTAACTATTTGACAATTAGTTAATTAACAAGACAAGCTATCGGTAATGGCTTCAGATTATTAGTTTATAACACTCCTCTCAAATTGGTATATCTGCAAATTAATCTTGAGTAATAATATTTTTGACGTCATAAATGGGACTTTGTTGTAGTTTTTCCCTTGCAGAATACTAATGCTTGAATTTTGATATTTTAGTCGAATATATCTAGCTCTACATCTCATATATTTATTAAGTAGTTTTTATAATTAGTATTAATTATACTCCATGCGTCTCAAATTAATTAAATTTTTGAGGCTTTTTTCAAGGTTCAAAATAGTTGAATTGTTCAAAGTTCAAGATGAATATTTGAATCTTTTTTTATTTATTGAAGTTTTATATTTTGTAGGAGATAAATTACACTATACATTTATGATTTTACAAAGGGCAATAGTGAAAAGTATGATATAAATTCTTTTTTTAAATATTTTTCTTAATATATATGCATTATCTCACAAATTCAATTAAAATGAAATTAAAAAATAATACTTTTCTTTATTTTAATTTATTTATCTTACTTTAACTCGACACAAAATTTAAGACAATCGAGGGTCATTTCATTCATCAACCAACTAGAATTTGCATGTACTACTTACCAAAATAGTACAACAACATGTAAGAATGGGTAGGGGACCTCAATTCTATGGAAAAAAATTATCTCATTTGTATTTTGCATGCATTTGATCATCGAGAGACTTTAATAACTATAGCATATTAAAAATGGAGAAATTGAGATTTTATCTCCATGATGAAAGTTTTAAAATAAATGTAATTGTATTCTTTTATTGTTAATAGAAACTTTTGAAGTATATTTAATAAAAAGTTTATTGTAGTAATTTGTATAATATAAAATAATTATAATTTGAATTATGAAAATGAAAAAAAATTCTCGATAGGGAACATTTAGTTTCTCTCTTCAATAGGCTTATGTGCATCGCGGTTCTTTGATTAATTATAACGTATATATAGAAAATTATATTGCATATATTATATTAGTCATCAAACTATTAAGCACTAATTAACTTAATTGAGTAGAATTATAAAGGTTTCTACCGTTATAACAATAAATTTGTTAGACATAAAGTCAATATGTATATAAATTTGATTTTAAATGGTGGGTAACTTGTCATATCAACAAGGGTAATTTACCATACAATAACTGACAAGAATTTATTTAGAATTATAATTTATGTTACTAGTTGGAGTAGTTTATTGTATAAATCGATATTTTAATTATCTTAATTAATTGGTCATTAATTGACAAGTAGTGACATGCATATGCATTTATTCATGAACTGTACAATAAGTATAAATATATCACCTATTATGTAATTAGATAGCCTACATATATAGTATTATCACAAATATATATAATAAATTATCGTTAAATAAATAAATAATTCATTCAGATTGAGACATAGATATCTCGCATTCTTTAAGAAGATTTAAACTTATTGTAGCATAATCTACACAGATCAAACAGTATATCTCTTGACTTGTACGTCCCCTTGATCCAAGATATAACAACTAATATCATCTTTTAACTAAAACAATTTCGAATTAGTTGAAGAGTTCAAAACTCCATATAAAAAGCCTTCCATCAATATATAATACTCTCTGTTATACAGGGGTGAAGCCACCTATTTAGTCTGGGGGTTCACCCCCTTCGGCGAAAAATTATACTATTTTACATGATTAAAATAATTTTTTATGCATATATAACAGAAGTTGAACCACCTTTTAGCAAGTTCATATATCTATTTTTTCAAATATTGAACCTCCTAACTCAAAATTTTAGCTCTGCTTCTGCCTTTATATAGTGAATATAATTAAAAACTTAGAATATTTTCTTTGTCTCAATTTTTTCTTTCATAATTAATATATTTCATGTCTTACCGAACACAAAGGAAGGTACATCATTACATATAGGTGACGATGTCTTTCATATAATGAATTGGTAAAATAATGGGTAGTCCTATGGATAGATAAATATAATAGATATTATATCAATTATAAAAAAAATTAATAATCATACGAGTTACAAGAAATTAATTATAAGAAATAATAGTCATATATATTATAAAAATTAATAATCAATTTTCATCGTAATTTATACACATTAACATATACAATTAATATTTTATTTTAATAATAAAATGCACATATATCAATGGATAATAAAGAATAATTAGGGTCACCGACAGTTTAATTGTAGACAAGAGATGAATTAAAAAAATAACACAAAATTAAAAAGAGCCACACATTATTGTGAGGGATCAAATTGAGCAAATCAAGCAAGATTTTTTATGTTGTTTAAGTGGGGACACCCCCTAAATTATTAAGTAGTTCGTAGAGATTAGCTTAAAGACCAAAAAAAATCATCAATCTACAAATGGAAAAGATTTTAAAAAGTTGGAGTATAAACTAAATACAAAAAATAAACCATTAATTTCTTTATTTATTTTTACTCGTTCATTATATTAAAAATTCTGACAAATAAAGAATTTCACCATATTATTCTTATAGTTTGAACTTTTTTTTAAGTTTAAGTCCATAAAAAATTATTAAAGTTTGAACGTATAAAAAAAAAATTCACAAATAGCAAATATATTAAGCTTAATAAGGCTCCATAGCTATGGTTCGTTAATTAAGCTCCATATCTTGTTCACTATGGTATTTATGTTTTATGTTTTGCCTGCCAATATATAAGCATAGTAAGCTATTAGTTTTTTTCATAACTTACACTAACGTTGTTGAAGAAGGTCTTAGGTCTAACTCATACCCTAAAAATTAGTTTAAAAGAAGGAGGATAATCTAAACCTTATAAAGAGATCACCCATCTCATTAACCATCAATGTGAGACTTTGTGTCTCAACCCCCCTACCAACTTTGTGTCTCAACACCCCCATACCAACTTTGTGTCTCAACACCCCCATACCATGTTAAAGAAGGTGTTAGGCCTAACTTACACTCCAAAAGCTAGCTCAAAGGCAGAAGGATTGTCTAAAACTTATAAGGAGACCACTCATCCCATTAACCATCAATGTGGGATTTTGTGTCTCAACAAAGGTAATATAATAACAAGTTGTATGCAAATAAATAACGATTATGAATTTTTCTTATATGAATTAAATGTATCAACAAATTGTATACAAATAGGTAGAGTATACAAATTTTAGATTTATGTAATTAGGAATCGAATTATACAAGTTCTAACAAAATTAATCAAACTATAGTTACGTTCAACAATTAATTAAAATTATAGCTAAAGTAGATAATAACCATTAAATATTTTTTATTTGGTGTAATTTTTCTAATATATCTTCTCTCTTATTATAATCCAAAGTTCGATTAAAAAATACTGTAACTTAAATTCACTTCCGACAATGATACTTAATTTAAGCATAAATTTAACCTTTATACCAAACAATTTGGTGTCCTAATCATGTCTTTGCCACTTTAATTATGAGAGGTTAGTTAATTCAATATTCATTCTGTTTTTGAATAAAAAGGGTTTCAATATTCATCATATATATTAAAATAGTAACTTCTGTCTGATATTGATGTTAATTAATTAACCACTAATGGATAAAAGGGAATATTAATCTTATTCCTATTCATTGCTTATATAACTTTTTTCTTTTTGCTCAATTATTCCCTTCATTTCTTTTTAGTACGAGTTGTATTTTTCAAGAATTAATTTAATTAATTTTAAAAATTAAATTATTATATATTTTAAAATAAAAATTTAAATTTTTAAAAATTGTACAAAAAATAGTATAAATTATAAATTTTTTTATATCAATATGATAAAAATATATTTTAAAATATTAGTTAAAGTTCATATCAACTGACTCTGAATGGAAGGAGTATTAAGTACATACACATGATACCTATATGAGTATTCATGTAACAAGTCAAGATAAAGGGTGTGTTTAGTATGAAAAAAAAATCAATTTTTCTACGTATCATCATTCTAAAAAAAAATAAGTTCGTTGAAAATAATTTAAATTTTTAATTAAAATAGAATAAATAAATTATATAACTGACGATATTACAAATTCATTATCTCTTATTTTGGGTATTTTAACTCTCTTTCGCATGTATGTATGCTCTTTCTAATGCTGACACGTGTTATTTTATTCTGAGAATTTTTATAGAGGACTACTAAAACATCTATTGAGTCAAAATATCTATTGCGCCCGTATAACACACGTTTTTTGATAACTAGTATATATATAAATGTGGATTCTAAATAAGACTATTGAATTCGTCCGAATCTGTCAATTATTGGGCCTGAATATTCGTCAGTCCAGTTAATCCCCAGATTAAGTGGCCCATTTTACAGGAGTATTAGACTTGCATTGGGCCTGTACAAAGTTGATATCCATTTGATTGAGGTTTTTTTTGTCCATTTACTGAATAATTCCATCTTATTTGATATTTGTAAGAAAAAATTATGCGGATAAACAAATATATAATAGTGATTGAGGATGGGAGTTTTTCGGCGAGGTAAGGGAAATAAGGAGAGGGGCTGCTGGAGCTCCGGGGAACTCTTTGTCAGGGAAGAAGATAAATATTGAAACCAAAAAAAATCTAAAAATTATTAAATTTAGTTTAAATATTATTCATCCATATCTAATTATATACACATTTCATGACAAAACCTAATGGACTAGAAAGATAATGGGTCCAAATTATGGGTCAATTGGACATACGCGTATAATTATATCTGAACAAGAAAAAAAATTATCATATTGCGTTAAAATTTAAAATTAAACTAATTAAAATTATAATATTCTAAAAATAAGAGCAATTATCAAAAATTAATCTAAAATCGCCCAAAAAGTATTTTAAGCTAATTAAAAATATTAACATAAAAAGTAAGAATTTTTTGAAATGTTGGACCAAAATTGGGTGTCAACAAATATTATGCAGGAATTGTATAGAGAATTACACAAACACTGTGCACAAAGAATATAGAACATATAAGTACTATACAAAACTGCGAATTGTATAGAAAATTATACAAATGTATATAAATATTGCGCTAATTATACAAATGCTATTATAACTATTATTTCAAATTGTAATTAGCCAAACTATAGCTATGGACTATAATTGAGTGGCTATATGCGAAAATTTCTCTATTTATTATGCGTTTAAGATAATACGTACACAACATATAAATAATATATATATTGTACTGAATATTATACATTATATATATAATATACATACTTATACACAACACATCCTACAAAAGTGTACCTGTAGTGTATAGTCATGAATTAAATTAGATGATGGAAAGGTACATTTATGTAAATTTTGCTATTTTATTTGTCCACCTTTACGTGGAATGCTTTCTTTTTTAGTTCGTTCTCAAAAAAGTGTTCAATAATATAGAACAAAACTGGAAAAAAGAAAGAGTAAAAAAAGAAAAAACAAAGAAAGTAAGAGGAAAATAATATAAAAATTATAAAATATATTGAGGATCAGACATAAATAATAATTAATAAATTTAATTGGATTAAACTGTGTTATGATTTCATGACATGTGTCAACATATAGCACAGTCAGTAACAGCTCAATTTTTTCTTTGTATCATAAATGTTGAAGAAAATAAATAAATTCCACATTCACATTTGTGCATTTTTCCAGCTCGAAATTTTCCTTCTTTAACAGGTAAATGATCATATTTACTGGCCATTTTCTTAGTTTTTCTTATAGATCTCTTAGATTGTTTGATTTCTTAATGAGGGGTAGTATAAATTTGCATTCTTGTTTTGCTTGTCTGTCATTATTCTCCAATGAAAAAAAAGGGTTCTTGGTAGTTTTTCATTTGCATTAAGAAATTTTGGATTTTGATTGTGATGGACATTTTTTGTTTTGTGGACATGTCTGATCTTTGATGGAAAATACCAAGAGAATGAGATTCCATTTTTGCTAGAGATATCAAGATCCTATTTGCCTGGTTGGGTGGGGGTGGGGGAGCTTTTGTGCTTTTATTGGGGAAAAGAGTTTTAGGCCATGTTGAAGAATCTGACACGAGTGCGGAGAGTCCGCTCAACTTAGGATTTAGTAACTAAAAGTTAGCTACATTTGATTAATACTTTTACTTTTGGTTTGTGAATTGTGAAAATGTAACACACCGGGCATGTTGTTGTTGTTGTATCTTGTCTTTGGAATTAAATGTAACACATGTACAACAACAACATCCCCTGTGTGATCCCACAAGTGGGGTTTGGGGAGAATAGAAATGTATGCAACCTTACCACTATTATAGAGGTAGAAAGGTTGTTTCCTGAAAATGTAACACATGTGAATTTGAAAATGTAGACAAAGTGAATATATTGAGAGCATTTCTCAAATCATTTAATACGCATTACCTGAGCAGGGGTTATTTCCAAAATAACCTCTCTAGTTTTGCTAGGTAGGGGTAAGGTTTGTAGACAATATACCCTCCCGAGACCTCACCTTGTGGGACTATAGTGGATATGTTGTTGTTAGTTTGTACCATGAAATGACCTTTCATCAGATAGAAATTGGTATGAAGAATGAACGGGCAGTAGCTTTTGGAATTTCGAATAGGTGGTGCCTATGCATTTCACCATTTATTCAATTTTTGAGTTTTATCATTACATTGCACGACTTGTGATATGGCTTAAAGCATAACATTGGCATTTCCATGTAGGCTTTCGTATACTGAGGTGTAAACATATACAGATCTCTTCAATCTATTGAATATCTGTCCTTTGGAGGCCATAATCACTAGATCCAACAAGTTCCTATGATAGGACTCCTACCTTCTTTCCCACCATATTTTATAATCGGAGTACTTTTACACCCTAATTTTAAGATGGATGATGGAAACTTTTAGACTATCTTGTAAGTTGTAATGTTAGTTGTTGCACCCTCGCAATCGCCTTCTCTTATGCGTTTAACTTGATTAAGTTAAAATGTTAAGTGGTATTTCTTCTGCTATGAATTAGACTGCAAAGTTCAGATGAGAAAAGGGTGTTCTAGACCATAACAATACTTACATATATTCCCCAAATCTTCATTCTTTTCGTCTGTGATGAAGTAATCGATATATGAGAATGCTGTTTTAATATATCAACTGATTAACTGCCCATAGGACCTAGCACGGTGCTCTTAGTAACTTCTGGTATTTTCATGTGTAACTAGGAAAGTCAAAGGTTACTATTTCTTGATGTCTACTGTGGGCAATCCAGCAAACATATTTTGGCATGAAAATCCAGTTGGGAAGGTGGAAAGGGAAAAGCTGCTCAACCAACAAGGATGTGTTGTATGGATCACAGGTCTCAGTGGATCAGGTTGATATCAATGTTCAATTCTTATTATTTGCCTATTGTATTAGCTGTGGCGAATTCGTATATTTTGTACTTATGTTTAGAGGAATAAGAGAAAACGTTGTTCTTTCCCAAGGGGTTCAAAACTTTCCGATGCTCATTTTTTCAACATGCATTTGCATTTGTTTTTCAAGATTTTATCTGAATTTGTGCAGGAAAAAGCACACTTGCATGTTCCCTAGGTAGAGAATTGCAGTCAAGGGGTAAGCTTTCGTATGTTCTTGACGGAGACAACCTGAGGCATGGTCTGAACAAGAATCTTGGTTTCTCACCAGAAAGTCGGACTGAGAATATACGTAGGACTGGTAAGTGTGTTTATAAATTGTCTATCGGTGAGACTTTGAGATGCTTGTGGAAGAGTTTTGGAGACAACTCCAGCAAACAGTATGTTGCTTCACTTTAACTCTGTAGATGAACTTAAGAATAGTCTTCTGCCTCTCCAGGATTTCTTATTTCAAATTCTTAAGTTTACAAATGACTTGTAAACACTTAGAGAAGAGGAGGGAGGTTTGGACAATGAAATAAAGAAAAGATGAAAAAAGTGACGGCGGACTTCCACCCTTCCATTCATGTCCACACCCCATTTTGATTTACATGGAAATGGAGTATATAAATGTAGTAATGGAGAGGGAATAAATGGGCGGAGCTAAAGGTACTAATGGAGTTCCTAATTGAACCCCTTTCGTCTGGAAATTTACATTCATGTAGGATAATATAATTGTTCTCTACGTATATAAACTGTTGAATCTCCTTAACATTAAGGAAGCTTCTAGATATAACAATCTTGCATCTTTTTGAATCCCCTTGTAAGAATTCCTAGTTGTTCCGCAACTGGGGGGAATAGTGTTGGCCTATGGGAATTGCACGTCGCTGGATAACTTCATTGCTACCTGATTGAGCGGATCCTTTTAGTTTCTTGCGTTTGGTATGAGGCATATTGGTAAACATTTTGTAGTTCCTGATTCTGTAATTTTGGTCAGGGGAAGTTGCAAATCTCTTTGCAGATGCTGGATTAATTTGCATTGCAAGTTTGATATCTCCTTACAGAAAGGATCGTGATGCTTGCCGTGCATTATTGCCAGATCAAAAGTTCATTGAGGCAAGTCTCATGCTCATTGATCTATTGAAGAGATCTTTTGCATCATGTAACATTCTTTTTCTTGACACGGTTCAGGTTTTTATGAATATGCCTCTCCAACTGTGTGAAGATAGAGATCCAAAAGGCCTCTACAAGCTCGCCCGTGAGGGTAAACTCAAAGGTGTGCTGTAGTCTATATTTCTTCCACATCTGTATAAAATTTGGATTCCTAAAAATGATGATTAACTCGAGTAATCATGGAGTCACGTTGTCCAATTATTAGATACACAAATTTACAACACTGTAAATAATATATTGCAACTCTCAACATCTGTTCTGCTATATTTTTTGCATGTAAAATTTTTATCTAATTCTTGTTTCCATGCTTCATGCCATTATTATTTGATAACTGTTTGTAAGTCGCAAATGGGAAGATGTTCATCGGAGCACTGACAAATTGAGTCGAACTTTTGACTTTTATTACTGAAACGGACCTCAAGTTTTTATGGAAATTTTAGAATCTCATTTTGTAGGTTTTACTGGAATAGATGATCCTTATGAACCACCTTTGAATTGTGAGGTATGTATCATATTACTTCTGCTGCTGCTATAAGCTCCTTCAGTTTTCTCGTAATAACTCTCGTCCTGAACTGCTGCTTCTCTGGTTAGATTGAAATAAAACTAAAAGACGGAGTAGTTCCTACACCACCTGAGATGGCAGGGCAAGTAGTTTCTTATTTGGGGGACAGAGGCTTTTTGAAAGCTTAGTGACCGTGCTTGCTGCAGATAACAAGAGAAGACAAAAATGTCTAGTTCTCTTATTCTTTTCTGATATGATCAGTTTGAGATGATTCATATATGGTCATCTGGTTTCTAGTTCCATAGGATGTCAAATGTGATACAACTATATGCTGTAGAGTTAGTAGTTATACACATAGCCGTCTCAAATTCTCATCTGTTTACTACACATTTCTAACTTATTTAGCTTCAGAATTCGAATGTCATGTAGACAATCACCATTGTTACTTTTTGCGCAGGGAAGATTATATTATTGCTCTTTAATGATGTGTTTCCATCCATCTTGGAAGTGAATTAATGTCAAAAATACAACAACATATCCAATGAAATTCCACAAGTGGAGTCTGGAAAGGGTAAAAATGTACGCAGATTTTACCACTACCTCATAGAGATAGAGAGGTTGTTTCCGGGAAACCCCTCTCAATAATCAAACCCCATAATAACCATCTTCATGCTATTGACCATCTTGATGCTAGACAATAGTCACAATACCAATCATGACCTTGTTAGGGGTGATTTTGATACAGGCTGAAACTGCTAACTAGGATTAAATAAGTTGATTCCAATATGGAAGCTGACTACTTTATAGCAATTCTTTAGCACTAGGGGATGACTTAGTGGTCAATGAAGTATTCCGAGAAAAAAAAAACTAGTTGAGTTCTACTCATATGTTCAAAACTACAACATACGCAGTGAAATTTGGGAAGGGTAAAATATATGCAGACTTTATCACTATCTCATAGAGGTAAAGAGATTGTCTCCTGAAAATCTTTGTTTCAAAAACTCATAAATAGAATAAACTAGATATGATAAAAAGGAAAGGAAAGAAAACAAAAAGAGTGACTAATAACAAAAGCACCTGACATTGTTTAGACATATGTCCAAAAACTACAATTGTCAAAATAAATTCTTTAGTTTCTTGTAATGATGGAAACAGTAACAACTTCCAGGATTTGTCACACATTTACTGGCTCTTCCTACTTTATTGGCTGCTTCAATCATAAAAATTATAAGAATGACATGCTAAATGCTGTCATTAGAAAAATAATAAGTTGTCTGCCAAAAGTAAATAGCACTGATATCCACCTGGCCTACAAACTCCAAAACGCTGCAAATAATTAATTTGATTACTATGTGGGGGTGCTGTTTTCTTCAAGGAATAACACCAACAGAACCATAAAGTTGAAAAAGTAGATAGAACACCATTGACAAGATACAGAAAGACTGAGCAAGAATGGTTTTTAACAGTCTACTGATGGTGGATGTGGCAAAATTCTCTGCCGATTTTTGGCAATTCATAGGTTGTACCAGCAACACAGAAAGATTGAGCAGTGATCAAATTCTTTATCTTCTTTTCTGTTTCCCTTTTCAACAAATTCGTCGATTTAGTTTCTGTCTTTGGACTTTCTTTTGTTTCCCTCTGCCTAATCCATTTCTCTCTGATTCTGAATTAGATGTTCAATACTCACACCTATTGCTACTTGAATGAGTCGGAACCAGGATTTGAAGTTTAATTTTCCGTGGATTTGTTACTAAATCCATAGCTCGTTTTAGTAACTGAATTCATAGGATCTAATCAAAAAGTTATCTCCGCCCTTGAGTAAATGTAGTCCAAGTTTTTTTTGTTTTTTTTTTATTATGAGAGCTTATGCTTACTATGATAGTCTTGTTGTGATTTTCTTGGAACTCCTATGAGGGAAACAGAAAGGAGCTAGAGCTTTAGCTGCGGATTCAGTAGAATTCTTCAGTTTTGTATTAAGAAAGTTTCTTGTTTTGATATTGGTTACGCTGTTGTTTATTGTGTTTCGATTATGGTACTATTTAGTTTTCCTCTTTCCTTTTTTTCTCTGAACCTCTGTACTGCTTTCCTTATTTATTGTGTTTTCTTCAGTCGTATTTCCATTTTCACATCTACTTTGTTTTGCTGTACTTGAGTCGAGTCCCTCTCCAGACACCCTTTAGTAGGATAAGAGTAAGGTTTGTGTAAAACTTATCCTCTCCATACTTTACTTGTAAAAGACTTTACTGGTAATTTTGTAGAAGTAAAGACTTTTACTTGTAATTCTGTAGAATTACATTGAATATGTTGTTGCTTTAATGTCATTGTATAAGATATTATGTGATTCTAGTCTTTCCAAATACAACAATATATTCAGTGTTGTCTCACATGTGTGATCTGATGAGGATAAAGTGTACACAAACATTACCTCAACCTCGTAAAGGTCGAGAGATTATTTTAGAAAGACGCTCAACTCAAGTAATGCATATCAAAGCAATTTACAAAAGAAAACTCGAATCAACATGGAAATCAAGCACCATATAATCAAATAGTTGTGTATATCTCAGAATAACCTGAATAACTACAAACTCATGGGAAATTGGAATACAATATATACATATATACGTTCAAATACTATGATCTACAATTTAGACGTCGTGAGTTCTAAGTTGAGATCTAAGTTTGCCTACACTTATTATCATTTAACACATATATAAGGTTAAATATCGAGGTAGTCACGAGTTCTGTTGAACCTGCAAACCCGTTGTTTGATCCACGCCATTGCTAATGGAACGTAAAAACTATTCAAGAGACCGATAGACAGTCTTGAATATGCTCTAAGGAGCGAAGAAGTAATCCCTCAACGTCTGTAATGTGCTTCTTCGTTATAGGAACTGATCCTGTTACTCCACAAATTGCTTCATTCAATTTTGTTGCAGGTTGCTGAACCACTTGCTTCATTTGCTGCAGTTTCACAAGAACAGTTTGTTAGATACTGAGGTGAAATGCATTAGGCATATCAAAACGAACGATGATTGGAGATATTTCTAACGCTAGTTTTCAAAATTTAACATATATAGTATAATGTTCTGATTTAGGTGTGCAGATAACACCATTCACTATATGTGGCTACTCTACTGAATTGACTATATATGCATTTCACACGGAAGGGTGACTACTATTTGGAGTCGTTGACTTAAAAGGTGTCGGTTCAATGGCAGCCCTCGGCTTGTTGGTAAGCTGAGAGCCTGAAACGCGTTCTCCTAGTGCCTAGTGGTTCACTCTACACACAAGCACTGCCAGATGAAGGGAGACAAGTAAAGCTACAAGCCCAAAACCTTCGATCCTTCTTTCTAAATGGGATGCCTAAAAGGGCAAGTCCGGCGATCCTTCTTTCTAAATGGGGATGCGGCAAGTCCAGTGTACTAAAACTATCGTTATGTACAGGTTCAGGAAAAGACCTTAGGCAATCTTACCTTGCATTTTTGACAAAAACTATTTCCAAGGCTTGAACCCGTACCTCCAGTTCACAGAGGCAACTTTACTGGTTACTAATGGAAATTTAGACAGATCTTACAACAACATCATCCCCTGCATAATCTCACAGGGGGGTTGAGGAAGGGTAGAATGTACAGAAAAAGGTAAGGATTGAATGAGCAATCTAAACATAATTGCAAGAATAATACGATGACGTAATTAGACAGACCTTTTCATCAGAAAATTGGAACTTGAGCTTCTGATTCTGCTTATGCTGTTTCTGTTTTTGGTGTTTTCCAATGAAGATGCAAATTGTAATAGCAGCAGCAGCAACCCCAAAGGAACAAATAGCACCAAGTCCAGTTAATCTCCAGTTCCATAAGTTCATTCCACCATTATTCTTCTCTTCATTATTATCCTTTTTGTTGATCCCACTTTCTTTATCCTCAAAGGGAAAATTCATTGAATCAATTTGAGATATAGAACTAGTCTTGTTACTCAACTTGGGTGAATCCAATTTCATGTTTTCGAATTCACTTTCCTTCATTTTCTTGAAGAAAACTTGTGATACTTTATCTTCCTCATCTTGCACCAGAGTTGATTCCTGTTGAGATACAATATAAGTAATTAAAGTATCATTCTTTAACAAGTAAACTTTCAGATGAGATGATCACGTAATTCGATGCCCAAAGTTTGAAACTTTGGTCTTGTTATCCAAAAATACTTAGATGGCGACATGCTTACCTCAACAGGAACCTTGGTAATAACTTCTTTAATAACTTCATCATCTTCTTGGGGCTTTTGTATACTTGATTCTTGCTGAATTAGTAGTGGAATTACCACTTGATTTGGAACTCTTTCGGAATCTGAAGAATACTCCCTGGACAAAAAAAGTCCATTATCAGAAAGAAGTTCCCACTCTTGAAGATCCATTTTTTTCACTCAATGAAAGTAGGGGAGTTGGAGTAGAAGAGGTTAAATAGTTCGGAATTAGGGGAATCCAGATTCTTTTTTATAACTAGAGTGTGCGGTTAGTTTGTGTACACCTCATGAATAGTACCAAACTAGTAACTTGAGCATTTTTTTTTTGAGCTAGCTTTTAAGGTTGAGTTTAACTTACGTGTCATATCTTACGTTTATCTTTTGTCAATACAGAGTACCGACTAACTTTATGCATTATGACCTTGATAGGTGGGTAAAATTTACTTAGTGTTTTTACTTCTATTGGTTATCATGCACATTTATAATATTATTCAATGAGGTTTCATTGCTTGAAAGGACAAAATAATCGAACCTGCAAACTAGAGATAGTATTTGCAGCCCAAGTTGGACAGTCAGGCACCACTAGACTATTTCTCCTCCTTGATTTAAATAATTCAAAAAATTAATACATTTACAAAAAAATATAAAATCCATCCTAATGTATAGTGTAATTTTTTTTTACCTAAGAAGTTCGGATGAACCCCTAACATACATATATAGGTCCACCCCTGTGAGGTCGCGCCTCTTACCAATAGGGAGTATCAACTAACTTGATCCATCAAATCTTAAAATTTACTATGCTTTAAATATGAGATCTAATAAGTTTCAACTGCTTCATTGACTACTAGATCACATCCTTAAATATTACAGAGTTCTGATTGTTTGGGGAATTGACAAGTCAAATGGAGTGGCTTTGATGGTGAGTAATGTGGGATTTTTATTCATGGAAGGCACTCCATATGAAATATGTCTTCTTGCTCTTTGTAGAGTGAATATTGAAACTTCTTGTTTAGTTATGATGGTGATATGGAGTTCATAGTAAATAGGTGGATGGTTATCAATGTGTGAAAATATCAATAGAATGGTCCTTATTGGGACCACATATAGGGAGGTGGCTAATCTAATTGGGGCAATTTCTAGATATTTTTGTCAATTATTAATTTGGATTAGTACACAGTCAATTCTCATTAGTTCAATTTTTGTTTGCTTAAATAAAATTGAACCATGAGTTGCACTAACTTTAGATTCTTTTCATATTTACCCAACTCGCACATATTTCTATTTTTCTATCAATTTCGGATGGAGTCAAAAATTGACTATTTTTTGGCTTTAGAGTATGATGGAATAAAGCAAAATGATTCTTTAAACTGTCTGCGCTTCTTTCATTTGTGAAGTAGCAGTTAGTCAAT
>JAOTQJ010000002.1:18844454-18888263 GCA_025642045.1 Solanum sejunctum | reverse complement strand
TAAACTGTCTGCGCTTCTTTCATTTGTGAAGTAGCAGTTAGTCAATGCAACTTTCGACGCTCCTCATGGGTCATCTAAAAACAACTGTTTTATGTTTTTAAACATAGGGGTTAGGCTGCGTACATCCGACCTTCCCTCACTCCGCAATGAGCGGGAGCCTTTCGAGGCACTGAGATATGTTGATGATGATGATGCACATATTTCCGTTATTTTATCTCATATATGTTACTATTGAGAAGCCAATATTAGCCTCTTAGAGTATTTATCCATTTAATTTTTACTTAACTTTCATCACTCCTTTTTAACTTTTATCTAAAGAAGTTTTAGCAAAAAAGAAGTACACAATGTAAATCTACTAATTGTATCCTTAAAAAAAATTTAGCTATCGAATTCCTTTGCCAAAAAGTTAATATATAGCGTTGATATAAATTTTTTAAATATTTTTCACTTTTAAATCTCTTTAATTAAAATTTTGAATCGATTATGCTGGGAGAAGTATTTGTATGGGGTGGCAAAGGCCAACAAAGCATGAAGTGAAAGGAGCAACTACTAGAAGTAGAAGAAAAGAAAAAAAAATGTAAAAACACAATTGGCACATGGTTGAATTATGTATGGAATTGGACCATTTAGCTAGCAATTTCTACCTAATATAATTAAAGGAAAGTTGAGTAAGACTTCAATACTAGCAAAAAAGCAAAGCTCCAAACTCTAATAATTTAAAAGATTTAATTAATGATGTGAGAAGTGAGGTTGCAGTGGTTTAAGTATGTGCAGAAGAGGAGTGCAAATGTTATTGTCAGGAAGTACAAGATGCTAAATTTAAGAGTTATGCAAATGGTTAGAGGTAGATCGAAAGAGTACTAAGAATATGTGATTAGATAAGGTGTGGCACAACTTTATATCACCAAAAACATGACCTTAAATAGAAAGAATTGAAGGTTACATATTAGGGTAGAAAGTTAGTTGGCCAGTAAAAGTAGATTGATGTTTCGCCTTGTGATATAATAGATTAATAGGTTTAGTCGCATCTTTATATATTTTGTTGTTATTTTTCGTCATTTATTTTGCTATTATTTTTTTTAGTTATTTCTGCACATCTTGTATTTTCTGTTTTGGGGACTAATATATTTGAGTTGAGAGTCTTTCGAGAATAACTTATTTATCTCTGTGAGGTAGTGATAAGATCTGAGTACATTTTATCCTCATCAGACCCCATTTGTCGAATTTCACTGGATATATTATTGTTGTTGTTAATTAATGTAAGTATGAGATATTTCCTTGAAGAAGTCCTTCCAATTTTAATTTATAATAATCCATTTAATATATTTTTGAATTTTAAATTTATGAAAATAGTTCAAGTAAAATTTAGGAGTATTCTGAACTTATCTTCCAAATATAGGGACCATTTCTATTATTTCCAAACAAACAATTTAGTTCGGTACCGGGTAGACCCGATTGTCCTAATGGGCCATCAAACATCTGGGTCAACCCGATTCGTTTCTAGAAGAAGGGAGCCGCAGCCGTATGCAATCCCTCTCCATTTTCTTTCTGAAGAATTCTCTCTTATCGAAATCACTAGATACCAAAGTTGTCGCCGGAAATTCGACGGAACTAAATGGAAGTGACACCGGAGAAGAAAGAATTGGATAACAAGAGCACGAACAACAATCAATCCGTAATCATCGATCCATCCATAGCCGCCGAGGATCGTGAACGCATCGCTGCTGACCTCAAAGCCGGATTGCATCCTCTCAAGGTTCCATTTTGATTATACTTGTTTATTTTTCTGCAGTTTCAGAAAAATATTTGATTTTTAGGTTCATCGAGTTCAAACGTAGGTTGTTTGATGCGATTTGCAGCTATTTCCTGTAAATATTCTCCATTTTATTATATTTAGTTTTTAGGTTTATGGAGTTCAAATTTATATGCTTTTTGCTCATACTCGTTGTTTTGTTAGGGTTTTTATGCTATTTGTGACTATTTCTCACAAAAAAAAAAACTAATTTATTTTAACATTATTTTAAGGTTAGTTCAAATTTGTATGCTTTTGTGCATACTAATTCTTCTGTATCTATTAGGTTGTTGATGCAATGGAGCTGAACTCTAGTATGTGTCACTGCTTTATTGAATGTTTTACTTTTTATTGAATAAATAGCATTAAATTGGCATTTTGGTGGAATCATCGTAGTGTATGCAAGATGTCTCGGACTCCATCATCATAGAAAATATACTTTCTGAAGTCTTCGGAGTAATAAACTGGTTATAGGACCCCATTTAATTCATGCAAGACTAAAAATTTATCCAGAGGCTTGTTGAGCTGTAAAATAACTAAATACACAATGTAGAAACTACTAGTGGGACACTTCCTGCTGGAGGAAGGAAATACAACATGTGGAGAAATAAGTCGATGACCTCAGGTGATAAGGATTGGACATAGTGTTTCTGGGAGACGTGCATCAATATCTTGTCTTTATACATAATATACTCCAGAGACTCAGTAAATACAATAGCTTCAATAATTGGAACTGGGCCCATGACTCATGAGTATGAAGAAACAGATTTTGAGCATCACATGTCCCATATAAGTGATGCTTACTTCCTGAAAGTCATAGTAGAGTGTGATGATCTTGTAGTATTTTGTGATTCAATATGCTTGCGTTTCTTTTCTTTTTACTAGTAGCTGCTTTTTTTAAAACAATCAACACCACATCGGTAGTCAAACTTGTGATGTGCCTACAAATTTCTGCATTTCTTCTTTGGAGATGGCCAAAACAAACATGTTCATCACTTTACCAATCAGGCCAGGAGGATTTTAGAATTGCAGATATGTCTTGGATCATGTACACATGATGACTGCGATATGCTTGCAGCATAGTAATATGTTTTCCCACTCTTCATGAAAATAAATATGCTAGGGACACGACTTTGTAGTTCCATATACACAGTATTATTTTCTAGCCATGTTTACTTTTCATCTTTAGCTTTCTTTTTCTTTTATGTATTGTGCTTCTGGTACTCACTTAGCTTCATTGTCATGATCAGAACAAGTTTGTTTTCTGGTACACTCGCCGGACACCTGGGGTTCGAACACAAACATCATACGAGGACAATATAAAGAAAATTGTTGATTTTAGTACTGTAAGTCAATTTTTCTGGTGATTTTGTCTTTATGTGAATTTGGCTGCCTTTTTAATCTATGATGTGTTCATCATTCAAAGGTTGAAAGTTTTTGGGTTTGCTACTGCCACTTGGCTCGTCCATCAACACTGCCCAGCCCAACCGATTTGCATCTTTTCAAGGAGGGTATCCGTCCATTATGGGAGGTTATTTTTGGTGCTCATGCTAACTGTTGTTTTCCTGAGTCTTCAATTTTGTTAATGTCCTTAACTATGAATATCTCTTACCTGAGTTAAATTCCTGATTATATTTGTCTGTGAAGGATGCTGCTAATTGCCATGGTGGGAAGTGGATAATTCGTTTTAAAAAGGCTGTCTCAGGACGTTTTTGGGAGGACCTGGTAAGCAAGCTACCCTGTGATTGTTGTTTTCTGTCTACTTAACTGGACTTTGATGGCTATAAAACCAATAAGTGCAGAAATTAATTTTTTAATTCAATCTATTGGTAGCAATGATGAAATTAAGATTGTAAGCTTCAGACAGTATAGAACATGAATACCTAGACAGAAAGGAAATTTCTAATTCCATTTTATGCAAGGAATGCTGAGATGCCCCTTAGCAAACAATCTCACATAGGTTTCCTGCCATAAGTAAGAAAGCACTAGAAGCTGATAAAAGAGGATAGTCTAGTGAGAAGGACTCTATCTCCAACATTGAGGGGGCCTCACCGAGAGGGCATTGGAAAAAACTCTGCTTATCCATTTGGGGGTTTAAGGAGCAGGATCTACCATAGAAAAGAAATGTGAAGAAGAAGGAAGAACATTAGAAGCTGAAGTGACTTTGCTGACCAGTCTTTTACATCAGTAGCCTCTAATCTGTTGTTTAAATGTGGTGTTGCATTGATGTTCCTCGTTTTTTTTTTGGGTCAGTAATCACCCAGCTAGAGTTTTTATGCTGCATTAAATCCCCAGTATCTAACCAAAAAATTGATTCAGTTTGAAGTATTCTCATCTTGGAATATATGTATTTCTTGTTGTGAATTTACTCAAGAAGATGTTGGGAGGTAGGGTTGATGTTATTGTTTCCAGATATATAATGATCAAACAACCTTAGTATATTAATCCTCAAACATATGTCATCTGGGGCCAGCATTAATTTGACTATATCACTAGACAAGTTAAACATTAATTTGGTGCACTCTTTCAAAATGGTTTTCAGGCTACCCTCACAAGTCGTAATCATGTTTGTTTCCCAAGCTTTGCCGGAGGGGGAGTTATGATACTTTCCATATCATTTTCCTTTTGGAGAATAAAAGGATGATATGTTACGCACACATGACCCTGATGTTGTAACAAAATTCTCCTTTCATCCTCTAAAAGGTAAAATTGCTGATTTGGCATCATCCAAATAAGGTCGATATGACTTCAGATGCAAATTTTGGCAATTGTGAGTAATTTTTTTCCCATTTGTCTAAGCCTTGGTGGTCTAGTTACCCGGTACTTGTCAGGATAGGAGGTAGAGGTACCCTGTGGAATTAGTTGAGGTGCAGGCGAGCTGGACCAAATATCCCCATTATTTAAGAAGAAGGGAAGAAAGTATTTAGCAATAAATATTTTAAGGTGAGGTGCACCTGGCCAAGACTGTAGTGCAATGCCTAGGTGATACGTGAAGGCCCGGTTTAGTAAGCCACTTTGATGGACTTTACCCCTAATAAATGGAGTTAATTTTATGTGGACTGACAGTCCATGTATCTACAATTGCCTCCCCCTGCTGTGTATCATGCTCATAACATCATTTTCACTGGTTGTTTGCTAATGTTTCTGTTCCTTTGAACTTATGAAACTGTGATGGATTTCTTGTCTAGGTTCTTGCTTTGGTGGGTGATCAACTGGATTATGGTGACAACATATGTGGTGCAGTTCTAAGCATTCGTTTCAATGAAGACATATTGAGTGTGTGGAATCGTAATGCATCAGATCAGCAGGTATGCTAATTGTATCCTTACTCCTCACCACTTGTTCCATATTAGGCTAAACAAGTAAAACACGCTCACATCGTCTTGGCTTTGGTAGGCTGTGATGGCATTGAGAGATTCAATCAAGCGACACTTGAAGCTTCCTGGTGGCTATGTAATGGAATACAAAGCCCATGATGCTTCCTTGCGCGACAACTCATCTTATCGCAATACGTGGATAAGATCGTAAAACTGTAGTTGCCAAACTCTTATTTTGCTCTTAAACTTTGATAAGAGAGATCGCGTAACATCTTAGATACTGATACTCGATCTCTTTTATGTCGCTAGTTCTCTATTGTCAAATGGATTGTCCCCAGTAGTTTGTTGCCAGTTTAGACTCTCTGTATTGGCTCGAGTATAATTGCCAATTGAGTCATTCCCAGTAATATTAGCTGCAGATGTTTGTATTTCATATGATTGAAAAAAAAAAACACTGTATTTACTACATGCACATATATTTTTCGAAAACAACTTCTCTATCTCTATGAGGCAGTGATAAGGTTTACATATATTTTGTATCTGATATTTTGAATTCCAGATTTTTAGGTACTGACTTTGTTTCTGCAATAGATAAGCCTCTTTTCGAAGATTGCATATAATATTCACTCTTTTTCATATCTCGACCATAACAGTAATTTAGTGCAACTGGTGGCTTTATCTATCTAAAACTTGATAGAGAAGTTTAAAATCAACTCATTTCATTTATGATTTGTAGTGAATTACTGAAAACCCTACAAAGACCTCTTAAGGACCAAAATATATTGTATAAACTAAATTAATATTTGTACTGGATTACAAAATCAAAACTCTTCAAACTTGTTGGGCCTATTTGGCTGTGAAATTAGTTATATATATATATTTTTTTTAGGAAAGTTTATCTGGATAAGTAAACATATACTAGTTAATTAGTTAACATTAACTATAGTTTGAATTTATTCGGGCTATATAAATAATTTTGTATAAATCGCGCGATTTATACTAATGTTATGAGTGATTTTACAAAAGCTATGCACGAATCAAATCGTGTATAAAAATATACAAACATTGTGAATTGTACGGCGAAATATACAATCACTATATCAAAAATGTTAATACAAACGTTACGCGAATTATACAATCGCTACTATAACTCTAGTTAAGAAATATAATTATCGAAATTATAGCTATAGAGCATAATTAAGATATTTTTGAATTAAAAATTTTAACAAACTATATTTGGGTTTATAGCTGAGTATTTTCTTGATTTCTGGTTTGTGTATGGACAAATCAGAGTGGCGCAGCGGAAGCGTGGTGGGCCCATAACCCACAGGTCCCAGGATCGAAACCTGGCTCTGATATTTTTATTTACTTAATTTTTTAAATCATATTTTGCATTTGCTTGGACCAATAATAATCAATAAAATACTTTATTATACATCACATATAATAAACACACAAAATATATATAATAAACACACAAAATTTTGATGTACATTTACCAAGAATAAGAAAGGGGATGATGATCCCAAAGAGAGTCATGGATAATTTCCATGTAATCTTGAACACCATTCACTGCATAAAGTGATGCTGATATCTGTCTTTCCACTTTCATCATCTCTATCTTGGATGGAATATCTAACAATTCTTCGAAATCCCAAGATGAAAAACAAGAAGAGGAACATGATGATGATGTGCCTATGTCTAAATCAGGCTTGTATGTGTTAAAATCATCAAACGGTTGACTTTCTTGTGTGATTTCTTGATCACAAGAAACTACTTTTTCTTTAACTTCCAACATAGGTGTAATGTCTGCATACATATCAGACTCCACTTGTGGGATTACATTGAGTATGTTGTTGTAAGAAAGGAGGGTTTCGTAAAGATGGCTCCTTTTTACACTTTCACTTGAAATTGGATCATCATAATTGCTAATGTGTGAACTAGTCACACTAGTAGTACTACTTTCAACAGAGTTGCTGTCGAAAAGTCGATGACTTTCTTGTATGATTTCTTGATCACAAGAAAGTACTGTTTCTCTACTTCCCAAGGTAGGGGTAGTGTTCGAGTACACACTACTCTCTCCAGACCTCACTTGTAAAATTACACTGGGTATATTGTTGTCATTGGTGTTGTAAGAAAGAAGTGTTTCATTAAGATTGATCCTTTTTGCATTTTCACTTGAAATTGGATCATCACAAGGGCTACTTTTGTCGAAAAGTTGACAACTTTCTTGTATGATTTCTTGATCACAAGAAAGTGTTGTTTCATAAAGATTTGCATTTCCACAATTGCTAATTACTTCACTGGTAGTACTAGTTTGAACAGAATTAGTACTACTACTAGTGGAATCAGCAAGGCTTCTTTTCTTGATGTTGAGAAGGTTTCTAATCCTGGAAGCAAGAGGGGAATCTTGAGAAACACAAGTAGTAAGAAAGTTGGTTCGTGTGTTTGATCCACGAAGAAGAACAGCAGCTTGATCGTAGGCACGAGCAGCTTCCTCAGCAGTTTCATAAGTTCCAAGCCACATTCTTAGCTTTTGTGTTGTGTCTTTAATCTCAGCGATCCATTTTCCTGAAGGCCTTTGTCTTACACCAACAAAACTGTTGGTCCCTTTGCTTCTTTTTCTCCCTTTGAATTTTGTTGCTTTGTTTAGTGATATTGCCTCTATTTGCTGCTGTTTTTGGAAGTTAATTTCCATTGTGGAAACAAGAAAAAAGGAGGAGGAATTCAACTAGTTGTTTACATGTCTTTCTTCTTATTGTTTGATGTTTATATATAACTTATTTTGAGATATCTATAATGTTTAATGTCTTATGTTATGTTGTTTTGTAGTGTTTGATTTGTAGTAGAAAGATATGTTCTGATTCTTTCTTTCTTTCTTTTTCTAATGTCCAAATGGAAGAAGATTTCAATAATGAAAGTTGACTTTTGACATAATACACAAATGTATCGTTTAACTTGGCCTTAGATGATTTTTGTATCATACATAGGGGTGTGTGCCTCTACTTATTCAATTCTATACAAGTTTAAATATTTTTTTTATGCACATTCAAAGTTGAAAAATGTGAATATCATCGGCTAAGACCAAACCACATAGGGGCGCATGCCTCTACTTGTTCAACTTTGTCCAAGTTTAAATGCTTTTTTTGACACTCAAAGTTGAAAACTGTAAATATCATTGGCTGAGTCCAAATCACATAGGGGCGTATGCATCTACTTGTTCAACTTTGTACAAGTTTTAATGCTTTCTAATACATATTCAAAGTTGAAAAATGTAAATATCATTGGATTAGATCAAACCACAGGAGCGCGCGTGCCTATACTCGTTCAACTCTTTACAAGTTTAAATGCTTTTTGATGCACATTCAAAGTTGAAAAATGTAACTATCATCAGCTGAGACCAAACCACACAGGGGGAGTGTCTCTACTTGTTCAACTCTATACAGATTTAAATATTTTTTTTACGTAAATTTAAAGTTGAAGAACGTAAATATTATTGATTGAGATCAAATTAAAAGGAATGTGGTATGCATTTTTTGCTGTTTCCCAATGGTTGGTTTGACTTTTTACACAAAAGTTTGAGTCAATTAATGATATTCGCATAGAGTTATTTCAAAGATGCCATTTGGTCATTTTGCCAGAAAACGCCAAATTTGAACTTTTGCTGGGAACTTATAATCTAAATACAATTTCAAAATTTAATGATTAAAGTGGAATATTCTCATAGAATTATTCGTTAATCTTGTTTAGCTAAATACTCAAGCAAGTTATTAGTTTAATAGAGGAGATTAAACATCTTTTTCAAGTGTTGTCATCACTAATTTTTTAATTTTGTTAAGCCTAATAACACCAAATTTTCACTTTTTGCTGGGCAATTGTATTCTATATAGTACTATAATTTTAAAAGTTTAGGATTTTAAGCAATTAATTAAGCTAATGGAGTTCTAATTAATGAATTACAATTGTTAGTATTCAGTGTTTAGGAAACAGTCTCTCTACTTCTCGGAAGTAGCGATAAGGTCTGCGTACAATGGTCCCTCCTCAGACCTTACTTGTGGGATATTACTGAGTATGTTATTGTTGTTGTTGTTGTTGTAATTGTTAGTATTCAGTGGTATGAGCTAATGGTCAATTGAAGTAGGTTAAGAACACTGAAATTTAGGATTCAAATTTTTGTGAAGTAAAAAATACTAGGTGATCTATTAGCGTCTATCCAAGCCATGATGGAGGCAAAGACCGTATGAGTGTAGAGTTTCAATAGATTGATCTAGTTCTTATTCTTTTTTGATGCACACGGTTTATATCTTTGATATACAAAAAGGGACGTGGTGGGAAAGAAGCAATTCTAGTGTCTGTTCGACAGATTATTCCGCTAGCATCTCATGTTCACACTCCATTCGAGTCTCACTCAGGGATATAGTTCTAGTTAGGTTAGCCTAAGTGGATTGTTGGCTCCACCTGAGTTACTCCTACATGTATTAGTGAAAGGTAGTAGTCTAGCAGGTACTTGTAAAATTAGTCGAGCTACAAACAAGCTATCTTGGATACCATAGTTATAAAAATCAAAAAAATTACAAATATCTACATGATATCATATAAGATATACCATCAAATGCTTAATCTAGTGAAAACATACAAAGTTTAAATATCAATAACTCGATTAAGAGATTTTAAAAAAAAGTTTCGTAGGGCGGAGGGGGGTGGAAGGGGTCGGATTAGAATTAATTATTTTGTTTAAATTAACCAAGAGATAATGATGGAACTAAATTAATTAGACAAAAAATTCTCTTTTTTGTTACATTCAAAGATTCCATCAATCCCTTTGCCAAAAAACTCCAAATTTGCACTTTTTGCTGGGAAATCATAAATCTATTACAATTTCAAAGTTTTTTGTCCCTCACCTAAAAATTAAAGGACTAAACTAGAATATTCTCTTGAATTATTCGTAAATCTTCGTAGCTAGATCCTTAAAAAATTTAGGGGTATTCACGATTTAATTTGGATCGATTATTAGTTAAAATCATAATCAAATTAATTCAGTCTATTTTAAAATTTTTAAAATCAAACCAAAAAAAAACCATTAATTTGGTTGTTGTCGGTTTGGTTTGTTTTTTTTTTGTTTTATTTTCGATTTGAAAATAATTAAATTATTGAGAGCATATACATCTCAATAGACACAGGCACCTAGTACATGAACAATCCATATAAAACTATTGTGAATTCAATTATATAGTAATACTAGAGTTATTATTACATGAACAAAGTGATTTAATTAAGTAATATTAAAGTCATTATGCACTAAAAATCAAATCTTTATAAAAAAAAAAAAAACTCAATGGAGAGGGGTACAAGAAAATTATGAACCAAAACACTAGCAAAAAAAATTTCAAATATAAATGATAAAGTTAAATATTTAAGTTTAATTAAAATCTAACAATATATATATAACAAAATTTTAAATTGATTTAATTCGAATTGCAATTCGATTTGATTTTTTAACCATGATCATGAACCGTCCTACTTAGAATGATTATTATAAGTAAAAAAGATAACTAGAATTATAAATTCATAAGATAAGATTAAACATCTGTTTCAAATGTTGTCATATCTTAAATTTTGTATTTTGTATTCCCCCTTTTGGTATTGAACTTTTGATCCTTCGGTTACTACTTACTAATAAGTTTTGATTTAGAGTCTGAGAAATAATTTCTTAAGCATATATAAACTCTGAGTATTAAAAATACGTGATTTTTCGACTGTTTTGTACAGCACTATCCTTAAATATAGAGGCAGCAATGCAAATTTTGACATAACACATCGATATCATCGCGTTACGTTAGAAATAGCCACAGAAAAGAATCAATGAGGAGAAAGCAAGATAACACCACAACATGTTCCAACAATAACTTGCAATAGACAAAATTACTCAAACAATCATCACAGAACATTTAGAAAACACTTGCAACTAGCCCAGAAAACAAGACCAAACATTTACCATTGGAAAATACTGAACGATAGGGTATCATAGTATCGAGGTAATCAAGACCATCTGGAAAATTAGTTGCTCAACGCAACCTCCTAGCTTCCCTCTCGGATTCCAACAGAGTAAGAATGTCTCCCTCTCTGACTGGTCCCTTTACGTTTCTCATGATAAACCGGTTCTGGTCATCCATGAACTTGACTCTAACCTGAGTCACCTGTCCTCTTGATCCTGTGCGGCCCATGATTTTCACCACAATAGCGTGCTTGATTTGAGATTCCATTCTGGAGATGCAATAAACGTATTTGTAAGAAGTGATGGTCGGAAATGACAGAGAGATTAAATGAAGCAACAGCAGAAAATGCCAGCAATACATGCCGGAGCACAGCATAGAATGCAGACTATATGCAGTAAAGAAAAAGTAGCAAACAAATTTAACTTTTCGATAGAAAGGATTTTGAAAATCTTTGAAGTTATTGGAGAAAAAGATTTTCCAGTTCAAAGAGAATGAATAAGCATTAAAGAAGAACCTTAGACATCAAAACAAAGTCATGCAGCTTCTGCAACCACCATCCCTCGAAATGCTATCACAAAACAATAGCATTCAACAAACAGTGTTACAGGGCTGAGATTGTTATGCAAGTACAGAAGATCCTTTTTTCCCTTTTGTACACACGACTGTTTACTTGTATTCGTATGATGACTCAGCTGGCATATTACTTTGGCATGAAAATCCCTGCTTCCGATCAGACTTCTAACTTATAAGTTATAACAATGCTATGCCGAGATGGATTTAAACTGCCTCAGCACACCTATATGGGTATTTGATTCTTCATACTAAACAAAAATCTAGGGGTTGATATGAGTAAGCATTTTATATGGATTCTTCACCACCATTATCGTTTATAAGATATACAAAACAAAAAGCCATCATTGTCTCAATTACCAAAGGTTTTCGGAACTTAAGCCCCGATCATAGGGTCACCACTAATATCAAGATATAAAATCAAAGAAGTCACCTTTGGCATAATTAACAAAGGTTTACAGACTTGACTCCTAGGTCATAGGGCTGAGCCCTATGCCAAGCAAACCAACTTTGATATTGAAGCGTAAAAGAATAGAGGACCAGGCTCATAATTCATGAGTTTCTGTGGTTGGTCCAAAGGATGAGTTCCAGACTGAGAGATACGAATTCCTCAATCAATAAAGATAAAACAACAAAATACAAGTTTGTAGTACAGTCTTTCATCATACACCAAAACTGAATCATTTAGCCAAACAGCAAATCCACTAAAAAGCAACAAAGACATCCTTTTACATCATCAAAATCAACTAAAATTCAATACCCTATTTCTTCACATTTTAAAAGCATCACTCATAACGTAAACACAACAAAACAACAAGTCCACTTAAAAACAGCATTTTATAATCCTCTCAAGCACAAAGCTGTTTAGTCCTACACACAGCTATTTACTTGTATTCACATGATAAGTTAGTCGGCACATAACTTTGGAATGCAAAATCTTGCTTTCAATCAAACTTCCTACTATGCTACAGCCAACATAGATTTAGACTGCCTTAGCCCACCTATGCCGGTATTTGATTCTTCATGTGGACTCTTCACCACTAATATTGTTTATAAGATACACAAAAAAAGGGTACTTTAGCTCAATTAGCAAAAGTTTAGGGAATTGAGTTCTAGGTCATAAGGGTGAGCCCTACGGCAACCAAACAACCTTTGCTATCAAAGTGTAAAAGAACAGAGGGCCGCATCCACCATCCATCATTCACGAGCTTCAAAGGCTGAGGTTGACTCAAAGAGTCTGTTCCAAACGAATTTCTCAATCACACTAAGCAAAAAAAACAACAATATACAAGTTTGTGTACCTCTTCCATTATTCACCAAAACTAAACCATTTAAATAAGCATATGCAAATTCACTAAAAAGCAACAATAGACATTCTTTTACATAATCAAAATCAACTAAAATTCAAAATCCTATTTCTTTTCATCTTAAAGGCATCACTCATAACCTCAACACAATAAATCAACCTAAAAGCAGAATTTCACAATCTTCCAATACACAGCATTAAATATTACCATCATTCACAATCCATTCGTATATAGATAGAAGCAAAATCATAGCATCAGCGTGATAAAACAAATTTAAACCATGCAGACAAGGAATAATACACAAACTTTTAACAAACACAATGTTATAGCCTAATACTCATCTAATTCTTTGCAAAAACAGAAAAAATACAAGGATTGTTGTGTGATTAAAGAAAGGAAAAGCATACGCTTAGATTCCGTCGGAGAATCTGATTTCGCCGGAGAACAAGAGAGCTAGCGGCGGAGTGCTCACAAGATTCTGACGAGGAAAATAGGTTTGGATTTTCCTTTCTATTTTATATCAATAAATTGGGCTTGGGCCTGTGCGTTCCTCGTGACAAACACCCAATACAAATTGGGAAAAATTAACATATACTAGTTAATTAGCTAATATAATTATAGTTTGAATTAATTAGCACTCATCATAAGTATCTACCTATAATTAAAGTTTGAATTTTATATAATTCATGCGATTTACACAAATATCAGTCATGAATCAAATTGTATAGCCAAATATACAAAAACTGTGAATTGTATAGCGAATGATACAATCGTTGTGCATGAATTGTATAAGCAAAATATACAAACGTTATATAAAAATTGGTAATTGTATCATGATCATACAAAAGTATACAGATGCTACGTGAATTGTACAAATGTTGTTATAACTATAGTTACGAAATGTAACTATTCAAACTATAACTACGAAACACACTTACGGTATTTTTGAGTGGCTGTATACGAAAATTTCTCTAGAAAATAAGGTAAAAAAATATTTAGTTAGGTAATTTTTGAGCTTTCAATGCTATTCTCCATCCTCATATCACCAGTGATAAGACTCGGCAACAGAAAGCGCTATGAATCACAAATTTATACTTCATATCATAACATACATATTCGCAAGTTAAATCTAGCATAACTTCAATTTCTAACGAACACCTACTCTACTTAGCAAAAAAATCAGTCACTATAAATTCAGACCCCTATTCTTATAATCAAGTGATTTTCGGCTCCATTAGAGAGAGGGGAGCAAACATTTGCTTCAAGTTGCTATAAATGGATGTTGTTAACCTCGGTAGCAAACTAGCGACAGAGCCAAGATTTCTATTAAAGGAATTCAAAATATGAAATAGTGAACACAGTAAGTAACACACGAAGTCGTCAAAGTGGTTCAACATATCCTATATACACCTAAAAATTAATTCTAACCATATTCTTAAAGGTGAAACAAAGAACAAATAGAGAGATAGAGAAGGATTCTCATTGATAAAGAAGTTTGACAGACTTCACTTTGATTCTTTTTCTATATATATATCTACAAAAGAATGAATGTGTCCTGCCTGAATGATAAAAGTTTGCTACTTTTCTGAAAAAATCAAAAAAAGTATTGCAACAATGAATTAGTTTCTCCTAACTACTAAGCACAATTTTTTTGCATCTCTTCTAATAGTGGTATTGATTGAAAGAATACCGACGATTCAGAAGCAGGACGTCTTTTGCCTTCAGTTGCTTCGATAGTAAAGATGCTAGGAGGTCGAGCAGATTTTGGTGGAGTTAGCAATGGTGTAGTTCTTGGAGACAAACACACGTCTTCCATAACACGAAATTGGAGTTCTGCTGGATAGTCCCTCATACATCCGATTCGAGGTCCAGCTCCCGTTGTCCATCTACAAGATAATTGATGAGCTAACTGGAATGAATGTGTTCTTCTATGTGTGTCTATTCTCTTCATTATCTTTTCTGGAGGGATAGTGTCTTCATAGTCTCCTTCATCTTCATCGTCGAATAAATTCTGCTTTGAAACTGAAAGTTCGGTATCTGATAAATATTCTTCTGCTGTTTCATATCCACCTTCTGGAGTATCCAAAGGCTGTGTGTTGTCTTTTGATCCTCCTGGCTGGCCAGCCTTAGTGAATAACTCAAATGTATCTTCCTTTGGCGGTATTTCGATAACAATTTTGGGTTTTAATCCTTGTGATTTTCTTGGCAGTGGAATTGGATTTTCTGCATCTTTGCAATATTTTATAGTAGAATCAGTCTTCTCCATGTCTGAACATTTGACGTTGCTATCTTCATTGGCTCGAGTAAAATCTGGTGCAGATAAGCTGTTACGAAGCCCAAAACCACCATTTCTACAAAAGGATACTTCCTCCCCATCACACGCGGATTTCTGCAAAACAAGGAGTGAAGTTAACAAGTTAGTGTGACGGAGTCTTCTCTAGCACAAAACCTCTTACGCTCGTCTCAAACACTACTTCATTTGAAGAAAACTTCTATTGTCATAAAGTGTGTCATTGCTTCTACTTAAGTTCTGATCATTTACGAGAAATGTTGCATCCTGTATGGGGAGAAAGGAACAAGAAAAATGTCGTATCCTACCTGAATAATAGTGACATCAATGTTGTGTTGTTCAAGATATGTCATAAATTCTTCGAAATTCTGCCTTGTTGGGAGATAATGTCCACTGTGTGGCCAGACAGCCTAGATTATGCAAAAAGGTTTGAAGTCATCGAAACCAAATCTAAGAAAAACCTTGTCGCAGGCTCAGTAGAATTATAACGTTTTACTGGATGTATACCTTGAGAATACCATCTTCTATCACTAATCTGCCTGCAGATAACGTAGCTCCTCCAGCTAAGAAACTCGAATGCTGAAAAGTGCCTTTTTGCTTCATCCCAATGTATAAGTCCTTCGACACACTTAACACAAAGATCCACTTGGCTTCTTCCGGTCCTACCCTCGTATCAAGAACCCTCCCACTCTGCTTGTACATGAATATTCCACCCACAATTACAACTTCATACGCCTCCCTCTCTACCTGTAATTACACATAAACCGGTAAGTTGCATAAAACATGTTTCTTGACATTTCGTCTTACCTCATTCAGCTAAAGAAATATAATCTCCTTAGAAGTGCAAATACTTGTTTTCAAATTTTATTAAGAAGATTACAGATTAACTTCTCCACATCAGGTGCAAGTATCAAACAATTTACTCGCACAATTGAACCGAAAGACTTCAATTGAATAACACGCGTATCTAAAGTCCATTATGCACAACTTATGTTTTTGGTTACAGTTTCCAAAAATGAATCTAAAATGCATTTGAGGATCCTTGCATATATATCATATATGGATAAGCAACCGTAGGTTTGAACACCTTTTCTGTTAAATAATAACCTTAATGCGTGCCAGAAAGAAGAGAACACTTACCGGACCAAGATACTTAATGCATTGTTGATGAAGTTTTGATCTAGGGCACTTCTCGAGATTTACTTCTTTACCTTCACCTATGTCCAACCTGTATCATTCGAGAGAAACACGTCTAGTTGAGTGAGGTTGAAACTGAAGAAGTTGTTCGTTTGAATTACTTGTTGATCCAAGAAAATCTCACCAGTAGAAGAAGGGTTGTTTACTGTCAGCTTGGAGCCACTTGGTATAATAGAAATGAAGATTATGACCATAGCGATGTCGAGGATCGATCTGTTCACATAGTCACGAAAGTAAATCAATGAAAATCTCATTAAAAACGGGAATACATGACATTGTTATGTAAGCTTTGGGGGAAAAGAGTGCTTACTGCTTCAAGCCAATGCTGTAAAGCAAGCTTACAGGCTTTTTCATCTTTCGACAGACCTTTACCAACCTACCAACACAGATAAAGTTCCTAAGTACAGCACAACTTAAATACTGAAATGGGGTTTGTAAATGGTACGATAAAATAAATTGATACCTTAGCTGCTCTAGTTAAAGCTCGTGACCAACGAGAAAAAGCAGTTTGGGGTTTCTGAATGTCAAAGAACGATATAGAACTATGCTTGAGTTCAACGGAATCCAATACCTTCCACCTGTAAATTACAAACAGAATATGCATTACAGTATGAAGTATCAAAAGTTTGCTATTTATAAATGTTTAAACTAGTATACCATCTCTGCTCAACCAGAATAGCACAATCCGCTAGTCGCCTTCTAGTACGAAAACTTTTATATGTTTTCTGCAACTTCACTGCAGCCTCATCTCTTAGTTTCTGACATACGCTTTCGTTAAGCAGGCTACACTTCTCTTCAGAAATATCTTCACTGATAAGGCTGTTTGATCTGCTCATCGTCTTCTCCTCATTATGAAATACAGTCATTCCAATCCTGGCCTCTAATTCCCTCCTCTTATAGCTAAGAGTTCCTTCAAGGATCATGTTGCCAGAACTACAAGACTTCTGCATTTTTGATCGTTGAGGATCATTGTAATTAATAGGCGGTAAAGCATTCTTCGTAGCATCACTTCCAAAACTCAGTTTTCTCACTAAATAAGACTCGAATTTAGATTCTGAATCGTCAAAATTGACGAAAGGACATGAATATGTTATTCCCATATCCCTGTCAAAAAATTTATAGGATGTCCTAGATGGATACAAGTTCCCCGAAAACAAGAAATTAGAATTTACCTCTGCAGAAGTAAAGACAATGTCATCAGACACTAATTTCATTAATGCTTTTCAGGTCTTACGACAATAGAAAACTACTGACAAAAGGGTATTAATACTCATAAGAAAGCAAACATTAACAAAGAAACATAGAGTTTGTATAACCTCGAACGAGAGAGAACAAGAGGAAAGCCTAAAGGGTATAACATTATTATTTCCAACAGATGTAAATGGATTACAACCCAACTTTAGAGTGTAGTTTCTAAGTTTATGTTAGATCATAAGATTGGATTCAACATGAATGCCTCAAGATAAAACAGTATTTGTTCCCAAACATAAATTCATGGCAAGCAACTACAGCGTCCGAAAAGCAAAATTTTGAGATCCATTTCAATAGATAAACATCTACAGCATTCGAAAAGTAATTCCTTTTAGATCCATTTTGACAGACAACCACTGTTTTTACATGGTGCAAGTGGTTTAATCCAATGCATTATCAGAAATTATTCACCCCAGTAAACTTCAATCAAAGCTACATAGACAAAATATCCCTCATTCTTCAAAAGCAAACAAATTCAGACATGCAAGTTGTCCCAAACACCACCAATGATGGAGATCATGTGTTTTCTCAAGGAATGTGAGATTGAATATGATGATGGGCAGGCCGGTGCACTAAACCTACTGCTATGCGCAGGATCGGGAATGTGCTAAAAATGCAATCTTTTCACAATAAATCAAGAAAGAAAGGAAAAGGGTATACATATTCACCTACCAATACCTATGAAAATGACAAATTGAGTAACATATATCAGAATTTTTTCACAATAAATCAAGAAATGCATTAAGAGGGTACAAAAATTTCACCTTTGAAAGAAAAAGCTTGAATCTTTAATGCAAATGGGAATGATGGAACACAAAGAAAAAGGAAAGATTTTTTTTAAAAAAAAAACAGTAAGAGAAGGGGAAAAAATGGAGAATAATTTGAGAAAGAGCGCAAAATATGGAGCTTTGAAGAATTGAAAGAATTTTGGCGGATCTAACTGTGTACATTGACTGTCCTTTTGCTTATTCAGTCCAACAATTTATAGGCAGAAAAAGAAAAAGAAAAAAAAAACAGTAGAATAAAATAGTGAGTTTACTTTACAACCATGTTCCTTGACCACATAAAGGAAGTTTCCAATCAATATACAACAACATGCAAGTGTACTTCGAATAAAATGTATACAAATTTTATTTTTATCTCAATAATTAAAGAGATTATTTTTGAATAATATATGACAATATTTTAGTATAATTCGAAAAAGTGTGAGTGAATTTTATGAAAAAATTGTTGTCCATAAATTTTCCTAAGTTTTGAATGGAGGGATTCGATTAGATAAGTAATTTTTTAAAAAAACTTGATCGTTATTTTCTTTACTTATCATTTTTAACATGACTTATTCACTGAGTATTATTTTTAATTTGCTTTACATACTTATATTTTCATATGCTTTTTTTAACCAATGATTTATCATAAATAATATTTCTATTTTTATAAGAAAAAAATAAGATTATATATAAATAATATCAAACGTACGCCTAT
The DNA here is from genome assembly GCA_025642045.1 of Solanum sejunctum. Taxonomy (NCBI): domain Eukaryota; kingdom Viridiplantae; phylum Streptophyta; class Magnoliopsida; order Solanales; family Solanaceae; genus Solanum; species Solanum sejunctum. Next base: position 18,869,061 of record JAOTQJ010000002.1, on the reverse strand, counting down.
GATCATGAATTTTTATATGATATAAATTTAAATTAATTGAGCTAATAAATTTGAACCACTCAAGAGAAAAAAAGGTCCTTGGCTATTTACCAGCTCCATATAATGCGATGGAAATGATGGCAATCACCGGCTTATACGGGTGAGATGAGGCCTTTTCCTTTTTTTTTTTTTAACTTTCTATCTGATATTCGATACATATATTATAGGCCAATTATTTGAAATTCATATCAAGCGTGATTTTGTTTAGGAGGAAGTACTTTTTATAAAAAAATATTTTATATCCAAGACTCGAAGAATCCTAGACCTTGGGGTGTACATCGGTTGGTTTGATTCAGTTTTATGTATTACTGATTCGATTTTCAAATATGCTAAATAATAAGAAATTTTTTACCAGTTTATCAATCTTTGATCTTTAACGGTTCGATTTTTAGTTTACCTAATAAGAAAATGATCATACATGAGACAATACGATCCAATAAAACAAGTAAATCAATTGTGAATGACAAAATACTTTAGAAAATATTTATTGAACACCTAAACTAAACAATGACAATATTTGACCTCATATTCTAATTTACTTTCTTGACAGAAGGTTTATACCTTGGAAACCAAGCAAATACTTACAAATATCAATATAGTGTCAAGTAATGTTAAGATATTAATATTTAATATTCCCTCTCTCAGATTTTGAGATTCAAATTAATCTACTTTTGACCATAAAATTTTCATATATATATTTTTAATATTTAAAATTTTAATTATTGTGACTTAGAGTACTTAAACGTAGTTTAGAAATATATAAATTTCATTTCAAAAAATTTAAAGATTCTATACGCAAATTCTCTATCAAATTTAAATTACTTGACTCCTGAAAAATAAAAAGTATCAGAGGACATAGGCAGTATTTAAGAAGAACTAAAGTAGTAGTAAATTATTATAATCTTAATGGGTTATTGGTTTACTCAATATTCATATATTAAAAATTAAAATCAAATCAATAATCTTATAATTTTCTTATAAAATTATTAAAAATTTATTAACCTGATAACTCAATAATAATAAATCACTAATATTTTTTTGATTTGATCTTTACATACTTTAACCTAAAACTTGAAGTACTTTATCTATTGCACCATATCACTCGAAAAGTTGACTTGACGGTGTAGACAGTACAGTACAGCTAGCTGACTTACTGCAGTATTTATATTTATATTATTATTATGATTGTTCCATGCAATTTTCATATTCCACCGGCACCGACCGATGGAATTTCATCTATTTCATTTGCTTTTTCTATGTAATAAAAAAACAAAGTCATCAAAACCGGCAAAATACACAGTTGTTTGCTGTCATCAAAAGGATCTAACGTACTTTTTCCGTACGTGAAACTTTTAAGCATTTTAAATAAAAATTAGTGCTCTGTTCGATTTATTTTATATGACATTATTTAATTTGATATGTGTTAGTTTTATCTTATTTACATATTATTATTATTAGTTGCTCTTTTTGTTCTCTTCCTTTCCTTTTTGTCATATCTAGTTCTTTCTGCTTACGGATTCTCAGATGAGGGTTCTCAGGAAACAGTTTCTCTACTTCTATGGTAGTGATAAGGTTTGCGTACATTCTACCCTCTCCAGACTCCACTTGTGAGATTCTACTGGGTATGTTATTGTTGTTGTTGACATTATTTAATTTGACATGAAATATAAAAAATTAAAAGAATTTTTGAAATTTATATACTAAAACAATCTAGATGTTGGTGTGATTGAAAATTATTTTATTAAGAAAATAAAAAATTTAAAAGTTAAATTATTTGGGAGCGATTTAGCATATACGGAAAATTATTTCTGTATACCATAAAAATGAAGTACTCTTTTTATCTAAATATAAGAAGGCATTTGATTAAGGCTTATAATTAAAGGTTGTATATAAAGTGTGTATGAATTTATTTTGGGTGGAAAGTCGAAAAGAATTATACTTTCTCCGTTTCATATTAAGTGAATTCTTAGAGAATTTTTTATATTTTAAAGTCAGTGAATTGTTAATTTTTCAGGGATGTGTTGGAAATTTTTTTTTCAATTTTACCATTTATTAATTAAGTTTCTAAGGTTGAGTTTTGTATGAGAAATAAATGATACATTAAATGAGTGTGTGAAGTTTGAAAAAAATAAAAATAAAAAAATATAATTAAATTTTGTCTTTATTTTTTTTTAATATGTCTGAAATGATCCAACAATTCACTTAATATAAAATAGAGGGAGTATAATGTTTCTTTTTTTAAAAAATAAAAAATAAAAATTTGGTTTCTTATGTGAAGTATTCTTTTTCAATTATGTTTGATGTCAAAAAAATGATTAAAAATAATATAAATAACAACAATAATATATTCAATAAAATTTCAAAAGTAAAGTCTGAAAAAGATAAAATCTATATACATTTTATCACGACAAGACAATTATATACAATCTATATAAAATCTCATAGAAATAAAAAAATTATTTTCAAAAGATTCTTAATTAAGAATAACGCGACAAGACAATTATTTTTCCTTGATAAGATGTTGCAACTCAAGCTTTCCAAAAAAAATAAAATTCAACCTTGACATTAAATTATAATTATCATCAAGTGATAGATTTGTGTACGTAAGATATATAAGTGTCCCATATATTAATTGGATCTAGATATTTAGTGGGGCAAGTATTTAATTTGAAGCATCTCCCTAAATAACCAAAAATGTCCAATTATACCCTTAGAACAATTTTATGTGAAGATTTCATTTAATAAATATGCTTTTTTTCCTCACAATCGCCAGTATTAATTAGTGACAAATTATATTAAAACAAAAGATAATAATGAAGGTTTTTATGAATCTAAATTTTATCAATCTCGGATGGAGTCAAAGATTTACTATTTTTTAGCTTTGGGGTATGATGGAATAAAGCAAAATGACTCTTTAAACTGTCTGTGTTTCTTTCAATTGTAAAGTAGCAGTTAGTCAATGCAATTTTTGATGCTCATCATAGGTCATCCGAAAATAATCGCGCCATGTTTTTAAACATAAGGGTCAGACTGCGTATATCCGACCTCCCTTTGCCCCGCAATAGGCGGAAGTCTTTGAGGCATTGAGATAATGTTATTGATGTTGTTTATGAACCTAAAGGTTAATAAGGATAAAAAAAATAATTTGAGAATATTAAGAATATATTTAACTTAGAGCGTCATGTGTAAGTAATTAATAGTTGAAAATTATGGTGACAATATAAATCAGATGACACTAAAAAAAAAGATATATTTGTTTAATTGATATAGCTAGTAATATATATATTAAATATAAAGATACTTTAAAGTTATTGAAAAATAAATCTATCACAAACAAAATTCTCTAAATAACTGTCAAATGCTTTCGTGTTATTATATGACAAGAAATAATCTCTTTTTTTATAGAGGTTCAAAGCTTCTCTTCCAAAAAAGATAATTAATAGACATAAAAGGTTTTTTGTTTCCACTAAAAGAATATTTTTGTTCCAAACACTTTTTTATGAATTACAACACAATTATGGTGAAATTCAAATAAAGTAAAAAATTCTAATTAAATCTACTCATTGTAAAATTATTTTTTCATATTCATAATCTGTAAGGTATGAGTTTATTCAATATATCGTTGTTGTCCTTTTGAATAAACTTAATAATTTCAATGGATATTAGAAGGGTGTTAAAATTAATTCAAATTCAAAAAATATAACTTTTTATTAATTAGTGATGATAAAAAAATTAAAATTTGAACAATTATTTTTTTTAGAAAAATACATAAAACAAATATTTTTATTAATATAATGATTAATTGATGAAAATAAGGAGTAATTCGATTATTAATAACCATTAAAGGATGTCTGAGTCTGTGCATCAAGTCTCTCTTGCTTTAATTGGAGTTCTCGATTTTTAGTTTGAATATGGATTTTTTTAAGTAGGAAGCACTTTTTTAGAATAATTTCTATTGCTTTCGTTTCAGTTAGTTGTCAGATATACTAAAAATAGTTGATCCAAATTAATTGTTTAAACAATCAAGAAATAATTAGTCATTTTTTTCAATTCTATACTTATTAATTAAATCACTATTAAATGTGAAAAACTATATTACTACAATTTTCAACAAGTATCAGTCTAGAGAGAGGTTATGAGCATTACATTCATGCATAACCAAGGTTAGCATGGTTGATGATATTCGTCCAAATTTTAATTACATGGTCATGCCTTTGATCTGGGTTCGTAAGCAATTGGACAGGATTAATTACTATATCATTCTGGGCAAGACAGTTGGAATCGAGCCAAAGAGCCAACTTACTTTCTGCGAGAAGTAGCTGCTACTATGATTATACCCATTGTTCCAATATCTAATCATAAGGTTTTATTAGTTGAATTGCACCTCTTATTATTTTTTTTTCATAGATTGTGTCAAATTAGGCGTAGTAATTAGGTTGGTTCGATTAAATTTAAGTGAATCATAATTGATCAATAAAGCAAACGAATCAATATCAAACTCATTTTAAAAAGTTTCCTTGAATCAAAATGAATTGAATAATGAATTTAGATTAATGGAGATGCAACACAAGTATTATCTTAACTTAGATGAGAAACCAAAAATTAAAAATTACTCCATTTGGTCCCTCCTGCAAAGGCCACATGGAAATGTAGAATGCTACACAAAACCTTCTCTTCTGTTCTATTCTTTCCCCCAAAAAACTTGTACTGAAATGCAATAAACCCTAGTTTTCTCTTAAGATTACACCAATTCTGACTGGAAATCGGGAAAACTAAATCGAATCGTGGTCTTTGATGGCGGTTTCCGAGGAAGAATCATCGTCTTCATCCTCTGCCGGTAGCAGCAAGTCCCGATCATCTGCTTCTCATGGCGCTTCTTATTTGGCTAAGACTGTTCTTAGAGGAAGTGTTGTTCTCCAAGTGGTTTATGGCCGTATACGCTCTCCTACTTCATACGACGTCGTCTTTGGCAAGGTAACAAGGTTTTCAACTTCATTTTTGCAGATTAGTTGTGAATTTCAAATATGTGATTGTTATTTTTTTGGAATTATTGGATTGAAATTGGCTCGGGCAAAGCGAAATTGATGTATTATTTGACTAGAAATGATCACATTTACTTTCGTTATTGTATTATTTAGTGTTGTTGCTACTGTATTTGCTTTGCGCACTTGATTTTAGATATTTTTTACTTGAGCTGAGGGTCTATAGCTGAGGGTCTATAGGAGATTGCTTATCTACTTTTACAAGGTTGTAATAAATCTGCATACACTTCACTCTTCTCAGACCTCACTTGTGGAATTACATTGGGTATGTTGTTTGATTAGTCTGATAGGGAGCTAGTTATGTATTGTTGAAAACTTTAGCAGACTTGAAAGCTGTTACCTGGAGTTGCTTAATCTAGATAGGGACTCTTATCAATCATTGAGATTTGGAGTATGTCTAAATATAATTTGATTGATCGTTCTAAGAAGAAATACTGTAGTATCATCTCATCGAGATCATTGATCTCATACCAAATCCCATTAATGACTAGTGTATTTGAAAGTGTTGTGTAATGGAATGACGATTATGGTTCCAAAGAGGAGGTTAGGTTTCCAGATACACTCTGTCTTTAAATATGGATTGACTTTAGGAAAGGAATGACTATCCTGTGATTGATCATAGTTGATTGATATATCTAGAAAATGGCCTATTTTTTCTTTTATTTGCTCATGCAACTATTCTTGGGGTTCCGGTCGGTCTTTCCGTAGTCTTGTCCCCCTTTTGTTCTATTTAAAGCAAGTGGGTGCACCAAGGCCAATAATGGGAATGCTGCTGCACCGCTATTCCTGTTTTAGGAATCCTATAGATCTCTTTCCGAGACTCTCTTCCCATTTTGATGTTTGAAAGTGTTGATGTCTTATGAGAAGGTTTGTATCTATTAGAGGGAAGTGTCATGATTTAAACTCTTATGTTAAGACCAATTCAACCACAATCCAGTTACTTGGTGGGATAATTTAGAGGGAAGAAGTAGAATAGATGTATCTAGAAGGTTGTATTAACACAGTTTCAAGTCAAAAGAAATACAATTTAAGTTTGTGTACAAAGTTTTTAAGGAATCTTGTAATAACATGCTGCGACTATTTTTTTTCCATACATATATTCAATAGTAGTACTTTTTTTAGTTTTAAATCGCGGAAACTACCTCTTATAGAAATGGAAGGTAGGGTGGTATACATAAGACCAATGTGGTCCATTCTTCCCCGAATCCCGCTCATGGAAGAAGCTTGGTGCATGAGGCTGTCCTTTTATTCTGTTTAATAATGTAACCTAGTGGTGCTGGTTTGTCAAAATATTGCTTACAGAGACCTACCTCAGAGGGTTTTGACAATCTCACTAAGCTCCCTGATTTTCAATAATACCTAAAGCTTTCTATTTGGGATTTGTCTCCTTCACTTGATGATAAAGTTTGTTGGTCAAGTGTTTTTGTTTAAAGAAAAAACTGGTGTACTCCCACAATGATTTTGGCCTGCGACACCTATTAGAAATGGCATTTTCAAAAAATAGAGAACTAACTCAAAATATTTAATACTAAGAAAGTCTATGTACCTTTATCAACAGACAAATCACTTCCTTTAGTAACTTGAGGAATTTCCAGCTTAGTATCTGCATATTGAATGTACCTAACCCTCCAGCCAATTCCAGCAATAGGAAGAGAAATCTACAAGATCAAGATCCAATTGAACTGATCTAATCCCCCGACTTTAACCTGACACTCACTGCATATTGGTGGCTTAGATTCTTCACTTCTTCTAGAGCATACACTGCGCCTTGAATCAAATGCAAATTGAACTTTCTGTTATTTAGAGACTTAGTACCAGTGGAAGGAGATCTATCAAATTGTCTCAATAACAGTATATCAACCAAAAAACGCCTCTATCAGCACCAGAGCGTAAACAGTCTATATATTTCGTGAGATATGGCAATTCTGCTCATATACCTATCAGGTAAGACCAGTTAATGCATGATGGTTATTAACTTTGTTGTCGCTCTTGGCAAATGGGGAGGGGGAATGCAAGTTATACATAGGTTGAGCTTGCAAGCAAAACCTTGAATTAATTGTAAGATCTATTTACTCTATCAATAGCCAAGCTAGAGTTGGTCTATCGGGATAAAAAACTGAATGTTGCTGTCAAAAGAATTGCAAAATCTTATGAAAACCCTAATATTCGTCGAAAATTTATAGTTGCTGAATTAAAGAATAGAGTTTCTGATAAGAGTCGGGTTAGTTCAACAAACAAGAAAATAATGCAAAAGTGAAAATATGAAGATTAAAGACACGAATTGAAAGAACTGTCATTCTAATCTTATCGAAGTATCTCTGATTATTACAACAGGAAGAACTACATACCCATTGTAATCCCACAAGTGGGTTATGGGGAGTTATGGTGTACTCAGAAAATTGAGTGCTGCATGTGCTTCTACTGGATTTCCATTTCTCTAGAATGATGTTCTAAGCTGTGGCTCTAAACATACTCCATAAGTTGTATAAGATATGCCTGTGCTAGCCATTGCATTTTTTTCCTCATCATGTTGCACAAATGCATACACTATGAGTTCTTGCAAGAACTGTTTGTTTTTAGTCTGGAATACCCAATATCTTCAGATCAACTTGATTTCAGAAGTACCAATCTCTATATTCTTTTGCTCGAAGACTTAACTTCTTATATTAAAGGATTGTCTGGTCTGGTGAAATGTAATGCTAATAATTACTGATACAGAAACATTAATACCTATAGCTTGTCGTGGATACTGAGAATAGCTTGTTTGTATTCACGTCAAGTCAATCCTACCTGTAGCTGTTTTGTGCTGCCTAACTGCAGGAAGTACTTTTTCCTGTTATTACACAGTTGTTTGGTTTCTATTGTCTGCCTAACGGGGACAACTAGGCTTTATATGTTGTTCAATGTTTTTATGTTATTAGATTATGTTTGTTAGTAGCACTTGTATGCTCTCTTGATTTCTAGATGCTTGAGTTATAGTATCTATGCTTATATAGCACAGGTATGCTGCGTGCTTAATTGTTTATCTGATTGGATTCCTTGCATATGGGCTTCAACATGCTGTTGCAGGTTAGCTACTTGGTTACAGTTTTAATTAGCAAGTTTCAGTGTGTGATATGACAGTGGATTTTGATGCAGGAAACATCTATAGAGTTGGTGATTATAGATGAAGATGGAGTTGTGCAGTCTATTTGTGAGCAGCCTGTATTTGGGATAATAAAAGATATAGCTGTCCTTCCCTGGAACGAAAAGTTTCGTGTTGGAAGCCCACAGGTGTCTTAGATTGTTTTTCTAACTTATCTTTTATTTCTAAGATTGTATACTTATGACATTTCCCTTTCATCCTTATTTTTCCCGATTTATCTTTTATTTCTAAGATTTTATACTTATGACATTTTCCTTCCACTTTTTCTTTTAAATAGCTTCTGGGCAGGGATCTCTTGGTGGTTGTTTCAGATTCAGGGAAGCTGTCAGTTCTCAAATTTTGCAATGAAATGCACAGGTTAAATTATATTTCAACTGCATCTTTTTTCTTTTATTTGGTCTGGCCTTGAGATATAGTAGGTTAGTAGAGGTAGTCGGGTCTTTATATTGTGTTGTTATTGCTCGTTAATTATTGTGTTCTTTTTAGTATCTTTATGAATTGTCTTTTGCTTTCCACTCTAGTTGTTTTGTTTCATATCTGCTTTTGGGGATAATATTTTTGAGTTAAGGGTCATCGGGAAACAACCTCTCTATCTTTGTGAGATCGTGGTAAGGTCTGCGTACATTTTTACCCTCCCAAGACCTCATTTGTGGGATTCCACTGGGTATTTTGTTGTTGTTGTTGATCTTTTTTCTTTTGTTTTTGTTACCCATAAAATGAGCAGTTATTTTTCTTAATCTTAACATTCAAGACACTCATCTCTTTCATTAACGACTTACCTTTGCATTGTTCATATAGGTTTTTCGCTGTAACCCATGTTCAACTTTCGTCTCCTGGAAATCCTACGAATCAAATTGGAAGGATGTTAGCTGTTGATCCCACGTAAGTTGTATTGTAGATAGACAGGTGAAACCAATTAGATGGTTGTTAACAATCAAAACTAGTCCCCTTGGGCTACTACTTAGAGAATCTTGATGACCTTGTTGGTAATTTCTCTCTCTGCTCTTTGCAGTGGTTGTTTTATTGCTGCTAGTGCATATGAAGACAGTTTGGCACTTTTCTCCCGCTCTGCTTCAGCTGGCAGTGATATAATTGACAAGGTTAATATTGTTCATATGTTTCCTTCTAGATATGTATGCAACTTAATCGCTTGAATATTTTTTATTCTACTGATATTCTTTAAATAATGATACTAGAGAATCATTTATCCCACTGACAAGCAAGGGAAGATCGAGACTGACAGTAGTTTCACCACTATCTGTGGTACCATATGGAGCATGTGCTTTATCTCAAAAGTTGATTGTGAATCAAATAAGGATTACAATCCTGTATTGGCCATTCTTCTCAATAGGTATGAATGATGGATGAAGTTTGAAAGCATAAGTTATTGTCAGAATGGCTTTGTGATGCAAAGTGGGTTTTCTTCTTTTATAGTTGCCTATAACAAATCATGTTATAATTTCTGCTTTGCTAGTTTTGATATGATATTTTAAATTGGCCCTGCAGGAGGAGATCATATAGGAGTGAGCTCATGTTGATAAAGTGGAATATAGAGGACCATTTGCTCTATGTAATATATCAATATTCTGAACTTGGACCACTAGCCCATCATATCGTAGAAATTCCTCATTCTTATGGACTCTTGCTAGTATTCCGTGCTGGGGATGCTATAGTGATGGACTTTAAAGTTCCTCATGACCCTTGTTTTCTTAATCGAATAAGTTTAAATTTTACACCGCCTTCAGTTGAGGAGCAGAATTTTGTACGAGAGACTATTAGAATTCCTGATATTATAGACGAAGAAGGTATATATAGTGTTGCTGCATCTGCATTGCTAGAACTCAGCGATTTGAATAAAAATGACCCAATGAATATTGATGATGATAGCAATGTAAAACCGGGTTCGAATTTCGTGTGCTCATGGAGTTGGAATCCTGGAACTGAGAATAATCCTAGAATGATATTCTGTGCAGACTCTGGAGAGCTTTTTTTGATTGAATTTTCAGTTGATTCTGATGGCCTGAAAGTATCTTTGTCTGATTGTCTTTACAAGACTCTACCAGCCAAGGCGCTTTTGTGGGTGAGAGGTGGATTTTTGGCTGTTATTGTTGAGATGGGTGACGGGATGGTGTTAAAAGTTGAAGAGGGAAGACTTGTTTATAGAAGTCCAATCCAAAATATCGCACCAATATTGGATATGTCGGTTGTGGATTACCATGATGAGAAACATGATCAAATGTTTGCATGCTGTGGGATGGCACCTGAAGGATCTTTACGAGTTATACGTAGTGGCATCAGTGTAGAGAAATTGTTGAAAACTTCTCCCATTTATCAGGGTATTACTGGAATTTGGACAGTTAAAATGAAACTTGCTGATTCTTATCATGCTTTCCTTGTACTGTCTTTTGTCGAGGAGACCAGGGTGCTATCTGTTGGTGTGAGCTTTTCTGATGTAACCGACTTCATGGGTTTCCAACCTGATGTTTGCACGTTGGCATGTGGTCTTGTGGGTGATGGTCTGCTGGTGCAAATCCACCGGACTGCTGTGAGACTCTGTATACCTATTGCTGCTGCACATCCAGATGGTATTGATTCATCATCACCAACTTTCACGTCATGGTCCCCTGATAATATGACAATAAGCCTGGGAGCTGTTGGGCCTAATTTGATAGTTGTTGCAACTTCCAGTCCGTGTTTCCTATTCATTCTTGGTATCAGGACAATATCAGCGCATCATTATGAAATATACCAGATGCAACATGTGAAATTGCAAGATGAACTTTCCTGCATCTCTACCCCCCAAAGACGGCTTGAGCAAACATCTTTTATCTCTAGAACTAGTAATACAAATGGAATTCCTCTGGATTCTCTTCCGGTGGGATTGGACATCAGTAACACCATCATTATCGGTACACATAAGCCTTCTGTAGAAGTTCTATCATTTACTTCTGATAAGGGCGTGAGTGTTCTTGCTGTAGGGTCTATAACCTTAACAAACACTCTTGGAACAACTGTAAGTGGGTGCATCCCTCAAGACGTAAGACTTGTACTTGTCGATCGGTTTTATGTTCTTGCAGGATTGAGGAACGGTATGCTACTCAGATTTGAGTGGCCTTCTATCTCGGCAGTTTCCTCACTAGTCTCATCTGGCCTTCAGACTTTTGACAATTCTTGTATGGCTAATTGCACTAGTTCCTCAATTTTTGCATCTCAGAATTTTAGAACTCAACCTTCACAAGCATCCAGTTTATTGGATAAGATGAAGGATTTTCCTGTTTATCTGCAGTTAGTTGCAGCTCGTCGGATTGGGATCACTCCTGTTTTTTTGATTCCATTAAATGATTCTCTTGGTGCTGATGTGATCACTCTAAGCGATAGGCCCTGGCTATTGCAAACTGCAAGGCATAGCCTCTCATATACTTCAATATCTTTTCCACCTTCCACACATGTTACTCCAGTCTGTTCAACTGAATGCCCCAAGGGAATTATCTTTGTTGCTGAAAACAGTCTTCATTTGGTAAGAAAAAAGTCCACATTATATTGATAACAAAACTCAACATTGACATTTCACTCCCCTAGTTGCAATTGTCATTTACATGTTATATGTTGGATAGGCAAGTACAAGCCATATGATCGGTGGATTTCTTCTTGTTGTCCTCATATCAGGTTGATGGCAAATGTTCAATATCACTTTATTCATGTTGCCAGTGATTTTTTGGACAACTTCTCTATCTCACCTTCAACCCCCCCCCCTCCCAACGCCACCCCCTCAAAAAAATATAAATGAAAAATAAAACTTTAGAAAGGGAGGTTGAGTGCATTTAGTTGTATATAGTGATCTTGGCCTTTGTACACCTGATAATGGCCATCTTTTTTGTTGTTTTTTTAAGGTGGAAATGGTGCCTAGTAAACGGCTTAATGTGCAGAAATTTCATTTTGGCGGCACTCCTCGAAAGGTTCTATATCATAATGAGAGCAGGTTGTTGCTTGTATTAAGGACTGATCTCAGTGATGATTTATGTTCATCTGATGTCTGCTGCATAGATCCTCTCAGTGGATCAGTGTTGTCATCCTTCAAGTTTGAGCCTGGGGAGATAGGAAAATGCATGGAGTTGGTAAAAGCTGGAAACGAACAAGTTCTTGTTGTTGGAACTGGTCTCTCTTCTGGTCCAGCTATAATGCCTACTGGAGAAGCTGAAAGGTTAGTGCCATCCGCTAAAAGGTTATGGCATTTTACCTCCATAAATCCACAAAACGTTTATTTTAATTGATTTTATTTTCTTCCCCTATAATATATCTTTTCTAGGTAAGTCTTTGCTTGTTTGAAGTGTATACATGAATTGCGTGTTTATCTTTTGTTTTGATAAAGATAATTTTTGACAGTACAAAAGGGCGTCTAATTGTTCTTTGCCTCGAGCAAATGCAAAATTCAGATAGTGGATCAATTGCATTTTCTTCGAGGGCTGGGTCAGCTTCTCAACGGACTTCACCTTTCCGTGAGATTGGTGCATATGCTGCTGAACAGCTGTCTAGCAGTAGTCTCTGTAGCAGTCCTGATGATAACAGCTGTGATGGGATTAAGCTTGAGGAAAGTGAAGCATGGCACTTAAGATTAGGTTATTCAACCACTTGGCCTGGAATGGTGCTTGCAGTCTGCCCGTATCTTGATCGTTTTTTCTTGGCCTCTGCGGCGAATTGTGTAAGTTGAAATAAATCTCACCTGTGGACGTTCTTGCAAAGTTAAGTGTTACCTCTTACTAAAACTATGTTTCTTCTTTTTTCATTCTCCTTGCAGTTCTATGTTTGTGGTTTTCCAAATGATAATGCCCAAAGAGTCAGACGCTTAGCAGTAGGGAGAACACGGTTCATGATCATGACTCTTACTGCATACTTCACTAGAATTGCTGTTGGTGATTGTCGTGATGGAGTCCTCTTCTACTCATATCAAGAGGTCAGTAACTCAAGTTGATCTTAGTTTAAAACCTATGTTTCCTTGGGTTGTTTGTGTTTTGTTGGGCACTGGTTTTTGTATTCCATTAGGTGGATGGAAATCAGGAATTCCTTTTTCTAGTTTGTAGTTTGCAGGGGACATGAAAATACTTATTTGATGTCTTTGCATCGGCAGATTTGGAAACTTGTTGCCTTACACGCTATCTTCTTCTGTCTTGTGGTCAGGATTCAAGAAAACTAGATCAAGTTTACTGTGACCCTGTCCAGAGGTTAGTTGCTGATTGCACTCTTATGGATGGAAACACAGCTGCTGTTTCGGATCGAAAGGGGAATCTAGCCATTTTATCATGTCCGAATCACTTGGAAGGTAAATTCGACTTACAATATCTCTGTATGAGATTCTTATGCATGTCCTCATCATCTTGTTTCTCATACTTATCTTCATCTACAAACAACACCACACCTATATTCTCCCAAGTGGGGTATGGAGAGGGTAGAGTGTATGCAGACTTTACTCGTCGTGAGATAGAGATGATGTTTTTGAAAGACCCTCGGCTCAAGCAACACATAACAAAATAATTTGAGAAACAAGTCGGATGTAGAATAAGGCATATCAAATAATAGAAAAAGCATAACAAATCGTAAAGGCAATTTGAGAAAGATCCTCGACTCAAGTAACACATAACAAAACAATTTGAGAAACAAGTCAGAGGTAGAATAAGGCTTATCAAATAATAGAAGAAGCATAACAAATTGTACATAGCAGAATAATGTGATAAACTAGGCAAAAGAATCATAGCAACAATGAACAAGAAACTACGCAAATAATGCTAATACTATCTGCCCGTGAGGCCTCACCATTGGGGGAGTGAGGCAACCCTTAACTACCTTTTACCCTAATTTGCGACCTTCATATCCTCTTATCTAAGGTCATGTCCTCGATAAGCTGGAGTTGCAGCATTGCTTGTGTTGTCTTCCCTCCCCAATACTTCTTCGGCTTGCCTCTACCCTGTATGCTCCCTCTTTTAAACCTCACACCTCCATAATAGGGCATCTGGACATCTTTTCACATGTCCACCATTTCAGTCTCGGCTCCCTAATCTTGTCCACCGCATAGGTCGCTGCTATCTTGTTCTTCCGGATATCTTAATTCCTGAACTTATCTCTCTTGTTATACCTACACATCCACCTTGTCATCCTCATCTCTGCGACTCCCATTTACTGGACATGAGAGTTCTTAACTAGCCAACACTGTGCCCCATCCAACAGAGTTTGCATAACCTTTTCTTCATCTACTAACTATTTTTCACTCAAATGCTTTGCTTCTTCTAATTTTATTTTTGTTAAAAAAAAATTTGGCTTTGTTTTGCAGATTGTTCCAACAGTCCAGAACGCAATCTAGCTCTTACTTGTTCATTCTACATGGGCGAGATAGCTATAAGAATTCGAAAGGTAAGCATTTGGCTGGAGCTTTTTCTGTTTTGAATGATGGGTTTAGACCTACTTATCAAAGATGATAATTTTTAAGCCCTATAATGCACGAGTCTTCTTCTTGGTTGCCCTTATGAAGCAGTATTATTGATTTAAGCAGACCATATATAATACTTATTGTTGGGAAGCAGAACTTTCCTATAGGAGATACTGATTGGACGCCAAGATGGACATTTATGGTATTTATGGTCCAGAAAGTACATTCTATCTTGAATATGCAAAAGACGACTAATCCAAAACCCACTGGGTGCAAACAATTTCTGAGGGCCATCGGACTGGGTAAAACTTGAATTAATCGTGGTGCACTTGTGGAAAACTCCTTCCCGAGGGCCTGTGCATCCCCGGGATTAGTCGGGGCTCTAATAGACTCGGACACCCGGTACTAATCCAACACAGGCGCGAACTCACATGGAATTTGTGCTAGACCAGAAAATTGATGCTAGATGATATGTCATGTCAAGGGATATTAAAAGACAAATCCCCTTTACTGCATTGCAAGGTCACGAACCACTGAACTAGTTACATAATCCTCTATTTTAACGTTTATGTATTCTCTTAGATGATGCCCCGAGCTGAGAAAGAACAAATATAGTGCCCAGTGGTGATGCGGGTGAGGTTCTGCTTAGACAAACATGAACAATTTCCCTGGTTACGAATTTGATGCTTGAGGGAGATGGAGAGGAAAAATCTTTTCTACTCTGTCTATCCATAGCAAAACTTCAGAATAAACGAGATATATTCAACTTAAACAGTATTCAACTTTAATTCAGATAATTCTTAATACTTCTTAGTCAATTAATTTAATATAAATATACTCCCTCTTCCCTCCCATTTTATGTGGCACCCTTTCCTTTTTAGTCCGTTCCCAAAAGAATGTCACATAATTTGGAAACAACTTATTTTAAAATTCCCTCGTTACCCTTACCCTCTTTTTGGATGGTGGTTTCCTATGGTTTCATAATGTATGGTACTATATGGTAAGTTATGGTACAGTACTCTACAACACAATACAATGTTTGGATAGACTGTATTGTTTGCTATTTTTTAATGGTGATTTTGTTGTTTGGTTTGATTGTATAGTGCTGTATCGTAATTGATAAATTTATGAAAATGTCTTTAGTTATTACAACAATAACATATCCAGTGGAATCCCACAAGTGGGGTCTGGGGAGGGTAGAATGTATGCAAACCTTACCACTACCTTATAGAAGTAGAAAGGCTGTTTCCTGGGAACCCTCGTCTCAAAATTCCATAAGCAGAATAAACTAGATATGACAAAAAGTAAAAGAAAGAGAACATCAAAAAACGACTAATAACCAAAAACATATGACAATACGTAAATATGATACAATTAACACATAAACAACAAATAATGACAACACATGTTATAAAACATTACTACTCTTCTACCCTACTATACCCCATGACTAGATAACCACCTAAACCTACCAACCAATTAGCCTACTACTCTAATTCGCGATCTCCACTTCTTTCTATCTAGGGTTATGTCCTCAGTGAGATCAAGATCCAATATATCATGTCTGATCACCTCCCCCCAGTACTTCTTCGGTCTACCTCTACCCCTCTGTGTAGCTCCTAAAACCAACCTCTCGCACCTTCTAACAGGAGCATCGCTACTCCTCTGCACATGTCCAAACCATCGCAGTCTCGCTTCCCTCATCTTATCAGCCACCAGAGCCACCTCTAGCTTCTCCCAAATGGTCTCATTCCTAACCTTGTCACTCCTGGTGTGACCACACATCTATCTCAACATTCTTATCTCTACGACATGCATCTTCTGGACATGTGCATTTTTGATTGGCCAACACTCTACCCTATACAACAAAGATGATCTAACCACCAATCTGTAAAACTTACCTTTATTTATTAAAAATACTAAATTTATCAATATTTTTTTTAAAAAATAAATTGAAACGTGGGAGAGGAGATTGGAAAGCACAAGATAAGCTTCGAAAGTTGATGTGTAGGAGAATGAAAAATACAACTATGAAAGTAGTAGATGTATTAGGGTAAAGTTTAATAAAGAATGAAGGGTAAATTAGAATTATTTAAATTTAAGTAAGGGCATAATTGGAAAAAAAGTAATTAAACAATGTGATACCACCAAATTGGTAGTTTTAAAAGTAAGGATTTTCATGGTTACAATATCACGAAATCAAACCATGCCATAGCATGTAATTAGAGAAACAATCAAAACAATCGTGGTTCTCTAACTAACCATGCCATACCATATCACAGAAAACCACCATCCAAACAAGT
This sequence comes from Solanum sejunctum, assembly GCA_025642045.1. NCBI lineage: Eukaryota > Viridiplantae > Streptophyta > Magnoliopsida > Solanales > Solanaceae > Solanum > Solanum sejunctum. The sequence continues at coordinate 18,852,114 of JAOTQJ010000002.1, read as the reverse complement.
AGTTATTCAAATGATTTTCAATCAACAAATATCTATGGATGGTTTTAGGTCACAAGTTTCAAAAGTCTTTTTCTTCTTAAACACCGTGCCAAATTTTGCCTCATAAAATGGGACGGAAGGAGTAATTGTTTACATGTGCATCTCTTAAATTAATAAAGTTTAATCAACACTCGAGCAACTTTGCTATAAAAAAGGAGGGAGTATTTGTTGATATTGGCTTAACAAATCATAAATGGTTTAATGGTTATTCTGAAACCTGCTTTGAGTTTTGCTTATTCCCACTGATTGTTAGTATTCGATAGAATGGGATATGAAGTTTGATGAAATGCTGCAGCATCATTTCCTTGACTTAAACTTTTGTTGCAGCTTCAATTGATTTGAGCAAATATCATCTGTTTGCAGGGATCATTCTCCTATAAACTTCCAGCAGATGATGCACTTAGGGGCTGTCAAGTTGCCAGCAATGTCGGTGACATATCACAAAACAGTATCATGGCTAGTACACTTTTAGGGAGCATAATTGTCTTCATTCCTCTTACTAGGTATCTTACAAAATTCTGTGAAATTTATTGTTCAGATGACCTGAAAAATTTAGTGTCCATCTTTCATCGGATGTGCTTTGGTCATTCTTTCGCTCTGTACCTTCTGTTTATCATGCATCTTTTTTCTTTTTTAGTCTGGTATGTGAGCTGCTAACTTTTAAAGTTTGATTATCAGATAATAACATATAGGTGATTTCTCTAGTTCAAATCAGCTAATTCTCTTCATTGAAATGTTAAATAGTTGATCCGTGCATTCCGGCATGTTGACTCTACTCGGTATTAGAATGCCAGCGGGACTTCTCTTGGTTGTTTTTTGTGAGATTCAAACTGATTGAATTCAACTTTTCGCTTCAATGGCTAGTATAGGACATCCCAGGTTGGATTTTCCTGCTTTGCAGTTGTTTAGGAGTGTTATTAGTCCCTCTTAAATACTGTAGCCAGTGTCTCTTTTCTTCTTACCCCGCTCCTTCTGCCCTACAGAGATGTGAGAGGCATCAGGGATTGGAAAATAGGAAGGGGAGTGGTCACAAGTAGTTTCTGGAGTGTATTGGTACTCTATTTTATCCATAAAAGGGAGATGCTAATCTGTTATTTGGAATGAATTATTCATAACATGGCTTAAATGTTGAGGGTGTTTTAAGTAAATAAATGTAGTATTTTCAATTGGCTTTATCTATTTTCTCTGCAAAAAGTTATTGTTGAAGTAACTTTGAAAAGATTTACTTTCTTATAGGGAGGAGTATGATCTGTTAGAAGCAGTACAGGCTAGGCTTGTCATCCATCCGCTGACTGCTCCTATATTGGGAAATGACCATACTGAATACCGTTGTCGTGGGAGTATGGTAAGAGATGTAATTTTCGTTATAAATCTGAAGAACTTCTAGTACCTTCTATGTTTTATTATTTTTATTTTGTTTAATGTTTTGGAATAACATGGTCCATGAGGATTCATATAGCCGATCCCAACAAGAGATTGAGGCGTAGTGAGGGTCAACTGGTCAAGCCACCAAGGGAATAAAAGTGGGATAGGGCCATTGTTGACTGCTCAGTCTGGGGATGTGCTGGAATGGGTTTACCATATCACACCAGGGGAAATAGAGAGAGGAGATGTAAACAGTGGAATATGTCCCTCGATCTTGTTCTCTGTAGTTCTTCTGTTCCTTGACAAATCGCTTTAGATTTGCAAGGCAGAAACTGGAGAGCTATGTTTGTTATATTGCTGATTATAAATCCACCTGAAACTGTCACTGATCATTCTTGTGCTGGTCTTTTGGCATTTCAAATTACAGGCTAGGGCACCTAAAGCTCTTGATGGCGATATGCTTGCTCAGTTCTTGGAGCTTACTAGTATGCAACAAGAAGCTGTATTAGCATTGCCTCTCGGTGCACAAAACACAATTATGTTCAATTCAAAGCAATCTCCTGCTCCAATTACTGTTAATCAGGTTGTGCGACTGCTAGAACGCATTCACTATGCCCTGAACTGAATATCAATTTTATCTGTTCCTGATGCTTTGAGAGCTGTTAACTTGGTCTTTGATCGACTGCCAAATCAAGTGGCAATGTCAGTGCCAATGTGTATCTGTTCATATTTTCGGAAGCAAGGTGATATCTGTGATCGTACATTGTCTACATGCCAGGCAATTCTGCTTTGTTTGGCTGTTGCTGTTGGGTTGGTTTGGGGGTAAGGGGAGGGGGGTGTCCAGAAATAATCTTGCAGGGTGCCTCTTCCATGGTCATATTGTGTGCACCCAGTTGTCTGGAAAGTTTTTCGAGTCTGTACAATGCCTTTGTTTCCGGGCTGGAAGAGGAGGGTTTACATGAGAGATTCTTTCTGTAAATTATGCGCTGCCTGTAGCTTCAGTTAATTGTTGTAAATATATCTTTTTGATTTGTGATGCGGCTTTGATGGACAAAGTTATTCAATATATATTTGATAGAATAGTTGAGGTGCAGTCGGAAAATAAGTCAGTTTTTACTTATTTTTTGTGTTTGATGCATATATAGAAAATATTATTCTGAAAATATTTGTATATAAGGTGAAAATTTAAGTAGTCAATTAATTGAGTTATTAAGATATTCTGAGCTACTTTTAAAGCATTTAATTTATTATACTCATTTCAATCATGCAGTTACTATCTATTTCATTGTTCAAATCTTTAATGATATGAAAAGTTCATTGTTTAATACTTTGACAGCATGAAAAATAAAAAATTATGCAAATTTAAAAAAAATATTGTTTTATTAGATTTAGCGGTTACATGGAGGGATAGAGGTTGATCGAAGAATTATTAGGGGAGGTGATCAGACAAGATAAGAGGTAGATTGATGTCTGACTTTATATTATAGGAGGTTAGTATGATTAGTGTTGTTTTTATATTTTGTATTGTCATTCGTTTTATATTTGTTATTTTTATTGTATTTACATACTATCATTTGCTTTTCATTATTAGTTTTTTTTTTTCGTTTCCTTTTATTCATATTTAATATCTTCTACTTATGAGGCATGATTTTTTAGACGAGGATTTTTCAAAAATAGTCTCTCTATCTTTATAAGATAGTAGTAAAGTCTGCGTATATTTTATTCTCGTTAGACTTCACTTATTGAATTTCATGGGTATGTTATTTTTGTTGGTTATTTCTTTTTAGAAAGTGCATTAAAATAAAACTAACATGTGTCAAATATTTATTCATTATTACTGGGTATATATCAAAAACTTAATCCATATGTAGCTTTAATTAGTGTTGAAAATCTTTTACCCAAGAATTAAAAAAGAGTTGAAAATCAGTGCAGTTTCGGCCGGCCATTGACATTGGGCTCTGAAATCATAAATTCTTGGAAAAAATAATCAAGAGAGGATTAACAGATCTGTTTAAGAAAAATATGAGAAAATGATCTTCTATCTAATTTATAATTTGAATACATATAAAACAATCCAAAAAAATATCTTATACGTTTAAATTACATATTTTGTTGATGATTTTCGTCGAAAAATATTATTAGTAATAATAATAATATGGGTGGAATGTGTATATCAAGTACTAAGAACCATCCCTCTGTGTCTGTCAGTTATGAAGTCCTCGTATATAGGAGACTTGCTTGGGCTTATCGATCGGCCTAGTAACCTTTTGAGTAACATATTTAATATAATTTTAAAAATAAAAAAATGAATTATTAAATCATATATTTGAGCACGAGAATTCAGACGAGTATATTATTACCTTCGTTTCAATTTGTTTTTGTGTTTTAAACTTGGAATGAAGTTCTAAAAGGTAAAAAAGATTTTTGAAGCGTGTGTTGGGATCGCGTGCACCCTCACCTCAACTCGCATTAGTATGATATTGTCTGCTTCGGGCCAAGCCCGATCGAATTTGGTTTTGAACATCTCCCAAAAGACCTCATACTAACTAATGAAGTTGGATGAATATTTATATATTGCACATCTCGTGATCTTCCGATTATCAATTTTTTTGAATCTGCCACCATCTTGACTTTCGATACAAGACGTTCCACCGCAGACTCCCACATCGCTAGTTACTCCGCACACATCGGTTCATCACTCCTGCCCTTCGAACCTGGGCTCTGAAGCCACTTGTTGGGACCACATGCACCCTCACCCCAATTCCGCATTAGTATGATATTGTCCGCTTTGGACCAAAGCTTCACGAATTTGTTTTTGGACATCTCCGAAAAGACCTCATACTAATAGAGTTGGGTGAACACTTATATATTGCTATATTTTTTCTTCATTTGAAGATGTGGATGGATTGCAAATCCCCAACATCATGTGATCTTAAATTAAAAGTATATCAAACCTGCTAAAATTTTCATTACTTTGTTTATCTTAAATATATGATATGAAAAGATAAAATTTAAAAATACTAAAAACGGAAAAGAGAATATTACTTTTAATTTTAGTGAATTTTTTTAAAACTATTTTGAGCCGTTTGAAATTAGACTTGTCATTTTCAAGCAGAAATTTAATCCATACTTGCGGTTTGATTAGTTAGTTAATTAACAAAGTCTATGGGTAAATTTTCCCATTTTATCCATAGACATTTTTTTCTTTTTCTTTTTTCATGTCGCTATCATTTTTCTTTTAAAATTTATGTATTTTGTCAATTAGCGCGTGTTAAGAATAAAAGCTCATTGCTTTTTCTTTCCCTATAATTTAATTAAGATCCAATCTTTTTTCTATTCAAAATCAATCTTCTGGCTTAGTATTTTCACATCGAGAATTATTTACAGATAAAGACATGTCAAAGAGACTTCTTACTTTCCAAACAAATCCTCTTATATTTATATAGGATTCGATCAGTAAAAACTTATAAAAAAGTTAAGAATGACATATTTTACTTTATCGGTTAGTCTTAAAAAACATATTTTTTAAAGTATTTTGGGTGATGATGCCAAACAGCAAAAGTGACATTTTCTACATAAACACAATTAGCAAAATACATTTTATAATTGTTCAGAAAGTGACAACTAACAACATAGCCCACCAAGACAAAAATATAATGCCGGTAAATAATATAATAAATATTCAAAAGAAGGACGTATATCACCATATTAGCTAATTATTTAGGATAAAAAATGTGATTAGACAAACATTCTAAACGTTCAAAAACATAAATTATTATGATGTATAATTAATTTAGCTAATCAAGCAGTCTAAAATTGAAAGTCTCTTCTTGTTTTAAATTTATTTTTAGTTTAATGACAACAAACTTAAATATAACTATAACCCCCCCCCCCCCTCTATTTTTTTTTAAAGCAAATTGCCAAAAATAATAATGATTTTTTGTATTTAAATCCCTCTCTTATCGTTTTGAATACTTTTATATGACATTATCACAATATTTCAAGTGTGACGTATTATGACTGTGGAGGGCAGCTATTTTGTAAAGATTATCACAGGTGATTAATAAAAAATAAGTATGACGTATTATTTCCATCAATCTCGGATGGAGTCAAAGATTGACTATTTTTTGGCTTTGGAGTATGATGGAATAAAGCAAAATGACTCTTTAAATTATCTGCGCTTTTTTTATTTGTGAAGTAGCAGTTAGTCAATGCAATATTCGACGCTCCTCATGGGTCATCTGGAAATAACCACTTTATGTTTTTAAACATAGGGGTTAGGCTGCATACATTCGACCCCCCCACCTCGCAATAAGCGGGAGCCTTTTGAAATACTAGACTATGTTGTTATTGTTGTAAGTATGACGTATTATATTTTTAATATAAATAATATTACATGACATATCAGAAGATTTCAAGTGTGATATATATTTTTTTTAATATAAATAGTACACTTATTGATAATCGATATCACGTAACCACAACTTGAGTCATTAATCGTCAAAAATCGTTGCAATGCTTCTTTGTCACATACTAGATATTCAATTGTGATGAAAGAAAGTAGTAAGCCCTAGTAGGTCATTGTTATATGTTTGGAAAGTATCAGACTCGAGGTTCCTCCTAAATTTTACTGTTCACTTCACTGCGTGGACCATTTCATTAGTATGAGATCTTTTGAGAGATATTCAAAAAATAAATTCATAAGGACTTGGCTCAAAGCGGACAATATCATAGTAATGCAGGGTTGGGATGAAGGCGTGCACAGTCCGTAACAGTATATTCGATCAACTCTATTTAAGCTTAAATTTTGTGGGTTAATTTGTAATGACCTTATAAATAATATTTCATAATTTTTTAGGGATAGATATTGCTTTTTTGAAATTTTTGGGTCACGAAATAAAAATTTAAGATTATATAAGCTTTTCATGTGTATTGATTCGGGAATCTTTTGAAAAATGTGACCAACTTTGTTTGAGCTTAAATTTTATGAATTCATCCATGATGATGTAGCTAGTAATTGATTCTCATAGTATAGCAAGGGCAGACATTGCTTTTTTGGAGTATATACAACACAAAATAGGAATTCAAAATTATTTTTAACTTTTTGTGTGTTAGTCCAAATATTTTTCTAAATATATCTGCTCGATTCAATCTGTTAGAGTTAAAATTTTGTCGGTGTTCACATAACCTAGCAAATGCTACTCATAGTTTTCTAAAAGGAGAAATATCGTTGTTTAAAAATTTATGAGCCATAAAATAGAAACTCAGATTATCTTTTTTTTTTTATCCATAAATTTTGAGATATGTGTGATTGACAAAATATATGTACATCAAGTACTAAGAATTATCCTCACTGTGCCTGCCAGCTATGAAGACTTGTTTGGACCTAACGGACGGCTTAGTAACCTTTCGACTAATATATTTAGTATAATTTAAAAATAAAATAGATTATAAATTCGTATCTATGTGATCAATTCTACTTGAATTCAAATTTTACGAATTTAGTAATTGATTCTCGTAGTTTAGCAAGGGCAGACGTCGGTTTTTGGAGTATATGAAGCATAAAAAATGAATTCATAATTATTTCAACTTTTCATGCATGTTGGGTCATGCATTTTTTTGAAATATATCTAGTCGATTTTGTCAAAGCTTAAATTTTTGGGTTTAATAGTATAATCTAGTAAATGGTATCGTAGTTTTCTAAGGGTAAACGTCACTTTTCAAAAATTTATGGGTCACAAAATAAGAATTAGAATTATCTTTTTTTCATGTATATTAATCCATAAATATTCAGAATACGTCTAATTGAATTTTTTTAAGCTCAAATTTTGTGGTATATTCGTGATGACTCACTTTTTTTAAAAATTTAATTTATGAATTATGAAATAAAAATTCAATGTTATCTTAGTTTTTTATCTATGAGTTCTCCTACATATATATGACACGAAATAAAAATTCTAAAATATGTATGATCGATTTTTGTTTAAACTCGAATTTTATGATGTCTATTTGTGATGACTTATTAAATGTTAGATGTATTATTTTATGGACAAACGTCACTAGTGACGGAATATTATATACATATTTGATTTTTGTTTGATACACATTTTGAATTTTACAATTAATGTAACGACTAACACGTAAAGAAGTCACATGTGCAAGGATGTAATTATAATTATTGTGGGGAAATATTCTCTTTTTGTATGGATTGAGGAGCGAATGTTTATTCGACGAAAAATTATACTATTTATATATG
>JAOTQJ010000002.1:18831643-18843571 GCA_025642045.1 Solanum sejunctum | reverse complement strand
GATTGAGGAGCGAATGTTTATTCGACGAAAAATTATACTATTTATATATGATAAAAATAATTTTTTTTATATATATAATAGATATCGAACTCTGTTTAATTAGTTCGTATATCTATTTTTTAAAATTTTAAACCCTTGAAAAATTTTTTTAGATCCATTATTAATTATATATGCATATAAAAATATAATAAATAATTAATTTATATATGTATAGATTCATGCACTGATTTACATTTAAGAATTTCAAAGATTTTTATTTTGCCTTCTGAAGCAAGTGAACTTCATTATTATCTTGAAAAGCTTAAAGGGAAGTGATCCAATTATTTTTTTAAAAAAATTCTTCTAGAAGCTTTTTTCTTTAAACAAAATACTCCATATATGTACAAATTTTTTTTAATATAATCAAGAATTCATGAAAACTTACTATATTGTTAGTACTAAAAAGGAAACGCTCAAGATTAAAATTTATGTTAGGAAATATCCCTCCTTGTAGGAGGGATAGTCTAATTAATTTGGGCTCTTTAAATTGGACTATTTTAAGCCTAATATATATAGTTATTTTTTTGGTCCATTTCATTTGTTTGGGCGGAATATAAATGTAGCAAGAAAAATCAGAAAACAGAAGCTGAAAATCAGAGAAATTCAGTGAGTAGCAGTAGAAACAAAAAAAGAACGCCACTGTTCCAGCAGTCTGATTTTTCTTCCGGATCGAAGGCCAAACGGAATCCGTTCGTCCTCAAATTTTAGTATGTTGTTCCTGACACTCTCCTCTTCAACCCCAAGAAACAGTTTTTCGTTTTGATGCCCGAAAGTTATTTTTCTGACTGCATTTTTTAGACCTGCGATTTTTAGATTTTTACTTTATTTTTGGTGAAATTGTTAATTATTGTATTGCCAAGATTATTTTTTGATGATTGTATTTGCCTCTATTTTTTATTAGAGAGGAGAACTTGTTGTACCAATTTGGTTTTTGGTGATTAGTGAAAGTTTTCCGATCGTTATAGAATGGTCCCGTAGTTTTCTTCTCGATTTGGGGTTTCCACATAAATTGTGCGTTCACTACTCTATTTTTGTTGTTTTTCATTCATCTGTTGCTGTTGGAAATTTGAAGTTTATTATATTTTTGTCATTCATCTTATTTATTTGGGGGAAAAGATTTATTGCGCTTCCGATTGTGTTTCGTTGTTGCTTCCCTGACAATTTGATATTGATAAGCGACCCTAAATAATTTAAGTATAATTTAATTTGCGATCATTATAAGTTGAAAATTAAATTCGATGATTGATAATTTGATGTACAAATGAAAGTTTCTAAATTTACATTAATATTTATTTCTTGTCCATCTAAAAGATAATAAATATAGATTTTCGTCTTATAAAAAAATATATCATATTTACGTTAGCGTTGGATATTATTTATCATCTTTTAGTTGCATCTGTCCTTCACACTGAAAGTAATCCTAAAAAATAATTTCTGCATGCTAAAAACATATATATTTTTCAAGAAAAGGGTCTAATTAGCTAGTATGAAGTTGTAAGTTTGAATTCAGAATGAACTATTCATATATTTCTTGCGTCTTAAAATAAATATCGCCTAAATAAAAATCACATTCATTAAGAAATTAATAAATATATTATATAATTTGCTAAATTATCTTTATTTAATTAATCTCTTTTGAAAATCAAACATTATTAAGAAGATAAAGCACAACCATATAGATGTAACATCATATTGTCGCTAGTGATGTTATCCACTTTAAGCTTTGGCTGGTACGATTTTAAAATGCGTCGCTAGTAGGTAAAATATGTTTACTTATATAACCAACATCTCTCTTGTGTTTTGCTGGTGCAAAACTTCTATCTTGTTATAGCAATATTCATTTTGAACCGAAAAAAAATATGATACTAACTATACATTTATTTCTTTATTTTAATACAAATAAGAGTTTAAGTTAAAGCTACTAAATTTTAAGATGTCTATGCCATGAGCCTAATGATATGCAATTATACACTTGCAAGTTTCAACTTTGATTTTTCCACCAAATGCCTAAAACCTTATCCATACATTTCTGTTTTCCCAAAAGAAAAACCTAAGGCACAAAATGGTTTGTTCATTGAGAGATATTTTCTTCCACCTTATTGTTTTGAGTTGGACACCTTAACCTTTTATGCTTTTTTTTTTCCAAAAATTGTGGGGCTAACCACTTTATGTCACACTCTCCCTAAGTCATCAAATCCAAACTAAATAATTCATCCCCTCATAACCCCATTGCAATGTTCATCTAAAATATCCTAGTACACAATTTTCTTTCATGGCTTCAATCTCATTGAATCGTTCGTTCAGCTACAGAAAATCTACTTGTGTTATTCAAGAATGTCACACAAAATGCATTAGTCCACGATCATTTTCAATGTTGGTAATTTCTTGTCAAAGTCGCAAATCAAGAAATTTCGAAAGCGAAAAAAGGGAGAAGGAAATCAACAAGGGTATATTTCCAAAACTTATATTTGGTGTGGGAAAATTTGGAAAAGGTTTGAAGGATAATTTGAGTCCTAAGCAAAAGGGTGATTGGAAGGATTTGACCTTAATGAGTTTATCATTTGCTGTGTATGTATACATTTCTCAAAAACTTGTTTGTGCTTATTGTGCTTGGACTTCCCTTGTTGGACAAAATTGGTAGGTCAATCCAGCAGTGACAAATTCAGAATTTAGAATCAGTAATTCTATTTTTTTTTATTTTTCATCTGATGTCCTCATGTTGAAGTCCGATTATTTTAAATTCGTATCGCATAGGGTCTCATTTGGGGGAAGCACTTCCCACCATGGAACCCAAGAACAACTTCTTCATCCACTGCATCACATCCGATCCTTTGGTGATAGTAATTCTGTTATTTATATATATATCTATTTTTATTTTTTTTCATAATAGTATGTATTTTAAATTTGAAGTTCAAACAAATCTACTTAAAAAAAATTAAGTTCTTGATTTTACTCTTACATTCTTTGTTTCCTAATGCAAAATTGATCTTGTGTACATGATAAGATAATGACTTGTTTAAATCAAGTTGTCACTTCTTATTAATTTATGCTTTTATATAATACTTCATCCGTATTATTTTAATTGTTACAATAAAATGTGACACAATTTTTTAAAAAAATTAATTAGGGGATACAATTTAACTAATATAATTCTATTGAAATAGCTGATACTTTTTAAAATTATAGTAATAAATTTTTCACACTTTAATAATAATTTAATTATTAAAGATTAATTTTTATTTTTTAATTATTTAAATTGATAACTAATTTAAACAACTATTTTCAAGGAGTATATCCTAAGTTATTTTTAATAAATTAAAAATACAAATATATCGTAAGTGTTTTTTTTTTCTTCATGATTTTTAATATTGACTTGATTCTGGTGGTGAATGACTTCAATTTAATATATTCAAATTCCAACTAATTCCATTATTACTCCTTTGAAATAATTTTTCTAATTTTAATTTTGTGGTCCTCTCTTAGCAAAATTATTTAAACGTTCTGCATTTTTGACTAATTCTTTTAGAATAGTCATTGTTTAAATGGCGGTCCATTTGGAACACACAAAAATTTATCATAATTTATTTATTAACGAATCCAGAATTTAAATTTAGTAAGTTATTAATCATAACTCATTTGATTATTATGTGTAGAGTCAATATTTATACCTGTTCATGTTATCTTGGAGAGTTTATTTACTTAGCGAGTATTAATTTAAAAGGTTCTACTATAGAATCAAAATTTATTATAAAAATAACTAATATATCTAATTTGCCACAAAATTTAGTATAGAGAGGATAGAATACACGCACGTTATTCTTATTTTAAAGATTGAGTCTTCAATACTTTATTGACTCGACAAAAAATAGTCTAAAATAGATCCAAAAAAAATAACAAAAGTACCAAGAACAACAAATTATAGCAAAATGGAAGATAAAACCAGAAGGGTGCATAAAATTTTAGCGTAAGCACTAATATGGGATATCGGATGATATTTGACTTGTAATGTATGATAATTCGAGCTTTTTTGTTTAATGCATCACATAGTATAGTAATAGTGCCTGGTCTACAACACCCGGCAGCGTCGGCACACTTTTATACCGTATTAGGACATCTCATTAGTAAATCGGTTTGGTCCGATTTATTAGATTTTGATATTATCGAGCGATTTGGGTGTATATGCAGTGAACAATACCCTTATCGATCTATTAACAACAAGTAGATCTACGCTTAGAGAATTAGTAATGTCTCAGAAGAAATTAGTACAAAAAGTTGTGGATACACTTCTTGATAATGAAATATGGGGACAACCAATGAGGGACGGTTGCAAATGGATCCGCCGGTTCACTAATCATTGATGGTTCTAAAACGACTAAACCCTTAGTCCATGATTTATAGCGCTGACCAGGGCTTAGGTCCATTTTTTTCAAAAAATTACATCAACTCGTCTGTAATGAGCTCGTCAAGAGTCCCAAATAGCCCGATAATGCCGGACGAAGTTTGGCAGTATTTTATAAGCTAAAAATTGTGATAAAGAAAATACAAATATTATTAAAAATCGAAGAACAAAAAATTACATGAGCAATACGATGGCTACTTTGAAAGCAGTAAAAGGGCTCAAAAAGAAATAATAGCAACTGTGAAATAAAATACTCACTGAAACATAATACACAACAAATGGTAGCAACTATCAAAACAAGAGACTACAAGTATACAATTGCTATTACGAGAAACACGAACTACCAAACTCCCATCAAGCCTGATCCAGTCGATAACAACAATAACAATATTATCCCAATGTCTCAAAGGCTCTCACCCATTATAGGGTAAGGAAAGGTCAGATGCACATAGTCTGACCTCTATGTTTAAAAACATAGCGCGACTGTTTTCGGATAACCCATGATGAACGTCGAAAGTTGCATTGACTAACTGTTACTTCACAATTGAAAAAAGCGCAGATAATTTAAAGAATCATTTTGCTTTATTCCATCATACTTCAAAGCCAAAAAATAGTGAATTTTAGTTTCAGTCGATAAACGAGATAAAATTTAATTATTTACTACTTTTTATTTCAATTAAAACCTCCGTACTCTTTTATTAAGAATCTTGTTCTCGATAAAATTGAAATTTAGTCATATTTAATGTAATCATTTTTTTTCAATATTTTTTCATTCTGACTTTGTCGCTTTTCACATCCACTAAATTCAATCTCTTACATTTTCTTATTAAAATGTCAATGTATTTCATCTTTACATATCTAGACTATAGTAATTTTACTTTTATCATTTTGTCAATCATGAAAATTGTATATCAATATATAAGATTAAATCATAAAAAAATAATACAATTATCCCTAGTATGCATAATTTGGCCATTGAGACATATAATGAGATTGATTAGAATTTCTTCATATCAATCAAGTTGATAAAATTAGGAATTTCAATCAAATAAATATCAAAAATTTAAATGTATGCTTTGTGAGGAGGGAACATAGGAATGATTGCTTTTAAAAGAATTTCCCAATTTTAATAAATTAGTCCAACATAACATGGCCGACATTTTATTTTACTTTTGTTTCCAAATTGATTTTTTTAAAAAAAGAACTCTTCATTCTTTGAGAGGACATTTTTGGATATATCTCACAAGAGGAAAAAATATTTTTACAGCTCATTGTTCTTATCCATTTTAGTTTCTATATATTGCAATGGCAAATGCAAATTCCCAAATTTGTTCACTATTCCTCGATCTTAATTTATATAATTTATTTTATGTAATTAATAATTTTTTATATTTAATAATAATTTAATTTTAAAATATTTTAAAAAAATAATATATAATTATTACTTTATATTGTATCATCTATTTTAATATTTTTTTAAAAAATTATATCAAAATAAATTAACTCGAAACGAGAAAATAGGGGGACCTCCATACCCAATTTTATATGTACGTGGCTTTGGCATTTACATCTTGGTCCCGACAAACGTCCGTGCTTTAATTTTGGATCAACTTTAGAAAATTCAATGTCTGTGATTTTTCTAAATTTTAAATTGAACATCTTTTATAAATGATAATTTTAACATTTTAAAATTCTTATGATAAGAATTTGATTTTTCAATTTTCTTTAAAAAGGTTTCATAGAGGAGGAATTTTACAATAAGGTTACATATTAATAACAATTATAATAATATATTCGATAAAATTTTATAAATAAAGTATAGAAAGTAAATAAAATATAAAAAATATAAAATATACACAGATTTTATCATTATATCATAAAAATAAAAAGAATCATAAAGATAGAAAGAATATTCTTAAAAGATCTTTAACTCAAATATATTAGTCTTAAAAATAAAAAATACTAGATACAAAAATAATTATAATAAAAAATAATTAAAAACTTATAAATATATACAATATATAAATAACAAAATAACTAACGATCAATAACAACATAATATGTAATGACACAACTAATTTTATAATTCTACTATATTAGAAAGCAAGTTATCATTTTACTATATCAAATATTTTTCGATTCAAGACAAGCTAATGAAATAATCTTATATCCTTTATAAAACTAAATATTTACTAAAATTATTCGTTATGATTGTACTTGCAATTTCGTTTTACAAGAATTATTAGTCAAAATTGATCAAATTTTGAATCAAATATTGACACCTTAATTTGTCATTGTCAAAAAAGCTAAAAATAATAAAAGCTACTTGCCAACATAATTTTTTTCCACCAAAAAAAATTAAAAGTTCAAGCAAATAGTACCCTTTTAAGTCATTAACTGTTTTGGACTTTTGGTACTCCACAAGTGGCTTTTTTGTACTTTGTTGAAATAACATATATTCCATTACACTTTTTCAATAATATGAAATAAAGAACATTTACGAAAGTATATAATGCACTAAACTTTAGTTAATATTAACGGCTAAATGGAGAATATTACAATCCAAAACCAGTACTCAAAATGACATTTTTAAAGTGGAAAAAAAAGTACAGGGAGTATTATACAAAAAGAAAATTGTACTAGCAGTATTACTAATATGGCTTCTATATTTTACTATACTATATACTCCAACCAAACATAATACTTTCTATATTCACATTAAATGCCGACTATATTTAAATTCGTACATTATAGAATTGCACGATTTTTTCTATTCTCAAAGGTCAAACTAACGCAAGATTTTAAATCTCAACACAGCATCCAGATTGCACAAATCCTGAGAACTCGTCAGGAACATCAATTCTTGTTAATTTACTATTTTGATCTTCTTTTTTGTTGTTTTCGACGAAAAAGAACCCATGCGGGGCTCCTTGATAGGCCGACCCGGTAACCAAGGTCCGATCACCAAGATCTACACCACATGCTCCGACTTTGACATTCGGGTCGGATTCTGCCCAACAAGTTAAATTTCCATTTTTACCCACCCCTACACATGCCCTAGGACACTGGCTGGACCGCCATGCATCCTCAACTCGTCTCCACTGTCCCGTGCTGAGTTCGTATAACTCCGCACTGCTCTTGAATCGGCCTTGGGTTTCTGTGTCATAACCGCTAACGACACAGAAATCCGAGCCGACTATCACCCCTTCACACTCGTCTCTCTCCTCACTCATCCGGGGCAATTCCGCCCACTCATTTTCAGCAATATCGAAAACCCAAGCGGAGCTCAGTGCGTTTTTGCTCTCATCGTGACCGCCGGCGATGAAAACTCGTCCTCCGGTAGCTCCCATAGCGAAAAACGACCGAGCTTCCGGCATATCCTTACACTGAGTCCAACTACGAGTCATGAAATCGTAAACAAACACGTCCTTAATCGGATCCCAGCTCGACGGATTCCATCCACCCATAACAATAAGCTTCCCTTCCGTAGTCGCAATTTGACAAAACATCGGTAACCCATCTGGGTATTTCGGAATCGGTTCGACCCGATCCCAAATACCGGATACTAAATCGAAAACTGAAATCGCGTACCTGGGTTGTCCGGTGGGTTTAGATTCAACCGGAGCTGGTAAAGCTTGAACTAAACAAGCAGCTTTATGGGTAAAACCCGTTTGTTTCCGGTGGTAATAGAACGCTTTACTTTGAAGAATCCAGCACCATCTCCGGCAAACTCGAGAAGCAACTCCGTGAGTCGAATAGTGCAACCGGGTCAAACACTCGAGGGCAATTTCCTCCGGTAGACCCGGAAGCAATTCAGTGAGCTCATTTTGATTCATTTTTTCGAATTCTAGAAGATTTTCTTTTGAGTGATGAAGAAATTTGGGGATTTTACGTTCCTATTTATAGTAAGACGTGAAGATGATATTTACAGTTGATGCACTAAGATGATTACACGTGGCAATTATAGATTAAAAATCTTGATATAGACGTAAATATATAATGGACGCGTCCGCAGGATAAAATAATCTAGTGAATGGCACGTAGATATTAGCCACACAATCTAATTATCCATTTAAATTAAAATTAAGTAATGTCCTTTAAATGACACTTATTAGTCTTAATAAATTGAATAGCACATAGATATTAGCCACACTAAAGTTGCATGCATGCTTCAATTAAAGTTTATATATAATGAAAGGAGGTGATGTATTTTATACTTTGTGCGTTCATCTTTATTTATCATCAGTTGATTTAATATAGAAATTAAGATATAGTAAATGATAAGAGTAGTTTTATTAAATTACTTTTTTAATATAATAAATATAGTATCTTATGTAATAAAATATAATAGAAAAATAATCATAATCAATGACAATGGTAAATTAGAAATTAAGTGTAAATTTATCTTTTAATTTTATAAAGTGAACAAGTATTATTAGACATCTCAAAATAGTATAAAGAACAAGTAAAAATAGACAGAGAAAGTATCGTTAAATTATTTATGTAATAAGCATTTGATAAATATAAGCAATTTTTTTAAAAAAATTTAAGTATAAAATATTGTATCATATATTGAAATAGATGATAGCTCGAAGATTTGGATAAAATAAACTTCGGAAGCATTTGACCCCAAGTTTCCAAAGATTCTTGGCAAGTTATACTAAAGTTGTACCAGATGTTTAGCCCCAAGTTTTTCAAAAATATTTGTTATTCCAAAAAATATAATTTGTACCCATAAGTTTTAAAAATAATTTTTCAAAACTTCATAAGTTTGTCTTATCATTCTATAATTAACATGTTTTTATTAAAAAATAATTTTATAACATAATTGATAACAATCAACAATAACAAAATAACAATATGGGTAAAAATAATATATTAATTGCATCAAAAAAATTATTCTTTTTTTCAATGGTCTCACTCAAACTATATTTTTTCAAAAATTATAGTAACAAACTATTCTTTTATAAAAAAATTTCCTACATTCTACGAATAATCTCTTCCCAATGTAATGAAGTAAATTGATAGATGAATAGGTATTTTTTATTAAAATATAAAAAATTAAGATAATTTTTAAATATTCAATATTTTTCAAATATCTTTCAAGTTTTCGAATACTACTTTTTTTTTAATATTTGAGAACTTGAAAATCTTTCAAAAATCATTTGCTAAATTTTTTAGCTAAACATTCCACCTCAATTTTTTCTCCAAATTCTTTTTCAAGAATACCTAGACCAAACGGACCTTATAATTAAAAGGAGTTCGGGAATGTGTTTTGTCTAGATATTAATTAAATTAATTAGAATTTAGAGGTGATGATTTGTTGTTTTTTGTTACATTAACTATTCCTCTTTTTTTTAATGACTAAATTAAAAAAGAAGACTTGGTTCTTCTTCTTCTTCTTATCCTTTTTGTCCTTTAATCAACAAAGTAAAAACACAATGATTATGTCCAGTGCTACTTAAGAAATTAATACATTAAATTATATTTACTTGCATAACATAAGGTAAAGATAGAATAATAGAATCAAAATTAAATAAAATTATAGTTTTGGGAAGAGGAAAATCGAATCATATCAAATTCAATTTATGTTGATTTTGATATAATATAGCGGTTAGAATTATTGTTAAATAATATCCTAAATGTGAAAAAAAATAAAGTTTAGAGATATATTAAAACTAATTATTAATTTAAATAATTAAAACATAGTTAATTATTATTTTTTAACTCTACAACAATAACATATTCAGTGAAATCCCACAAGTGGAGTCTGGGGAGGGTAGATTGTACGCAGACATTACCGCTACCTCATAGAAGTAGAGAGGTTATTTTCTAAAATCCTCGGCTCAAAACCCTTAAATAGAAATAACTAGATATGACAAAAGAAATGTAACTCTATTCTTAATAATTAAATTAGTATTAAAAGTGAAAAATTCTATTACTAGAAATTCAAAACATATCAATAATTTTAATAGAATTATTGTAGTTAAATTGCACCTTTATAAAATTTTTATTTAAAATTATATTAATTCTTATCCCGTTAACAAAATAGGCTAAAGGAAGTATTTTTCAAATACTACATTACTAATGGATCCAGACTCAAAGTGAATAATATAGATCATTAAAATAAATTGTATTATATATTTATACTTTAACAAGCAATAAAAAAAAGTATTATTTAAATTTTATTTTTTAATATTATTTTTAAAATATGTTATTATTATTTTAACTACAATAATAGTCATTGTGAATGGTTTAGATATCCAAAAGAGTATATATGGATGTTATGGTGAGGTTGAGTGCATACTAACATAACCTATATATATTTATCGAGGAATTTAATAGTGAAAAGACATTTTGCCAATATACATACAAAATATAAGGAAAGAAAAAAAAGAAAATCGACATTTAAAGAAAATCAATAAGTGGAGGGGTTGCTCTTAGCTAAAAGTAGGCCCCATTATTTATGTAAAAATATAAAAAATAAAATGTAAAAAATGATACTTTTAAAAAAAAAATTTAAATCTAATGGTCTCGAATAATTCTAAAATATTATGTGACTGAAATTAATTTTATAAATAAAAAAAATTAAATTATTTTTAATTAAAATAAAATAATATTTTTTAAATAAATAAAAAAAAGTGTAGCATAGACAATTAAAGTAATTAATTAATTGATTATCTGAACTTCATCATAATTTAATTCTTATCTTAAATTTCCTTCCAAGTTTCCTCTTCCTCGCATGAATTGGAAATTCATTTAATTCGATTGGAATTATTAAAAAAAAAATACAATATTTTAATATACTAAACATATATATAATTAAACACCTTATCTGTAATTCTTTTTTTTCAATAAAAAATTGCGTGCCACGTGGCAGATACAGTTTATTTGGGTAGTCTCCAAATCCATAATTCTTAGTCAGCATGTCTATTATCCCCAGGAGAATCTATGGCCCACGTGGGTTCCACTTTTGTCTGTAAGAGAAATAAAAAAAGGAAAAAAAAAGAATCTTAACGTCTAAGAATCAGCGTTCACGGTTTAGATAACAACTGATTCAAATTAAAAAATTAAATTAAATTAAATTAATTTTATTTGAATTTAATTTTGGTTTGATTTTAGTTTTTTTAAAGACTTGTAGTATTTGATTTGAATTTAAATTTTAAATTTATTTTTAAAAAATTAAAGAAATAATCAAATCGAAATGATAAATTATATATATATATTTAATAATATATACATAATAAATTTTATTTTTAATCTATTTATGAAAGCAGAAATACTTAAGATAAAAATATTTATCTTATTAATTATATATATATATATATATGTGTGTGTGTGTGTGTATAGCAATTCTTAGTGTGAGTAGAAATGTTACTTTTAGGTCAAAATGATGAACTTTGAAACTTTATATTGAGAATAATGAAGATAGTTCAATTACTTAGATAATTAATACATGACCAATTAGCTGTAGGAAGCATGTGCAGCTA
>JAOTQJ010000002.1:18810410-18828338 GCA_025642045.1 Solanum sejunctum | reverse complement strand
TCTACCCTCCCTAGACCCCACTTGTGAGATTTTACTGGGTATGTTGTTGTTGTTGTCTTTTGAAAGATATATTCAAGTTTACAGGATTAGAGTTTTTGAAACTTTTGACGTTCTATATACAATATTTATTAGAGTTATCTCAAATAAAATATATCGTAACTAGCAGACTTATTATAAAATAATAAATACACAAATTTGCCATATGAGTTATTTGCAGTTATAATTTTTAGATAATTCATAAATTTTTTATACTCAAATTGAATGATAATAATACACGTACTTTTTAGGAGAAATGGAGGGGCCATTAAAAAACATTGTTTTATAAAGAAAAAAAATAAGTAAAGTCCCACAAAGTGCAAGGAATTCCATATTCTGACTTATTCTTTTTCTAGTTTAAATTCTTATCTATATTTGGAAAAATATATTATGCACAGAGTCTTCATAATTAAATAGCCAGATAAATTTATTCTTTTTATTTTTTAGTTGGTATAATAAATTATATTTTGATTTTGTATATGATCACATATATTATATTTTCATTTATTATTTTTAATTTATTCAGTTGAACGGACAACTATTTAGCATAATTCTTCTAGAAAGGTAATTTGGATCTATAAATCATATATTTAAAATTTGAATTCATTTTTACCCCTTGTTTGGATGGTTGTTACATATTGCATTGTATTGTATTATTAGTTTAAATATAATATTTATTTTGATTGTTACTTAAATTTCATTGTATTGTATTGCTTAAATCCATCATTAGGTAATGACAAAAAATTCAATTTTGTGTAACGATCGATTTGGCCTCTCTACTTCTATGAGGTAGCGGTAAGGTCTGTGTACAATCTACCCTCCCCAGACCCCACTTGTGGGATTTCACTGGGTATGTTGTTATTGTGTAACGACCGATTTGGCATGATTTTGTCATTACTTTAATGTCTTCTTCACATTTTTTACTTTATTTATTATTTGATAATTCTATTTTATCGTTTATCCTATATTATTACAGTATCTACCACATAACCTACAATTTCTTGTAGGCTTACCATTCAACTTAGGAGTGTATGACATTATGTGGCAACGGAGAACAATGCAATCTATTCAAATATTATATTTATTGAAATAATATAGTACAATACAATACAATACAACACATTATAAAACAATACATAACAACCATTCCGTGTTGATTACATTTTGATGTTATTAATTGATTTATATAAAAGTCAAATTTTAGCTAGAATTGTACAAATATATTCAGAGTGGGGGGGACTGGAAAATCAATTAAATTCATCTACCATATGTGTTATATTGTCTCTTAAGTCAACATCTAATATTAAATCAAACAAGAAATAGGACCACTTTACCAGTGAGATGAAGTGAAATAAATTAAATGGAGGGAACATATAATTCATGTGATTGTCCTTAACATGCAACCACCATAAGTATACTATATATATACCAAAACCATGTTCAAACATCTATTATACATTAAAATTGAGCAAATTTTATAAATGACAAACATATAAAGCCTAATTATGCTTCATAGTTATAATTTAGATAGTTATATTTCGTAACTATAGTTATATCAATGTTTATATAATTCGTGCAATATTTGTATATATTTATATAATTTGCTATAGAATTTGCAGTTTTTGCATAACATTTGTGTATTTCGCTATATAATTTGTGCACAATGTTTGTATAATTTGCTATGCAATTCATAGTGCTTGTATATTTCGATATATAATTTATTTCGTGCACAACTTTTGTACAATCGCGCACAACATTTGTATAAATCGTGCGAATTATACAAAACTCAAACTATAATTACAGTTAGCTAGATGTTTGTTAATTAATTCAAAGTATAACTATGCTAGCTAATTAAGTAATATATGTTTGCTTATCCACATAATTTTTCTTTGTAAAATTCAAGTTTTTGAAGTGTTAAAATTCTTAGTAATGCTTCTTCTATAAATATATTTTAAGTAATGCAAATATATTTCATAACAAAACATATTCAATTTGGAAAAGTTAAGGATAAATATTTTCCAATTCAAGCTATATGTATATCATTGCACAATATGATATGTATATAATAATACATAACAATAATAATATGTATATGTAAGTATGTATTTTGGTATGATATTCAATATTATTTTAATTTATTTTTTATAAACACCGAATACAATACCAAACACTAAATTTTTTTAAAAAATTCATATCATATGGTGCCAAAATTTCTATATCAAAAATTTTGATTTCAGTATAGTATTCAGTATCTACCAACTAGGCGTCTATGTCCATCCCTTTACAATTTAGTTTTTAGTTTTATGCTTTTTTTTTTTACAAGGGAATTTTACTTTTAAGCATCAGACATTTGAAACAAATCATTTTTCTCTATTGAATTTGTAAGTGTTATAAGAGATCATTTCCACGTAGTCAACCTATATCATATCAATTATAATTAAGTTTTTCTCACGTGTTAAGTTGAATACAAGATGGGATACTATAGTATGTTGCATTGATTTCGAAATTATGTATCATATAGTCCCATTTTTTTTTTTTAATTTTTCATAGTTTTTAATATTTAGGGGACCATGCATCTTGGTGAAAAAAAGACAAGAAAGTAGACAACATTAGTAATAAAGAAGCATCACCAACTATAAGTACCTGGTCCTATTATATACATATAGACCCACATAAGAGAAATATGCAGGATGGATATTAATTCAACACAAAGTTTGGTCCCAAGAAATTAGAATCATTTTAAATAATTAAAAAAAGGTTTAATTTAATCAAGGAGTGTGGAAAAAAAGAAGAAAATATTTTCATATGAAAAAACTAGGAGATCTCCGACTATTTCAGTGAGAATAGGTTTTTCATCATGCATTTCTTGATAAGTTGGTTTGATTGGAAATAAATGAGAAAATCATGATCTATAATACAAATCTCCCACTAATTCGTGAGATAGATAGATGTCTAATCCTGCAACAGCTAGCTGTTCGGCCTTAGTCTTGGGTTGATCTCAGACTTCAATCAACCCCTTCGTACTTCGATTCAATCAATCGATCGATCAAGATGCTAATCTCTTTTATTTAGGCCGGAAATGAATACCTATCCCTTACTAGAATCGAACGTGCAGCGAAGCATCCTTTCTTCCTACTTTCTAGTAGTGCACCAAGCAAGTGTCATGTTTGATCGCGAACTTCAATCCAGATAACCCTAACCCCCCTCGTAGACCTTGTCATAGACAAGATATTGATGTTACATAACACAATGAGTTCTCTTGTTGCTTGTAATACCATACTTAAACTTAAAATGAATCTTGAGTCTAATTCAACGGAGCGGCCACCTCCCTATCAATATCCAATAAATACATAAATCCACTTGTCACTAGTCTTTTCTTTGGAAACCCTAACATCAATTAATATCAATTATAGAATTAGATTTCTCCAAGATATGTGATTGGCATATTGTCTGGTTACCACGAATATACATATTAATGTATTGAAAAGTCAGTTCCAAATTAATGCATCTGACCACTTTCTTCATAGTCCCACCCCCACAAAAATCTACACAACATATAATCTATACTTAATTATAGCTTGTGCTTCACCATTATATATTATCTCTTCTAAACCCTTTTTTCTTCATCCCTTTTCTCTCTTATACACAAAAAAATTCATTCATGGAGAGGACAACAAATAGAGAAACTCAAGATTTCATGAACGTTGAGTCTTTTTCCCAACTTCCCTTCATGAGGCCAACAAAAGAAAACGCCCGCGCCATTAGGATTTTTGGCAAAGAATTACTAGGTACTACTACTGGTCGACATGAAGATCATGATAGTATTGGAGAACACGGAGAACTTATAAGCAATAACAGAAAATTCGAATGTCAATATTGCTGCAGGAACTTCCCAACATCACAAGCCCTAGGTGGACATCAAAACGCGCACAAAAGAGAGCGCCAACATGCTAAAAGAGCTCAATATGCAAAATATCAGTACAACGCTTATTTTAACTCAACGTTGTATACTAGTAGTACTAGTGCCAGTAGCGCTAGTACTACTAGTGGATTTCACCATGTGAATAATAACGGCCACAACCATTATTATTCACAACAAATTAGTCGCGATATAAGTGAAAATCATCGGTCATTGGCAAGGTTATGGAGAGTACCTCCTGCAGCTCATGTTCATCATAGTATTACTAATAATTCTTATTCTCCTAATTTTGTTAGGCCAATGTATAATGTTAATGGAGATTTGAAGAAGATTAACTCAAATAGCTCAATTTCTATAAGTAGATTTGGGTATGAATTGAAGGAAGGAGTCCATCAAGATCATGTGAGTTTAGATCTACACTTGTAAAGACAATTAATCCACTCTCTGTCTCTGTTTTAATTTGTTTGTTTTATTTTTATGATCTTTCCTTCTTATTTGTTTTTTCGCAATTCTTTAAGTTAACATTACATGTACTGATATGTTTAAGACATAAAATTAAAGGGTATTTAGAGACATTATATTATATATATCTTAGTTTAAGAGTATAATAAGATTTCAAGTTTTATTTTTTGTTTCTTAAATTTCATGTCAAGTTAAATTAAGACAAACAAATTGAGACGACAAGAGTAATACTTGTTTTTATAATAGTAAGAGGTGTCCATGTTGCAATTATTAGTTGCTAATTATGTTCAATCAGCACATATTAATAACAAGTAATATTTCCACACTATCAAAGCTTTGTAATAATTAATTTTGAGATTAAGTTAAATACACCATCAATATAAATTTTGAAGTGATCAAAGGAGATTTATAGACAATAGTTAGTACTTGTTAGCGATCAAATGGATTATAGAAAGACGATAATTGAGATTCCTCTACACTTAATCAGTGATTTTTAGATCTGGACTTTGCAAGGCCTAAATTCAAATTTAATTAGTCGACCCCGAATATAAATATCAGACGTCAGATGAAAAATAAGAAAAGAAAGTACTTGCTAGCATAAATACACATACATTTTAAGCCATAAGATGTATTGGAAGTCTGATGTATTGGAAGTCTCTCTCAGCTTCTAGGATCCTATGTTATGGTATTGGGGCTTATCTAACATAGTACAGTTGATGCGGAACATAAATCGAAAAAGAGAATATAATGTTTTTCCTTTCCCCTAGAGAGCTTTAAAACATGCATATAATCTAGTGTCCTTCAAATCATATGGGCAATAGTCTAAAAAAAGCTATTTTGTTTCTCTATTTTAGGAGAGAAATGTAACACCACTTTAGGTCTGCATTTGATAAGAGGTATTAAAAGGGCAACAACAAGGAAGAAGCATATAATAATTGGTTTCAAATTTAGGTCAAGCTAGCATTGATGAAATTGAACCTTATTTTGAAGACATTATTACATACATATGTATTTGTTAATTTAGCATTCACGTATATATATTAGGGTTTGATTAAACTAAGATTGACCATTTATGGAGGTGACGCTTTTATTAAATTTTTTCTTTATTTTTGAAAAGTCTTTTTATTTGTATCCATTTTATCCTTCCCAGGTCTCATTTATAAAAGTTTACTGGATATATTATTGTTGTTATTTTCAATGCTCGAATATAAGAGCTCTGGAGAAAAAAATGAAGCTATCTCAATCGTCGCACCTACCACACATGTTGATTGTACCTACATATATTGCTTTCAATACAATGAATGCATGTACATACAATAATTAATGACACTTTCCTCATGCTTTGGACCAGCTCTTTTAGGGTTTCATTAGATTTTTGCAAATTTCAAATTTCTAAAATGTATATAAAAGTATTTTGATTATGTTAGCACCACGTGACCATAAATTTTTGCTATATTAACATTAAGTTCAGTCTAATTATCATAACCACCACAACTATCCAATGGGTCCACTAGTAAATGCAACATGTTAGGACATAGATTGAAATACATAGAAGGACATAGATAAAAAGGAAAAAAGAAAAAGAACAAATAATTTAAAATTTGGATTTTAGGACCACTCACTATACCCAAGAAGAAGTTAAAATGTTTTTCCTTTTAGTAAATATATATATGGATGGAGCTAAAGATTGATTATTTTTTGGCTTTGAAGTATGATGGAATAAAGCAAAATAGTTTTTTAAACTGTTTGCGCTTCTTTCATTTGTGAAGTAGCAATTAGTCAATGCAACTTTCGACGCTCCTCATAAGTCATCTGGAAACAACTGCTTTATGTTTTTAAATATAGGGATTAGGCTGCGTACATCCGAACCCCCCTCACCCCGCAATGAGCAGGAGCCTTTTGAGGCACTGGGGTATGTTGATGATATATATATATATATATTTCTTGCAATTTATAGATATTTTAGATCACATTAAGATTATTTTGAATAATTTAAAACTTATGGGGTAAATGTTAGGCCACTACCTAATAATTTGTAAGTAATTGTAAGTTTTAGATGGTTCTAATATTTGTTTGTAATATTCAGTAATATATGTGCAAGTATTAGAGTCGAAGCTAATATTTTTCAAAATAGTAATTTCTCAAGAGTTTTATTGGTATAACTTATAAAAATAAGGACTAATCTAAAGGGTTATTCGTACAAATGCCCTTATAATTCACGTACTATTTGTATATATTTGTGTTATTCGTTGTATAATTTGCAATTTTGTATAGAGTTTGTATATTTTGCTATACAATTCAGTCATAATATTTGTAGCTAGATATTTGGCACACCATAATAAATTCAAACTATCGCTATGTTATCTAATTAAATAGTATATGTTTGCTTATTCATTAATGGGACCTAATCCGGTGAAGCCCAATTAGTGAAAAGATAATTGGACAGAACGAGTAAAGCCCATATGTAAGCCGGCCCAACCCAGCGAAAGCCCTAAATCCTCTCCTATACATTCATCTCTTTGATAAGCTTAGTAGGGTTTCAGTTGCTTCCTTCCCGCGCACACAGTCACACACACTCTCACCGGAGAAAGGCGGAGGAAAATGCCGGCCGGCCACGGATTGAGGTCTCGTACGAGAGATTCATTCTCTCGTGCATTCAGAAAGAAGGGTACAATTCCCCTGTCAACCTACCTGAGGACCTTCAAAATCGCTGATTATGTTGATGTCAAAGTGAACGGAGCAATCCACAAGGGAATGCCGCATAAATTCTATCACGGCCGTACTGGACGTATCTGGAACGTCACCAAACGCGCCGTCGGTGTCGAAGTTAACAAGCAGGTCCTCTATCTCTCTTTATCTCAGGCACATGTGTATCTGATATTTTTTCAATTTGAAATTGAATGAATCAATTCATTTGCTCTTCATTTGTTGATTTGTAGCTTGAAATAGTCCTTCGTTTGTATCAATTTGCTTCCTGCATATGGTTTTCTTTTCAGAGGAGTTAATTATAGAATAGGTGAATTTATATGAATGAATTCGACTTGAGCTAATTCAGAGCTTTCAGGACCTTGAAGTGAATAGCATTTCTATTTCCTAGTGAATCCATGAATGTAGATAGCTGTGTAGTAGTGCACACTAGCCTTAATCCTCGAGCTTTGTTTGCGGAATGCTACATGGAGAACGAATCCTGAGGAATATGAGGTTTTCCGATTGGTTCGTATCGAAGAATCACATAGAGTTAATAGATTTTTTGAAATGGAACAGTAAAGTGAAGTTTATGAACTCATAGATTAAAAAGATAACAATGGTATCGTTACATCTCGAAACATGAAAGCTTCGTAGTTTCTACATAAGTGGAGCTTTTCATTATATAACTGAATTATTAAAAGGCGAGCTAATGTTTCTTGGTTGAAATGATGAATTTGTATCATCTCTCTTCCGTTATGCAGCTTTGAGTATATCTTTATGTGAAAGTCTAATGGATTTTGAGATGATATTGGATATCTGTTACTGGTTCTCTTCTCTTACACTAATGCTGTGGGATGCCTGTTAACCGTTTTCTTGCTTGTTCTCTGGATCTCAGGTTGGTAATCGTATTCTAAGGAAGAGGATCCACGTTAGGATTGAACATGTTCAGGCTTCCCGATGCACTGAAGAAGTTAAAGAAAGGATCAAGAAGAACGACCAGCTAAAGGCCGAGGCCAAGGCTAGAGGAGAGGTCATCAGCACAAAAAGACAACCTTTAGGACCCAAACCAGGATTCATGGTTGAAGGCGCTACATTGGAGACGGTTACTCCCATACCATATGATGTGGTCAATGATTTGAAGGGAGGCTATTAATCTTACTCTGTTTATGAGCTAGTGATTGTTTACGTGCTTTTATGTAATTCAAAGACAGATTAATTTTTTTGGTGTCACCTTAGACTCTTTGTCTTTTATTTATAATTTTTTTTTTACAATATGAATGGAGACTTTCATTGAACTTGTTCTAAATTGAAGTAAAGAATTATCTATTACTAGGGTCTTTTTAAAACAATCTCTCTATGTAGTCTCTATGAAGTGGTAAGATCTCTCCAAATCACACTTGTGGGATTTCACTGGGTATGTTGCACTAACTCATAGGTTTTCCTGTTTTTATTTCATAATGTAAATTCATCAATAGACTTACAATTGCTTTTCACTTGAATCATCAATATATTGCTCTGAATGTTCAAAATCCCAATAAGTAAAATCATTGGTATTCACGGCCACATAGCACAAATAACCTAGTATAAGGAATTTAAGCTTATACCCAAAATTGTCATACTTTTTCGATATGTTGAACCAGACTGGACTCAGATTGCATAACCTTATTAAGACCATAGTTTTGCTTGTTCTAAAAGCAGACAATGCCTATGTATTAGACTCAGGTCCTGCTGGTTTTGCAGTGAGAAGTGGTTGCAGTGCCTTGACAACTATCGTCATATTTGGTCGAAAATCTGCTTCATATTGAACACAAAGTGCTGCAACTGCTGCCATCTGAGAGGAATATATACACAAAAGCAAGAACAATTAGAGGAAGATAACATGATGTAAAAGGTAGTTAAGATTTAAATGATTATCCAAGACCAGTGTTTCGAGTTAGAGTAACCCGAACCCTGTCATAACCAGCTAAAATATACTGATAGCGTAAAAAGACCTTAGCAATTGCTTTTGCTGGATAGTCATTATTTAGCTTTGGATCGACACATTGCTTCACTTTGTCTTCACTCAATCTTGGAGTTGCCTGCAGAAAATTTGAATATGAATCAGCTGACTGGTGATATAAATAGAAGAGGTAAAGGTAAGAATCTACCCAAGTGACAAGACTCTGTTGTCCTTTGGGCATTGTATGATCTACTGGCTTTCTTCCCGTCAGGAGTTCCAGCAGAACGACTCCAAAACTATAGACATCGCTTTTCTGTGTTATCTGTCCTGTCATCGCATACCTGCACAATAGTTTGGTCTTTATGTTGTTATATCATGGTTCTTGTCGATACTAAACTTCCTTTTTGTGTTAAAGTTTGGTGTATCTATTGGAAACAGTCTCGAGTAAAGTCTATGTACACTCTACCCTAATTCCTCAGATAACGATGGTTATTTATGAAGCTTGGTAGACTGAGGAGTTAAGCAGGGCTTACTCTGGAGCGTGGTAGCCAAATGTCCCCAAAACTCTAGTTGAATGCAGACGAGCTGCTGTATCGGAAGTCTGGTTTGTCAAGTTAAAATCAGCAATCTTTGATGTAAAATCATCAAAGAGAAGTACATTGCTGGATCTGATATCACGATGAACGATGGGAGGCTGAATTTTTTCATGTAAGTATTCGAGGCCTTTTGCTGCACCATAAGCAACTTTAACTCTCTGATTCCAGGTAAGAACTGGACCAGGCTCCGCGCCTTGGACACCTTTCCTACCTACAGTAAAATCATCAACTAAATTGCTGCAATAGGTGTTTTTCGGGTAACTCAGAAGCAATTATTTGACCTACCATGTAATACATCATGTAGAGAACCCATAGCTGCAAACTCATATATCAAGATTCTATTGTTTGCTTCTAGACAATACCCCATAAGAGTCACAAAATGTTCATGCTTTAGCCTTGAAACCATTGATAACTGCACAGGAGGAAAACAAAAACAAATTTCATATAGACTTGAACACCCTTCCTCAGAAAATTCCACCGTGAATATAGGTCAAAAGTTACTATATATATCAAAGTTTGAATGCTTTTTATTGAAATTTCTAGCTCTGTCACTTCACCTGTGCTGTAAAGTCGGAATCTGGTTCTGGTGAAGAACTAGTATCCAACTTTTTGATCGCGGCTTGCTGACCATCGCTTAATGTAGCAAAAAATACGCGTCCATAGGATCCCTCTCCGATCAACGCTTTCTGACCAAAGTTACCGGTCAATTTATTCAGCTCGTCCAAGGGCAAAACCGGTATCTCGATAGGTAAAACTTTCTGAGGAGTTCCATTTCTTGTACCACCCCTTGGCTCTCCTCTATCATTAGCTACAATACCAAAAATGTTATGTTTCAATGTACAAAATAAGAGTACTAGTTTTGCAATTTTCATGTGTTAGCCAAATGTTACATAGTACACTAAAGTTTATGCTAGGTGCAGGTTTCGGAGAAGGGCCTCACCACGAAAGTCTATTGTACGCAGTCTTATCTTGCAGAAGGGTCCTACCACAAAAGTCTATTGTACACAGTCTTACCTTGCATTTCTGCAAGTGACTAATTCCAAGGCTTGAACCCGTGACCTTGGTCACATGATAACAATTTTACCAGTTACTCCCAGGTTCTCCTTCAAAGAATATTTTTGGCACTAAACTGAGAATATATGTAAATTAACCATCATGGGACGTTTAAAGTTTATATACAGGAGGCGTTTTTTTTGTACTTATTGATTTGGAGTAAACATCGAGTATAATAAAAATAATTTGGGAGAAAGCACGTACCACCAGCGTAGGGATTGCCGGCTGTAGGAGGGACTGCAGTTTGGTTAGCAGGCGGACCGTCGCCGTAAACGTCCTTTTCTCCGCCTCCACAGCACGACATTTTTGTTGTTCAATCTCTCTTCCAAATGCTGCTTTTATCACACCATATAATTTTCGTTTTTTCCTAGGAAAAATTTTAATTTTCTTTTTAATGAAAATGCACTTTTTGACAACCATAAAAGAAGAGAAAAACAACTTATGAAGGAACAATACACATGTTTGACAGGGGTTCAAAATATGAAGAAGTAAACATACGAAAAAGTTAAAAAGATTCAATATTAATATATATGTAAAATATATTTAAACATATCAAAACAATGAAAATACGAATATCATTGTGCTTTATTCCTTTGAATACTAGATGACTAAACGCAAATTCATTGCAACAATATGATCAATAGCAGAGTAAGAAATTTAAACAAGAAGATTCAAGATAATTTTTTACGAAGAATTGAATCACAATGCTAAATATGAGAGATGTTACATACCAAAAATCTTAATCAATCATGGAAGAATTAAGGGAGATGTTTCAATGCTGCATTTCTCTTTTCTTTTTTTTTTCTTTTTTTGGTTTTTCTTTTTTTTTTTCTTTTCTATTTTGCTAAATTTCTCTTCTTTTCTTTTTCTTTGTGTCAATGGATTTTTTTCTGTTTTAAACGGGAAAGTCGCATCGACTCTTTAAACCACCAAAACCAACACATTTTCTATATAATAATTTAATTAGTAGACGTGACTCCCTTCTCTTTGCACGTCCTTATAGTTAAATTATCATGACTTTAATTTTTTTAATATTCAACTATACAACAATAAACTCAAAATAATTTCACATGTTAAGTGTTGTTCACCCAACACGATCATACAAGGTCACAATTCATCTATCATGATCATCGTGATTGAATGCGAACGAACTTCTATCAATGTCTGAGATGTTCAGTCAACTCCCTAGTCCCTCCCCCCTTTGTGGTCGTCAGTAACCAGAAAAGCGAGAAGGAAAAAGGAATGGTGTACGCAAACCGTACAAGTTACCCCTAACTTCAATATACCAAATATATGAACTGTCGAATCTCTCTATAATAATATCATTTGTTCGAATATTTTTGGTTGATATTGCAAAATGTAATTAGATAAAACATACAAGTAAGAGCAAATTTTATAAATGACAAACATATAAAATCTATCTTTGCTCCATAGCTATAGTTTGAGTAATTACATTTTGTAACTATAGTTATAACAACGTTTGTATAAATCACGCAACATTTGTATTATTCGCTATACAATAACAATTTTTGTATAGATTTTGTATATTTTGCTATACAATTCATGCACAGCGTTTGTATAAATTTGTTATACAATTTACATTGTTTGTATATTTTGATATACAATTTGATTCGCCCATAGCTTTTGTATAATCGCGCACAATATTTGAACAAATCGCTCGAATTATACAAAACTCAAACTGTAATTACATTTAAATGTTAGCCACAAGCTGTGATTAATTCAAACTATAACTATGTTAGCTAATTAACTAGTATATGTTTGCTTATCCGCATAGTTTTAAAGAGAACTATTGCTTGGTACTACAACCTTATCCCAGAAACTAGCTAAATTCTTCCACAAAGATCCAACTTTTAGACAGAAATGAAAGGTTAGAATGATGAAATATTTCTCATAAACAAATTGATAAAATCTCCCAAGCTGGATATCAATGAATCAATCAACTTTATTTCATTTCTAATTAGTATCTTTCACATCATTCAAACTGGAGTATCACTTCCAACTTACATGTTGGTTGTGTTTGGTACAAGGGAAAACGTTTTCCCTCGTACCAAACACATCCATTATCTTCATCACTGATCACGAGGCTGGCTATGATATACTTGAGTGTTCTGAAGAGTCGACACTATACAATTGCCTAGGCGCGTTGATTGGTTGGATGCTCCTTCCATATACGACCTATGACCTTCAACGTAAGCTCTTCCCCGTTCCCCCCAGAGAAGAAAATTGCCAAGCTTCTCGGAATGATTAGTCCATCTTGACAGTCGCGGACTTTCCTATGGCTGTCTCGTATACTCCTAGGAACACCTTGCCATGTCAACTTACGGCCAAAACCACCAACTTCTAGACTATAGTTAAACATTTTGGCCTCATTGTCCTCGCCCATAAAACGTAGAAATGCTATGTAAACCGGTGTCATACCTAGTGAAAACGCCTCAAAATGCAAGACAAATTGTCTTCCAAAACAGTCAAAAACCTGCATTGAGTGAAATATGTTCATTGTACTATCCGAAAACCATAACATAAGAGATGTGAATTCGTCTATCCAACAGATTTCTTGAGTGTCCGAGCTTTTCAACAAGTGTTAAAATCAGCAAAAGGACTTACTGTGAGCATCCATATTGCATTCTCAACTTCATGTACATTCGACTTAACATATCGATGATTGAACGTGCATCCTGTATGCATATCAACTTTGTGATCCTCCTTGAGATGCTGTATAAGTGTTGGAATGTCCCCCTTTTTTGAGCATTCTGATCCAGTGTAAGGACAATGATAAGGCCTCAATTTGCAACGTCTTTCGTGTTTGAGCTTTCGATAGTAAGGTAATATTTTGTGACAGCCAAGATTTTGATGTCTGCAGGGAAATTCCAGTGACTCTGCTACTTTCTCTAAGGCTAAACACCTTATATTTCCAAGTTCAACTTGGCAAGTTGGACAACAACTTTGTGCTCCAATTTTGCAGTTTGTGCATAGTGTATGACCATTTGGACACTACAAAGATAGAATATATAATGAATGTGACGAAGAAGATTCACATAAAAAATGCAATTTTGGTTATTTATCTGCAAAATTATATAACATATGTTTGTAAATCAAGCTTGTCATAGGTGTTCTGTTCCTTCTTTTTATGATGATATATAAAGAGTTTGAGCAACCGAGGATGTGGCCTAATGATGAATGAAGTAGGTGAAAATCCTAACAAGCTACTGACAAAAAATCGACAGGTGGTATTTTTCCATCTGCCTAAGTATTGGTGGTGGAGTTACTCGACATATATGTTGGTGGGGAGGTGTGGGCAAAACCGTGATCCACCAACTGATATGTGGCAATCACCCTTTACTTTGTTATATAGAGAGGGAAAACATAGCATGTCACAAGCACGAGACGAGGTTTGGAACCTGACTGCAAGAGGGATGCCTTGTGAACCAGGCTTCTAGAGATGATGCCTTTAGCCAAAACCAAGTCAATTTCGGATCACCAAATGCTGCCTTCCAAACAGTGGCGGAGCCACATATTAACTAAGAGTTCATCCAACCCCCTTTGCCGAAAAATTATAATATTTATATATGATAAAAATATTTTTTTACGTATATATAATAGATGTCCAACCCCCTTCGATTAGTTCCTGTTTCTACTTCTTAAAATTCTTTCCTATCTCCGCCACTGCTTCTAAAGGTACCTAGAACACCACCACCTTTAAGAAAACAACACTACAAAGAGTTTATCATCAATCTATATGTCAGGACTGTGTCTGATCCTCCAAAAAGGCAATATTTTCAACATAACTAACCATTTACATCATACGTAAACAGCAACACCACAAATAATTGGTAAATTACCTGGTAAAATGGAGGAACCATTGACTTTTTACAAATTGGGCACTCAAACAACTCATAGACACCATGAATTGAACACTTTTGAAACTTTTCATCAATACATGTAATACTTTTTTCTAGCTCATCATGTGTCTTTTTTGTGTCAAATCTTGAAAAAATTGGCCATGAGCCACCACCAGGAGCCATTAGATGATAAACTTCAATTTTACACAACTCCAAAAGCCAAGATTTTTAACTCTGAAATTAAGTCTTTTTAAGTCTATGGTGTCTGTAGAAGACTAGAAAATCAAAGAAAGTAAACGTCGTTAATATTACGCAAGAGAAAGACCATATATACTGATACAAGTCCACATGCTCATTTTGACTTAGTATATAGTGGAAAAGACTACTATTTATATAACAATAACTACGCCTCAGTTTCAAGAAAATTAAGAATCGGCTATATCCATCAGTGGCGAAGCTACATAGTAACAATTCGAACCCGGGAAAAAATTATACTTTTTTCGTTATATTTTATGTGGCACCCTTTTGATTAGGCACAATACTTAAAAAAAAGAAAAAATTTTAAAACTTATGGTCTAAATTTATTCTTAAATATTTGAGTGGTTGAAAATAATTTTTTTAAGGTAAAAAAAATTTAAAAGGTATATTATTTCTGATTAGAGTAACGTGATAGTATTTTTGGGATGGACTAAAAGGGAAAGTATGTCCCTAAAGTGAGACAGAGGGGATACTATTTGCATATAATAAAAATAATATTTTATGTATATATAATAGATATTGAACCCCTTTGATTAATTCTTATGTCTACTTATTCAAATTTTAAACTCAAAGAAAATTCTGGCTCCGCCACTGATATTAATGGACTAAAAACAATGTTTAGGCATATAGACATTGAATTACTTCGAGTTTGGATCCTCTTGAATTAAAAATTATGATTTCTCTATTAGTAAAATATATTCTCAACTAATAAATATCCATTTTTATAGATTTTTTATTTCCTTAACTTTGAAAAAGACAAAATCATAAAAAAAAAAAAAAGGAAAAAAAAATAGACAAGTAATTATTGAGTGGGGACTTGGTCTGCTATTCTTTATATTCCTTCTTGTATTTTTTGTATTTGGGTAGATGAGGTAGGTAGAATTCTGAACTAATTTAAACCAAATAGATTCTTTTTACAACAATCCAAATGAAATTAAATTAGAAAATAAAAAATAAAAATACAAAAAGAGCTTTTTAACATATTTGTTGTTTTATTTAAATAAACAATAAACGACCAAACACAAACACTTAGATGCATTCATCTTTATATGCTTAATTTAAGTTGACAGATAAATCATTTTTATTACCATTTTATAGAACCATACATGAGATTTTCACCTCATATGGCTTCCCGTTCAATTCTTTCTTTTTCGCGTTTGAGGATCCCTCCCTTCCACTCCGCCTCGAAGAGTAACTAGGACCAATTTAGTCACGTTTTCATGTTCCAATTGAATACTGTCTATTTTTTTATTATTCTCAAAGGATAAGATTATTCTCTTTACCAAACATATGCGCATTCAATTTCACTTTTAATGCTGTACTCGTGTCGATTCTCCAAAAATATACTATTTTTGGTGAATCTAACACATATTTGCTGACACTTATTAAGAATATGAAAACTTACTGTTTAATAGGAGATTTTATCTCTATCGTCGTGAGACACAAAATTCATTGTTTCCTATAGAAATGTTGAATTTGATAATAAGTGAAAAATAATAATAGAAAACATATAGTACATTATTTGGCAAATAAGAGAACTACATATATTTTTAAAAAAATAAAGTTGTCATATAAAGACATGCTATATTCACACAGGGACAAATCAATGAATTGATAGCCCAACCATCAGAATACAGGACCATCTTTTTCTGTGATTTGAAATTATATTAATTTGAATTTTAAATTTTATTTTGGACATGTAATTCAAAATTTAAATTTCACAAATGGCGAAAAATATCAAATTTTCCCCAATACAATCTTATCAACATAATTCGTAAACAAGATATCGAAATATCAATCACATTACGTTTTTTTGTCTATAAATAAATGTTTGTACTTATAAACTTTTAAATACACATAGTCAATAATAATAAATAACTAGTTATTCTTTGACATTATCCTTTTACTTGTACGAACAATCACTTCACATTGGCCAAGGATTTGTTTACTAAATTAGAGAAAAAGGGAAAGAAAAGAAAACCTTATGATTATTTTTAGTACCTTACATAAGTAATTCTAAGTTATTATTATTGTTTTTCTTTTTAAAATCGTTTCTTAATTTTTCTTTGAAAAAAGGTCAAAAATACCCCTAGAATATGCAGAACCGAACAACATTACTCTCCAATAAAAGTTCATCTTGAATATACCCTTATCGTTATCAAAATGGCTCAAAATTGGCCTCTTGTGCAAGATATAAAATGCAATTTTGAGATTCAGAAAAGCGAAAACTAAGAAATACGATAGCTTGACAAGAAATGAAATAACGGTTACTGACTACTTTTTCACCCTCCTTTGAAAAATAACTACAGTTAGTTTCACTCGTGAAATTTGAAACTCCGACACAGATAAAGAGGCCCTTCTACCACAAAGGCTGAAAAGTGAAGTTTGTGAATTTTACGTAAGTGCATACATACAAAACATTGAACACAAAATAAAAGATGAATAAATCCTGTACATTTTATAGACAACAGTTCAATTTCTCTCTCACATTTCTGTTCCACGCCATCCGATGGGGGAGGGGGGGCGGAATCATGGAGTCCGGTGATGAGTTACAGAGGTCTGAGAGTCTTTTTCGGAGCACTGATCCATGAAGAACCCGCGATTGCAAATCTCCACAATGCATGAACATGTTCTGGCAAAGCATACTCTATACCAACTCTTGGACCAACAAGTATATGTTCTGGTTCTGGCCCATCTAAGAGTTCTAAACCACCTGTCATATGCATAAAGAGTACGCGGGAGTTGCATATACTAGCTGCCAAAAGTCGAAATATGGAACAACAGAATGCTTACCGGCAGTGTATAGAGCGTGGCTAGACCATTCTGTTGATAGTCCTAATGCCTGACCAACCTACACAGAAACAAAATGACACTATCATATAAAAGCAAGGTTTACGATAACATGTTACCATCTTAAATGAAAAGGTCAAGATTAATGCAAATCATCTCTATACTCTTGTGGAAACTGTTGCATATCCAAGTAATCGGAGTAATTGTTTTGAGGTGATGATGGACAAACAAGTGAGATATTAAGTTTACTTCTATCTCTTCTTCTCTCCTTTTTGTTTGAGTGCTTCCTTCTAGTACCTGCTTATTGCTTATAGAGCGTTAACGGCA
>JAOTQJ010000002.1:18793585-18804110 GCA_025642045.1 Solanum sejunctum | reverse complement strand
CTATGTATGTTGTTATTATTGTTCAAATATTCGAAAGGAACAAAAAAAATCTTATTAATTTTTATTTTTACTTTACAGAAATAAAAAAGTTATTTTTGAAAAATCTTAAATTTTGAAAAATATTTTATAATAATTTGAAAAAAATATAAATAAAATGAAAGCTTGAGAGAATAATTATCTAAACTTATATAAAGAGATTATCCATCAGTTTTTGATCCAATAATGAACCTTTAACAAAAAAGAGAATACGACTAAGAAAATAATAATAACAATGAAATAGAACGTCATGGAAAATATGTGAATAATAATAATTTTTTTAATTTTAATAATATTTAATACTCTTTTCACTCTGAATTTATATTTATTCTATTTGTGAAGTACTTCAATATTGTTTGAACTAAAGTTGAATAATGATATTTGGTCAACCTTTTTCAACTTGTACGGACATAGTCATATTTTTCAAATGTTTGTAATTTTATAATTTTTTATATTTTATATCTTTTGCTTATACGATTTAATTTTGATACGAGAGTTTCCTAAAAATTATCTTTTTATTTCAATAAGGTACTGATAAGGTCTGCATACATTTTATCTTCCTCAAACTCTACTTGTAAGATCTCCTGAATATTTTACCCTCGAGTCTAAAGTAAAATATTGAATATAAAGTAATAACTTTAAATTTTTTTACATGATTATAAATATCAAAAACTATACTATCACATAATTAAAATTTAAACAAGTGTAACTTTAATCGTAATATTTTTTTTATATTTTTTAAATATTTTAAAATTCAAATAAATTCATGACCTGCCCTTCAAACATTTACAAAATACAAACCAGGTATTCTCTCTGTCTCATATTAATTGAATTTATAAGGTAATACACACATATTAAGAAAAATATTTAAATATAAAATTTACACCCTACTTTCCACTATTGTCCCTCATAAAATCATAAATATATAGTGTAATTGATTTCCTAGAAAATATAAAAATTCAATTATTGCAAGGGCAAATATGGAAAAAGTTTTAAATATTTATCTTGAACTTTAAAAAATTTAACTATTTTGAACCTTAAAAAATTTTTTAAAAATTCAATTATTATGAGACGGAGGGAGTAGATTGAAATGGAGGGAGTAGAATTATTAAATAGAATCTTCCAGAATGTACAGTATTTAAAAGAATAGAAAGAACGTTAATTCCAAATTAAGTAAAGCAAGCATATACACGTGGCATTCATGATTTGGAGTAATTTATTCATTTAGTTTTAATTAATTAATGCTAATCTTCATCTAGTTTTTAGTGATTTGGAGTTCTCTATGACGGACAGCCGGCGGCACCGGTAGTGGCATTCTTGGAATTAATCTCAAAACGAGTGGCATTTTTCTCAAACTTCAAACACAACATTCACATAGTTTCTAACTTTCACTTTTCCCAACACGAAGTTTGTATGTAATTTTAATATAAAATAATAATTAGAATAATCTTGAATTTGACATGTCAAAAGCTCATTAATATTCACATAATAAGTTCACAAACTAAATCCAAAAAATTCATTTCATTAATTTTTTTAAAAGATTAATTGCTTATTTAATCAGCTTTTTTTTAAGATTTGTTTTTAAGAGATTCATAAATAACATGCAAAAAATAATTAGAAATCATAAGAATTAATCATCTAAAACATTCAAATGACATACAAATAAATTAAGATCAATTTTTTCCTTATGTGACTTTTAAAATCAAATCATATCATATAAATTAATTGAAATATCTGAGACATGATTTAATGGTAATTTCTTGTCTAATTTGAAAAATATAATAATATATTATTAATATTATACTTATTTTATTTTTCATATATGATATTCATTTTAGAGTTAACTAATTCAAATTCTTACATCATCATTAAATTCATTAGAGAGTAAAAAAGTAAAAAAAAAAAAAACTCTTAGTCTTTTTTATTTTGATAACTCAAACTCTAAATTTTATTAAGGAGGGATGAGATCCTTTTTTTAAATCACAGTTTATATTAAATTAGATAAAATAGCAATAACATACCTAGTAAAATTTATAAAAGATTTGAAAAAGATAAAATATATTTAAATTTTATCACTATTTCATAGAAATAGATAGATTGACCTCATCTCAAAAATAATATTAAATGAGATAAGTATTGTAATTAAGTTAAAGATAATAATAACAATAATTTCAAACTCTTTTTTAAATTTATTTTTATTTTTTTCAGTTACATACTTGTGTTACAACTCTTCTCTATTTGTCTCACATAAACACACACACACACACAGAGTTACACAAAAGAGTTCATATGCCACACACCAATATTGCCAAAATCTCAAAATTTCTCATTGTACTCTTCTTCTTCTTCCTTTTTTTTCTTGATTTGCAAAAAAGATTGTTTCTTGATAGAGTTTGAAGCAGAAAAACAATGGCAGAAACAGCAAAATACACACCTATCAATGGTGGAACACTGATTACAGATTTGAGAACTCAGTTATCTCTTCTAAAGACTAAAAAAACTGTAGCTTGTGCCTATGGGTTTGTGTTTGTTTTCATTGTTGTTACTACTTTCTTGGCTTTTAGTCCTTCACCTAACTCTTCTTCTCCATGGTTTACTAACATTTTTTCTTTAAGTAAAGAAGAAGATGGTGGTGGTTCTTATAGATCTCAGTTTTCTTCTGTTTTCTCTAATTTTTTTCCAAAATCTTCACATCCTCAAGTTCAGAATCTTACTGCTAGTGTTAATGTTCCAAGAACCTCAAAAAGTAATTTTGGGCAACCCCATTTGAATAAAAAGGCACCAATTGGTGAAAAAACTCAAAGTTACACCCAGAGTGAAGATAAAGTTGGAGTCTTGGAAAACCCCTTAAATTCTTCTAGTGTAGTTGTTCCAAGAACTTCAAAAGACAATTTTGAGCAACCCCATAAGGCACCAATTGGTGAAAAAACTCAAAGTTACACCCAGAGTGATGAAAAAGTTGGAGTCTTGGAAAATCCCTTAAATTCTTCTAGTGTTGTTGTTCCAAGAACTTCAAAAGACAACTTTGAGCAACCCCATGAAAAGGCACCAATTGGTGAAAAAACTCAAAATTATACTCAGAGTGATGATAAAGTTGGAGTCTTGGAGAAGCCCTTAAGTTCTTCATCAGTTGTGAAGAATCAGACTCAAAGTAAAGATTTTGGTGATAAAGTTGAAATCTTGAAGGCAAATGAGATCACAATTCAGGTTCCTAAGTCTGCAGCAACTTTGAATCAGACTCAAAGTAAAGATTCTGATGATAAAGTTGGAATCTTGAAGGCAAATGAGAGCGCAATTCAGGTTCCTGAGTCTGCAGAAACTGTAAATCAGACTCAAAGTAAAGATTTTGATGATAAAGTTGGAATCTTGAAGGCAAATCAGAGCTCATTTGAGGTTCCTAAGTCTGCAGCAGCTGTGAATCAGGCACAAAGTAAAGATTTTAATGATAAAGTTAGAATCTTTAAGGCAAATCAGGCCACAATTGAGAAAAAATCAGCACCAAAGTCTTCTTCTGAGGAAAAAGGTGCTAATGGGAATGGAGAAAAGGGAATTACAGAGAAGGAATTGGTTAAGTCTTTGTTGAATTGTGATATCTTTGATGGGAATTGGGAGACAGATGAATCTTACCCTTTGTATAAACCTGGTTCTTGTTCTCTTATTGATGAGCAATTCAATTGTTTTCTCAATGATAGACCTGATACTGGTTACTTAAAGATGAAATGGAAACCCAAGGCATGTAGTCTTCCCAGGTATGGACTCTATAAAATTCATTCCTTGTTATCCCATTTCTAGTTAGTGTAGTTTTAATTGTCTTGCCCCAAAA
Source organism: Solanum sejunctum (assembly GCA_025642045.1). Lineage (NCBI taxonomy): Eukaryota > Viridiplantae > Streptophyta > Magnoliopsida > Solanales > Solanaceae > Solanum > Solanum sejunctum. Next base: position 18,800,251 of record JAOTQJ010000002.1, on the reverse strand, counting down.
TAAATCAGATCAATTTTAGTTGAACTCTTCGACTTTGAATATGCATGTCTAAATAGCTCAACTCGTGTCTCCGCTGTGTCAGTTGAACACTATTCAACTTACAAAATGATCATCTAGACACCTCACCAGACACAATGGGAACGAGCTGCAGTGTTTAGTTGCAAGTTGAGATGTCTACGTGTGCTTACTCGTCAGCTAAGACTAAGTTTGAGTGTCTACGAGACACAGTGGGAACGAGCTGGAATGTTTAGTTGCCAGTTGAGATGTCTACGTGTGCTTACTTGTCAGTTGAGACGAAGTTTGAGTGTCCTTTACATTTTGATAAAGTTGATCTCTTTCATCAATTATGTAATGTATATCTTATGTATATTCAGTTATTCATAGGGTATATGTGGTTTTGTTTATTGATATAAGGAATTAATAAACTTTGATAACATTCAGTGTTTAGTTGTTCTAATGGTGTATTTTTGGAACTTACTATCAGATTGAATGCCACTCATATGCTGGAATTGTTAAGAGGAAAGCGTCTCGTTTTCGTTGGCGATTCTCTGAATAGAAACATGTGGGAATCCCTTATTTGTATTCTTAAAAACTCTGTAAAAGATCAGAAGAAGGTTTATGAAGAATTTGGAAGACACCATTTCAGGACAGAAGCTTCGTATTCGTTTATATTTGAAGTGAGTATCTGATGTAGCCGAATTCGTTGCTACTATTAGAATTCATCGTCGATGTGTTCAATCGTTGTATTTTCTTCTGTAAAATTTTCAGGAGTATAAAAGCATAGTGGAGTTCTTTGCGTCTCCTTTCTTGGTTCAACAGTGGGAAGTTGCAGATAAAAACGGAGGGAAGAAGGAAACGCTTCGACTTGATTTGATTGGAGAGTCAGCTGATAAGTATAAAGATTCGGATATCATAGTCTTCAACACCGGTCACTGGTGGACTCATGAGAAGACTTCGTTAGGGTAAAATTTGTTTGTGTTGTTTCGACATACATAATCACGAATCGTTATGCTTAAATTAACTTTAACATTAAGCAATGCTGAATGTTTCAGGAAGGACTATTATCAAGAAGGAAGTCATGTGCACAAAGAACTAAACGTTCTTGAGGCCTTTCGAAGAGCACTAACGACATGGGGAAAATGGGTCGATGCTCATATAAATCCCAAGAAGACGTTCGTTCTCTTCAGAGGTTATTCTGCTTCGCATTTCAGGTAATAACACGAAACTCAAAACCAGATCACATTAACTTGTCGATAGCTCTAGCTCTTTACCTAGTAGTTTAAGACAAGGACTAGGTTACTAGGATTACGTTATTCATCGTAAACGACAATGATAACCTGCTCATTGGTCTTTGTTACTCCTCTAATCGACAGTGGCGGGCAATGGAATTCTGGCGGGGCATGTGACAGTGAAACAGAACCGATAAAGAATGACACATATTTGACCCCGTATCCATCCAAGATGATGGCACTAGAAAACGTCTTCAAAGGGATGAAAACTCCAGTCTCGTATCTCAACATCACAAGAATGACGGACTATAGAAAAGATGGTCATCCCTCGATATATAGGAAACCGAATTTGACACTCAAGGAGCGGAAATCGCAATGGAGGTATCAAGATTGTAGCCATTGGTGCCTCCCTGGTGTACCTGATGCTTGGAATGAGCTGTTGTATGCTGAACTTTTGGTAAGACAACACCAAAAAGTCATTAGGTAAGTAAAACAAACGCTATGCTACACGGACTCTTCAAAAATGTTGTCAGATCCTCAAAAGTAAGTGCATTTTTGGAGGATCTGACATGGCTAGGATAACATTTTTGGAGAGTACGAGCAACATAAAATTTACGCACATATTCAAGGTGTCAATGTATTAGTCAAGCCTATGCAAAAAGAAAAAAAAGTGCTTTAGAAAATCCAAGAAAAGAGTAAATTTTTATAGCCTAAGGTTCCGTACGCATCAACCTCTTCAGATTCAAGTCGATTTCACTTGTGAGATTATACTGCTACTTTTGTCGTTGATCGTCAACGACGTAGTAAATTGTAGTAAATGAGAGGAGAGCTAAAAGTTTCCCTTTCCCTTGGAAAAGGGTATTTTGTTGTGTAATATAATTCTTCACTAATTATTTAATTATTTTTTAAATAATTTAAGGTATTATATTTATTATATTCTTTTAGATCATGTTATGCATAATAATGTTTTTCGAAAATCGTGAATTTATTAAAACATTATTGTATCTTGTCAATGGTGTATGTGTTCAAGCTTTTCTGGACATAACATATTTTTATTCTTTTGATAAGATTTAGCGTGTAATTGTGTACTTTATAGTAGTTAATTTATGCTTTAGTTTTTGTGGTCATTCAAATACAGTATAAATCTAAAATATTTTATTTTATTAAATTTTAAATTATTTTATCGTACCTCTTAGGTAGGATAATTTAGTACGTGTACCAAATGACCTCCAAAATGTTGGTGTTTAGGATGTGAAGACATTAATAAAAACAATTAAGTATTTTATTAATATATCAACAAAGTAAAAGAAGTATTTTCAAAGTAAAGGAATTTTAAAATAAAAATAATAATTTTATATATGAATTTGATTGAACTATTAATTTTAGTCCAAATTTTATATTTGTGTCGATTAGAAATTCACTACGTGTGTACAAAAGTTGAACTCAACATTTAGTTTAGTGATATTCATGAAGTTTAAATCCTAACTTTGTTTTCATATACCATCAAATACCAAGTTTTATTACAGTATTATTTTTTTAATTCTTCATTGAACGTTTGATCTACATATTGAAATTCGATTAAATTTGAATTTGAACTAAAAAATAACAGAAAAATATCATATTCTATATGATCCAATATATTTGATAAGTCGCACTATATGTCAGATCAAGGTTAACATCGATATCCACACCTTTCAAATCTAACTTTTGGAACATCAATAAATATTTTAAAAAAAAGAATTAAATACTACTCTTTTTTTGTTTTATTTTATATGACACTCTTTTTTTTTGGTTGGTCTAAAAAAATGTCACCTTACTTTAGTTAAAAATAATTTGGCTTTAAAATTTTCTTTTTATCCTTAATGAAATGAATTTCAATCACAAAAATTTTTCAGAATAATTTTAAACCACTTAAACACCCTGTCAAATTAAAGAATGTCACATAAAATGAGACGGAGGAAGTATATTTTACGTTAAGGTGGAAATGGATAAAACTCCTTAACGAAGATGACCCTATACTCTGAGGACAACAACAATAACATAACCAGTGGAATTCCTCAAGTGAATTGTAGAGAAGATAAAATATACGCAAATCTTACCACTACTTTCTAGAAGTAAAAACACTGTTTTTTAGAAATCCTCATACTTTGAGGAGTCGAATTTTAAATCTCTCATAGATCAACTAGCTAAAAAAATAAAAAGAAGCATGCAATGGGACTATAATTTTAACGTCTTAGTCACGGGTGGTACTACATACTGACAATTGTGATTCAAAAGCTTCTAATTCAAGTTTTTGGATCCATAATAGACTGCTTTTATACAAAAGTTGTCTGTGAATTGTTAGACATGTTATAAATTTTAAAATATGTTGCTTCACCTTTCAAATAATTCTTCAGATCTAAATAAAGTAAAAGGGAATAATTCCTTGAATAGAGCAAATTATTCCAGAAATTTTGGGAGAATTGTTTAGTTAATGAAAATTAATTTTCCTCTTACAATCTATGCACTTCTTAGACTACTATGATATTATATATCGATGAAATCTTAATTATTTTTTATTTATTTTCTTAAAGAAAAGAGCTCAATTATATACGATGTCATTAGAGTATTAATATACTAACGGAGTATCGGATTAAATTCAATTCTATATGATATCATAGACAGATTAATCATAGAGTAGTGATGCTAAAGTCATACACAAAATAAGAAAAGAGACAATGGGTTAAGTGGGTAAAATAATTTGAATTCGGTCTATTTTTGATAAATAATTTTAGACAGGTCCATTTTGTATACATTATAAGGGTATAAAAATTAACATTTCCATATAAACATAGTGGGCTTAAAAAACTAGCCCATTGGAGCCTATATATGTTGGATCTCACCAAGCTGAAGATACTTTATCCAATAAATATGACTAGCTAATAATAACTTAATAATAGTAAAACCATATAGACAAACTCCATTTGGCAAGAATCTCATTTTTTGATAGTACGAAGGGGGAATTGGTCCAAAAATTGGATGGAATCAAGACGTTATCGGGCGCCGATGGCTGACTCAAGTGACCTCCGAACCACGCGAAATGGTTGCCTATTACACAGCTCACTAACTCTGCTTGGAGTGTGGATACCTATCATTCGTCGGGTAATTTGTTAATGTATTCCAGACAATAGAAAAGAGTCTTCCTTTCTCCTTTTTTGAGGAGAATTTAAATGGAATGTGATCTCTGTTGTAATAAAATAATTGAAGTTTATTTATTTTCTCAGGAGAGCTTTTGCAGAACCCACCTTTGCCTTATCTAAGGCCAAGGGGGTAAATAAAGTTGTCAAACATAGTATTGAAAAGAGTCGTCTTTCTTTCAATATTAAAAAGGTATCTTTTTTAATAAGGGAGCGGAGATTCCGGTGCAACCTGATTATCCGATAGATCTAACGCCATTTTTCATTTATCAAGCTTGGGAGAGAAGATAGACGCTCCCCCACCTTCTAAAATCTGAAATCACTTGATAGCAACAACAATAAACTGATACGAATCAAAAATTGCACAACCTATTATTCTTACTCCGTTATTTTTCCACATATTCACAACTAGACTTTTAAAGTATTGGACTTGAACATAACTAAACTACACTTGTAATATTTATTTTTTACACCATCAATACATATGAAATTAATTAACATGCTCCTACTATCTACTATCATTTTTTCTTCTTTTTGTCTTTGGGGTGGGGGTAATTAATAAATGTGTACATTTCCATGATTTCAAACAATGGCATAAGGTTGATGTCACATTTATGCTAGAAAGCAATATCTTGTGAAGTAATAATAAATACTACTGTAACTTCTTATACCTACTGTACTCTTAATTTATCATTAATGGCTTAGAGGAAAAAAATTTACTGTACCTCATGCAGACATTATTAATACTCATTTGTTCTATTTTATGTGATATTTTTTTTTATTTTGTATGGTGTTTAATAAAAATAGAAAGATATTTAAAATTTGTGATCTAAAATAATTCTTATATAAATTCATGTGGTTGAGAATCATTTTATTAAGGATAAAAGAAAAATTTTAAAGTTAAATTATTTTCAATTAGAGTAAGATAACATTTTGTGTTGACGAATAAAAAAGGAAAAAGTGCACCATAAAATGGGACAAAGGAATATGTTTTACCATCGAATCAGATGAATCTAAACTCCCACCCTAGTTAGAAGTTCGTCAGACTCCTCTTTGGTCTAGATCTATCCTCGGGTTGGGTTAGGGAAACGTCTGAGCGATTGCCTTTGTAAATTCAAACACGCTTACAAGGCGCATAATAAGAATAAGACCGATAGAGAGAGACTTCACGATTTTAATTTGGTAGGATTACAATATTTAGAATCTAGGAAAATTAGGATATAAAAACAAATCTCTAATTCTTATTGTTGTGTGTTATTTTCGATAAACCCTCCGTTTAGAAGTAAAGAATATGGTTAGCTTACAATAACCAAAGCATTAACAATACTTAGTTTCGATTATTCATCAAATAAAACTAAGGAAAAGCAACTTAATTATTTCTTTCTTCTAATTAAAACATCAAAATTTCTAGCAATAAATATATATTTTTTTCCTTCTAAATAACTCTCAAACTTGTTGCCTAGCTAGTTCTAAAATTCACCATTACAAAGTATGTTTTTATAATAAAGAAGAAAAATCAAACAAACGAACAAATCGTTTACTTATAAGAAACAACATGCAACAAAAAACACCTAAGTCAAAATCCTAACAAATTATTTGTACATTGATCATCATTTTGTCATCAAGCTTATCAACTTATGATTATGAAGGGACACCGTGTTGGTGGCGGTGGTTGCAGTCGCGGTGGTGATAGTGGTAGCAGAGGTGGTGGTGGTGGTGGTTGCGACGACGCGCTCACACGATGGACACATAGTGAGAGTGGTGGCAGGAAGTTGCATGTAAAAAGGTTCTGAAGATTTTAAAGTTCTTAATTCTTGAAGCTCTTTGTGTAGCCTTTTATTTTCTTCTGTCAATGTCTCACAACATTTCTTTAAATATTCACAATCTACCTCTGTTTGCTTCAATTTTGTCCTGAAATTGTCAAAATAATAATCTCATTAATTGAATTGAATACATACGTACATAAAAGATTTTTTACACTATCAGTATATATATATATAATCGAACACCTAAGCATTTTTAGTTATTAGAGTGATTATTCTACACGTTTCATTCGATCAATCTAGGATGGAGCAAAAGATTCACTATTTTTTGATGGAGCAAAAGATTCACTATTTTTTGGCTTTGAGGTATGATGGAATAAAGCAAAATAACTTTTTAAACTGTTTGTGCTTCTTTCAATTGTGAAGTAGAAGTTAGTCAATGCAACTTTCGACGCTCATCATGGGTCATCTGAAAATAGTCGCGCTATGTTTTCAAAC
>JAOTQJ010000002.1:18754778-18778430 GCA_025642045.1 Solanum sejunctum | reverse complement strand
TGAACCATTTCAACCGCTCTTTTCACATCTTGTCTTCCACTAAATAATTTCATTTATGTCCCAAATATCCTCAAAACAGTTATATATGTCCTTCTAATTCAAAATATATGAATTAATTGATTTTAAATCTTGAGAAACTGTCTAACAAATAAATCCTAACTGAAGAATTTTTTGAAGAACTTTTTCAATAAACAACGTCAAATTAGCTTTCAAAATTTCACTCATAAAATTACACTAGATATATTATATATTATTGTTATAAGCTTAATATTACACTTCGTCTTGCGAGTCCCAGTTTGAATTTGTGTAAGTTTTAAGGTTATGTATCTTGTCACAAATTTTTATTTATGTTATAACATTGTTTCAAGCAATGACATAAATTATAATTTATTTTATGTAATATATAATGAATACATAAATATAATTATTATTTTTTGGAAATTGACACCCCTTAGTAATAAGTATCTTTGACTCTTTATTATTGCTACTTACATTTCCCTTTCAACTAGTCCCACCATTCTTTGAACTTATAAGAGATAATAATAAACAGAAGGCACACTTATTTATTCAAAGGATTTCAAAGACAATCTTTAGGGTTTGTTTGGCTCAAAATTTAGGGGTTTGCTTGGCTCAAAATTTAGGTTATCTTAATATTTAAGTTCATATTATAATCAAGATAGATAATTTCATCTTTTATCTTAAATAAATAATTTTACAATTTTGTTATAAGTTTTATTTATTTTTCGCGTTGGTGTAACTAGTAAAGTTATTGTCATCTGATCAGAAGGTCACATGTTTAAGATTGTAAAAACAACTTTTTGCAAAACTATAGAGTCAGAATGAATACAATAAATCCATATGATTTGGCCTTTTTCGTACCTCGTGCATAACAAAAGCTTTAGTATATCGGATTATCCTAACCTCAATAACCAAATGACCCCAAATATATTGAGTTCAATTTTTTTTCCTTCCCTTTTGGTGTAAGTTTAATTTTTTCCTTCTGGTGTAAGTGATAAAGTTATTGTCATCTGATCAGGAGGTCATATATTCAAGCTCGTAAAAATAACTCCTTGTAAAACTGCAGAGTAAGAATGTGTACAATAAATCTATGTGATTCTATCCTTTTTCGTACCTCATGCATAACAAAAGCTTTAATTATCGAATTGTCCTAACCTAGATAACCAAATGACCCCTCATAGTAACAAGTTGATTGGCAATTTGAATGGTCATCATTGAATCAATCCTAAAACAAACAAGTAATTTTCAAGAGGACTATAGTTTTACATAATATATGATCAAACAAATTAACAAACATGGCCTACCTACATGATCAATTATATTCTTGTTATAATTGATGCATGAAAAAACCCTATAATCATTTCTATTGTGGGTGCATGATTAAAAACAATTTTTTTGATATTAATTTAGAATAATCATTTTTATTTCTATTTTTTTAATTTCCTTTTCATAGAGGCAATGATGAGAAATGTTTGACCAATTTTTGCTTTAAGTTTACTCCTTTCCTCGTGTGGTCTACTCAATCATGAAGTTCTTTTTATTTATTTATTTATTTTGTGAGACAAATTAAAAGCCATTTTCACTTTAGAATTTAGATAATATATAAATATTTTAGGATAATATTTCATCATTAGAATAGGGACAAATAAGCCCAAAACACAAGAGGAAAATGGACATTATTAATGGCTTATAATTAATCAGCCTTTGCTTAAGATAATAATCAGCACTAAAAGGGAATTATGAAATTACATTCTACTATTCCTTTTGCAAACTCCAACAACAATAACAACAATATTACCCCAATGTCTCAAAGGCTTCCGTCCATTGCGAGGTAAGGGGGGTCGGATGTATGCAGCCTGACCCTTATGTTTAAAAATATAGCGCGACTGTTTTCGGATGACCGATGATGAGCATCAAAAGTTGTATTGACTAACTGTTACTTCACAATTGAAAGAAGCACAGACAGTTTAAAGAGTCATTTTACTTTATTTTATCATACCCCCAAGCTAAAAATTAGTAAATATTTGGCTTCATCCAAGATTGATGAAAAACTTTTGTAAACTCCAACACTAAATATAAAAGGACCAAAATAAAGTCATATATATTTTTTATAAATAAATATGCTCTTCATCATGTTTTTTTACTCTTTCGTAGGAGCTCTTTGTTCTGCTTTAATTATATATAAATAGAAGCATATCATAATAGAAAAAACAAAATACGCATATTTTCAGACAAACCAATATAGGCGCACTTTACATTAAGACCCCTTAAATAGAACAATCTAATATGGACACACTTTATGTTAGGACCCCTTGGAATGGGACAATGAAGTCGATAATATTGCGATGGTTATTATAACTATACCTCAATTTCAAATGAGTTGAGATCGACTTTCAAGTGGATAATACTATTGCATAAAAATCGGATTATGAAGAAACTATAAAAAATCATTTATCAGTTGTAATTATAAGGTAGATCAGCATCTGTCATGGTATTGGGCTACAAAAGTTGGGCCGAAGAAGTAGATTAGAGGGGTTTTGTGATTTGTTGTTTGTTGGGCTCAGAGAGAGCTCATTTATATGTCAATATATAGGTAACAATTAGGACTATTATCTATGTGGAATTTTCATAAATCGTTTAGTCTTGAAACTTAACAGGTCGAAATAGCTATAATTTAGATAATTACATTCAGTAACCGTATCTATAGCAGTTGTACACATGTCTGTTTGTACAATTTGTTGTCAATATACAAATTAATTTGTATAATTCGCTGCCATTTTACAAATAGGGTAAGTATATAAAAATTTTGTATTTATATATTTAAGCACTTTTCAAATTTATACATTTCAAATGTATCAACATGATAATTATATATAAACATGAACTTATATAATTATTTAATTCTGGATTTATACAAACAAATTCTGAATTTATACAATTGGGAGAATAATTATACAAATTCTAGACATAACTCTAAGCAACTCGGATGAAATATTAATAGCAAGTGATAATTATTTAAACTATAGTTATGATAATGAAGTAGTATATGTTTCCTTAGTCGCATAGTTTTTTCACACTTAAGTTGGACTTTTTAAGTCCTGGATATGGGCTTTGTTGTTTGTTGGGCTCAACAAGACCCTCTGTATGTCAAAGGGGGCCCATTTATAGAGGCCCAATACAGCAACAGCTGGCTTCAATCCAAAATCCATTGCCAAAGAGGAAATTTCAAATCACAAAATTAAGTAAAATATTAATGGGGCATTTTGTTACAAAGGAAATTATTCAATGTATTAAAATTAAAATAGTTAATATCAAGTTTATAGATTTTTTTTATCATGTTAATATTAAAAATAAAATAGTTAATATCATGTTAATAGTTATTTTGTTAATATCAAGTATAGTGTTATGTTTTTTTATCCTTTTACAATCCCAGGTAAGAAAAATATATAAGTTATGAGTGAATTTATGTATTATTTTATGCATAATAAAAGGTTAAATAATTAATACATGAATAATTAAATCATGTATAACTAATTTCTCGTTATTAATATCTGCATAATTCTAATCAATAACTAAACTACCCCTTGATAAGAGTTAGACTTCCTCGAAGGGAAGAGAATTGTTTAAACCTTATAAGGAGATCACTTATCCCATTAATCACTAATGTGGGACTTTGTGTCTCAACACCCCTTTTCACGCCCAGTGCTTAGCATTGGGTGAGACGAGTCCTGCTCTGATATCATGTTGAAGAAGGTTTTACGCCTAACTCACACCCCAAAAGCTAGCTCGAAGGGAGAAGGGTTGACTAAACCTTATAAGGAGACCACTCATCCCATTAACCACCAATGTGAAACTTTGTGTCTCAACAATTACTACTAAACAATCATATTGTTTTCTCATTAAAGTTTCATACAGAAAAATATTCGATTATTATTTTTAGTATTTCAATGAGAATCTATTTTTCATCATGCGTTTTTGATCTTTTTTTTTTCTCCAATAAGCTGGTTTAGTTTTTATAAGATAAATTTTTTATTAATTTTTGCGATGAAAAAACCTCTATTTCTAATAGCGCATATTGTGCTGGAATTCCAAGGAAAAATATTGGAATTTTTATATTTTTATATAAAGAAGAAATTATAAATTCATATGTCATCCAACTCCATTTTCTTAATACATTATGTCATCTCTTTCCATTCCTCACTCTAATTTCCTGCAAGATGTCCATTTATTCAATCATATATATTTGGTATCGTCAAAGAGTACGATGAAATAAACGAGATTTTCTCGTTTTCAATCAAAGTTTTTGATTACAAGTTTTTCAGAATTATAAAAAATTTAAAATACAAAAAATTTCTTTCATTACGTGATATAAATTTAAATTAATTATTTAATAAATTATTACCAAATATATTTTTTGTTTAAAAATAATTTAAGTTTGAATTTTTATTTTATTATTATAATACTTAGTAGCACAATTATTTTAAATATCTTAAATTTCATCTTTACTATCATAGATGGAGGGAAAGTATATATTAAAATAAAATAAGAAAAATTCTTAATCTAATTGGTTAGACGGCTTATCTTTGGGTTTTCATGAGCAAAGCATCTTTGACACATTTTTTGGGTAAAAAATAAATAATATAAGACAGTGAAATCTCTTCATTTCTAATAACAGATTTTATGTTTGAACTATTAAAAATAAAGTACTTAATTCTATTGATAACGCTGCCTTCAGAAATGAGTCTTTGCCATATGTAAATTCAAATTTAATCGAATAAATTCTATTCTTGCAATGTGAAATACGAATCAAAATTTAATCAGTTAACATTTTATTGAAAACGTCACTCATAAAATATAAATTTTTTAATAAAGCTAGCTCTTATTCCCCCTCCTCCTTTTCCTGACAGATAGGATCCTCTTTGATCCCTGACTAAGACTATCTAGAGATTATGATTGTTCAGAGTAGAGTCTCAATATCAAAAAATCAATAGTATAGGTCTTCCTCGTCTCTACTGTTGGTGAGATCAATTCAAATTTATTCAGAGCTTCGAGACAATACGACAACCCCCTCCGACCCCCATTTTGTACCTCCTCTCTCTCACACACCTTCACACGTGCCACTACTCACCATCTACATACCCCTTCACATGTGTGCCACTTCTTATACCATCCATCTCTTTTCTTTATACTATCTTAGTGTCTCCTATAGTCTCTTTGTGTGGTGCAACAAATAAAAGTTAGAGAGAGAAACAACCACAAAAACTTTAAGAGAGAGAAAACACAAAATTCTTCTCAAATTTTTTTCTTTCAAGATCAACCCTTCAAAAACAAAAACCTCTTTTTTTTTTTTTTTAATTTTCACCATAAAGGAAAAACACACACACACACACACTAGAAAGTCGTAGAATTTTTTTTTTCAATTTTTTTAAAATTAATAATGAGAATAAGAAAACGTTTTCCTCCTCCTTCAGATCCCCAACTCAATAATCCACTTATGGTGCAACTAAACACCAAGAATGAATCTCCACCCTCTGATCTTCCAAATCTAAGTCTCCCACAGCCGTCTGATCAACCGGCTCCGGTCACCGGAATCAAACCAACCACCAGTTGGCTTCTCTTTGGTGGCAACAATAATAATATTCCAGCAAAACTGGAACAAAAGGTTAGTTAAAAATTTAATTGATAATTAATTCAACTTTCAAAAAATTATTATTATTATTATTATTATTATTATTATTACTACTACTACGTATAATTGCACCCATGATACTACAACAATCAAAAATACTACCGGAGTTTTATAAATAGGGTCTGATTGAAAATAAAGAAATTATTTCTGATAGATATCGCCTAAATAGAATGTATAGTATTATTAAGAGTATTACATTTATTTAATTTTGGATTTGATTTAATTTAATTTAATTTAATTTAATTTGCAGGATATGGGAGATGAAGAAGAGAAATTATGGAGAGAGAAAAAAGAGATCTTTAGTTATAATATTGACAATGATAACAAGTAAGAATATATTGTTCCATTTTAATTCTTTATTTCATGAATTATAGTAACAAAAAAACACAAGTTGAATAATAATAATAACAATAATAATAATAATAATAATACGAGAAACAAGAAATAATATTATTGTAACTGGAAAATATTAGGTTTTTATTCTCATCCAATGATTCAATTTCCTCATCTCATCTTAATCCATTTTCTTTTTTTCAAAAAGATAAATTATTTTCCCTATAATGGTCCCCATTTATATTTTAAATTTAAAAAATTATATCACACGGGAAAATTCTGAATTTTGTACTGTGCACCTTTAGTTTTTATATATTTTGGGAATTAATACACTTTTTATTTCTTTGTTCTTATTGTTTTTGCTTCTTCAGGAAAAAATTAAGCTTTTTGAGTACACCACAACCATCATCTTCTTCTAATCAAGGTAAATTTTTCATAACTTATATCCCACGTTGTTGCTCCAACTCTTGAAAAAAAAAATACGTGTTGAATTCTCCAAAGATGGTGTTTTTTTAAGGTTTGTGTTTGATACAGTATAATGATGTTTTTAAAGATTCTAGCAACATAGCTTAAATCATGATACATATATCCCAATATCGTAGGTTTCTTGGTCGACTCTCCAAAAATATTGTCATGTAAAGGTCGAAGCCTCCAAAAGTACAAATAAAAAGTTAAGATACTTGGAGAATTCGACACATGGTGCAATAATATTTTTTGAGAATATAGCAACATAAAACAAATCAAGATTCATATATGCAATTTTGTAGTATATATATATATCTTATGCTATAATATTGAATGGTGTATGTGCACATATATAGTAGATGGTAGATGGTGTGAAGCAGATCATAAGGTAATTCCATTGAAAAAGAGATCAAGAGATCACAACTACCACTACCATCACCACCACCACAACAACGGAAGTAATATTAACACGATGAAATCGAAGACAAACAAGAAATGTCCACAAGAAAATGGTAACGAGGAGGAGCAAGAACACGAGGAACATTATCGAGGAGTTGAAAATATAAATAGCGATCGTAAAGTTGATGATCATCATGTAATAAAGAAGAAGAACAAAAGAGGAAGTGTTATATTAGAGGGATCAAGGTGTAGTCGTGTTAATGGAAGAGGATGGAGATGTTGTCAACAAACCCTTGTTGGATATTCATTATGTGAGCATCATTTGGGTAAAGGAAGACTTAGAAGCATGAATAATACGGCTCGAAACTCGATGAATAATAATAATAGGAAGAAGAAGAACAAAGGAGAACGAAAAAAAGAGAAATCTTTGCCAAATGATTATGAATATTATGGAGTTGATGATGATGAAGACGATGATGATGACGCCAACAAGAAGAAGATGAAGAAGCTTGGAATGGTGAAAGCTAGATCTTTGAGCAGTCTACTTGGTCAAACTGATAACGCAATTACGTTAATGATAGTTGATAATGATAATAACAACTAGTGTTTATGTTAGATCCTCCAAAATCCTATGCAACGATATGTTATTATTCAAGAATTCGAGTGTTGGATTTTTTTTAAAGGTGTAGCTACGGAAGTTTGTTCATATAATATGTTTCTTTAATAATTGCATGAGTTTTGTCCATTTGTTTTTATTTTTAATTTTTTAAATTTATTCTTCTTTAATTTTCTTTTTGTTCTCTACTCTTTTTGGAGCTATTCTTGAGTTTAGCTTTATGGTGTAGACAAGTTAGCCACCACATTTGTGATTCCATGTTGTTATTAAAATAATAATGCTAATTAATAGCAACAAATAATAATAACAATAATTTTGTCATCAATAAAGGAAAGAAATGTGCAGATAGTTAGTTGCTCACATGTGCTGAATAGTCTTTTGTACTAATTCTATATGGTCAAATATGATTTGTCGACAAATTATACTCTTTCCCGTTTAAAAAAAAAATAATATTAATACGGAGTTTAAGAAAACAAAAAAAAATTAAAATTAAACACATTTAATTAAGTAGATGGTAAGCTTATATAGAAAAAGAAAACGATCGATAGTTGAACGACTAATCAACTTCAGTTTATACTATATAGATAGTATCATAATACTTAAAATTTAAAAAATTAAAATTCTCACATTTGAAACGACTAAAAACGAGGATCTTACAAGGCCACTTGATAAAAAATAAATATAGTTGTTAGTCAAAAAATTATACACTTATTATGTATATTATACATTTATATAGAAAAATATCACTATGATTATCAATTACTATTATTTTGATGAACGAATATATAACATAAAAAAATCATAAAAAAAAAGAAATCCTATCACCACTACCTCTACTCACTAGGAATATAAACATCACCCTTATCCTATATTGTATTTTCAGGATAATTAAGTTACATAAACTATTAATATAATAAACTGGCTTACAAATAATCTCTAGTAGTGTAGGAAAAAACTCCATATTATAACTTATAATAATAATAACATACTCGGTGAAATCTTATAAGTGAGGTTTAGGAGGGTAAAATGTACGTTGACATTATCATTACCTCATAAAGATAGAGAGTTTGTTTTCGAAAGACCGTCGTCTCAAAAATATCATGCCTCAAAAGCATAAGATACAAGATATGAAGGAAAAAAAAGCAGCAAACGATAATATATAAATACAATAGAAGTAATAAATATAAGACAAACAATAACCATCAAAGAATGTGGTGTAACAGATGAGACTGCTCCTTCCTGAACTAGAAATCTCGAATTCGAAACCAAACACCGAATAAAAAAAAAGACAGCACAAAATATAAAAACATTATTAAAGATTTAATCTTCATATGACAACTAAAAACATCTGTGTTTTTTTTTCAAAATATTTGTCTTCATGTTATAAAAAATTATGCATGTGTTTACTCAAACCACTCACTTGTATCTTATGTGATATATGTCCCACAATTTTAAAACTTAATAATTTTTTGTTTGTCTTCACTTATGATCGAGTGCTTTAATATTAAACAATGAGAGTTATGAAAAATAAATATGTTATGTATACATAATCTTATAAAACTATCTTTTAGTCGTAGATATATTTAGAGATTATATTGAATATATATTATTGTTGTTGTTGATAATGGTGGAGACTCATAATCAAGTCCATATGTAAATCCTTCAAGACAATTAATATTTTTGTAGTTTCACACATATGGAACGAAATAATGCATCTGTAACTGTAAGTTGATACAAAAACATGTTTAAACTATCTCAAATTGGTTTTTCTCGCATTTCATTCTATGCTATTTGCATCTTTTAGCAAATGTGATCGTTTTCCTAATTAGCCTATGGATTGTTTCGAAGCTTAGAACTAAAGTATACTTGTGTGCCAAGGGAGGTACGTGAATGTGGGATACTAAGTAAAA
Organism: Solanum sejunctum; assembly: GCA_025642045.1. Lineage (NCBI taxonomy): Eukaryota > Viridiplantae > Streptophyta > Magnoliopsida > Solanales > Solanaceae > Solanum > Solanum sejunctum. Next base: position 18,769,000 of record JAOTQJ010000002.1, on the reverse strand, counting down.
CCAAATCATTCAACTTGTCATTTACAAATGTAATCGTACTATGATCCTTGTTAGGATCTACACCAGATCTGCAGAAGTTAAAATGAAGAAGAAGAAGTAGAGAGAAGTGATAGTTTCTCTCTTTAAAAACGGGAAGACAAATTTTTAACATGGTAACACCCAATTACTTGGGCAACCTCCACGAGTGTAACATATATAATAAATGAATACAAAATATTTTTACATGGAGCTTGGGTACGAGTGTAACATATATATTAAATGAATACAAAATATTTTTACATGGAGCTTGATCCACGAGGTTGACAAATATTTAACAGTACATTAAATATTACATCAAGCTCCACAACCTAACAATATAACCATACACATATTCATTTTCACATTCACATGTCTGCAACACTCATAATCTTGTGAATATACTAAACTGGAAAGACCCAACATTCACCACAGTATAACATAAATAAATACATAGAAATTACTAAAAAAAATATAAGCAAATTAAGTTCCTAAAAATAAGACACCATGTTATATAAAGTTCAAATGTCTAGCTAGCTGTTTTCTTGCTGCAAGCAACCAAATAATATTATTGCCTTTGTGGATATAAGGTAAGATGATGGCATCCTATAATTTTATGGGACCCTATATATGTAAATATCCAACACCAACAATATTACCCCAATGCCTCAAAGACTTCCGATCATTGTAAAATAAGGGGGGGTCGGATGTACGCAGCCTAACCCCTATGTTTAAAAATATAGCGCGACTGTCTCTGGATGACCCATACTGAGCGTCGAAAGTTGCATTGACTAACGGTTACTTCACAATTAAAAGAAGCGCAGACAGTTTAAAGAGCCATTTTGCTTTATTTTATCATACTCTAAAGCCAAAAAATAGTAAATTTTTTGCTCCATCCGAAATTGATGAAAAATATATATATGTAAATATCCAAAAAAAAAACTGATAAAATAATGAGGTCACAATATAGCTATATAAGCTTATAGCTTGCATTGATAACTTACCCCATATATATTAGAGCAAAGAATTGTTTTCCCAAATGGGACCTTTACTTTTGTTGGCCTTTCAAATCCTATGATATTCCACCCCCACCCACTCATTAATTCACATTGTGAAATAAATAATTTAATTTTTTAAATTAATTAATAAAAATTATTATCATATGATCAAAAAATTATGGATTCAAGCCTAGAAAATAATTTCTGACAGAATTGCAAGTTAAGTCTGCACATAATAGACTTTTCGATCGAACTCTTCCTCGAACCTTCAACATAACGAGAACTTTAGTTCGTCAGACTTGCTCTTAACTTTTTAAAAGCATAAGTATTTTGGATCAATTATTTTTAACAATCAAAAAAAGAAAATTAAAAAAAAAGGCCCCCCCCCCCCAAAAAAAAAAAAAAAAAGAAAAACTAATTACAAAGTGAACATCAAATCCTCACCGGATAATAGACCTACACAATATTTATCTTATTTTAAAATACAAATGTGAAAAATATTTCTTTTGTTTTTAATTTTCGAGTCAAGGCAAAATAATTTATATAAATTATTATGGAGGAAGTATAAATACCCAACGAAAATTTTATTTTTTTGAAAAAAAAAACTTGGCCAGACCGACCATTAATTTGTGTTCTCAAAAATAAAAAAAAATAAAAAAAAATCTGTGTTGTGATTCTAAATAAATAGATAAATAAAAACTGGATATATAACCTGGTTTACAATAATGGAATTCCAAGAATAAAGAGAATGATTTTATCTTATCGTTGATCAGAAATTGTGACGGATTCAATAGAATTTTGGGGTCCATAAATCAACTGATTTACTCAATTCTTCGATCAAAGCAGAACCCTCCAGGTAAAAGAAATCTGATTTTGTTTCAATTTCGTTCGATTTCTTCAAATATTCAACTTTAATTCTTGTTTTCCCCTATATATTGCTTGTTTTTTATGCCCTAATTATCCATTTTTGAGCTGAAAATGACCCATTTAGGGCTTCATAGATTTTTTTGACTATTTTTTGCTTATTTGGGTTTGTTACCTATGTATAGATAGGTTTTGAAGGTGGATCGAAGGAAGAATTTAGGAGAGGTAATTAGACCGGATATGATATTTTAGCTCATTGAGGATATGATTTTAGATAGGAGAGTATGAAGGTCGGAGATTTGGGTAGATGGTTAGTAGGTAGTAGTTTGGGATTCTCTGTTTATTGGTGGTAGAGTAGGGTTCTAGTGTGGAGCATCTACTTATGCTTTGATTTTATTACTACTGTTGTTTCGTTTATGTTTTGGTTATCTTTAATCTTTGTAACGTCAGTAGTTTTTTCTCTTCAATAATGAATTTCATTACAGCTTTTAGTCTTGCATTCTAATTTTTCAAATGATTTGCTTGAACCGAGAGTTTATTGGAAGTAGCTTCTATACCCCCTACAAAGGTAGGAGTAAGGTCTACGTACATTTGCCTTTCCTTATGACCCACTTGTGGAAATATAACGGGATGTAGTTGTGCTGGTGGTTTGTTGATGCTAGTTTTAGTTTCAGAACCATTGGTGAATGTTGTGGATAGATTCAAATGGCATTTTTATTTGATGCTTATTGGATTTTAAAGTGGGAATTATTTTTTCTATTATGGTAATATTGGCCTTGAATAGAGGGATGAAGCAAACTTTGATGTGAGGCTTGCCACTCAACCTATCCCCAAGAGGGAGAACTTTAAGTATCTGGGGTCTATTATCCAGAATAGTAGTGATATCGATGATGATGTCACACATTATATTTGGCCAGCATGGACTAAATAGAGGCTTGCATCTGGAGTATTGTGTGATAAGAAGATACCACAAAGGTAAGTTTTACAGATTAGTGGTTAGACTATCTTTGCTGTACGGAGTGGAGTGTTGGTCAATCAAAAAGGCACATGTCCAGAAGATGCATGTCGCAGAGATGAGGATGTTGAGATGGATGTATGGTCACACCAGGAGTGACAACACTAGGAATGAGACCATTCGGGAGAAGCTAGAGGTGGCTCTGGTGGCTGATAAGATAAGGGAAGCGAGACTGCGATGGTTTGGACATGTGCAGAGAAGGAGTATCGATGCTCCTATTAGGAGGTGCGAGAGGTTGGTTTTAGGAGATACACGGAGGGGTAGAGGTAGACCGAAGAAGTACTGGGCGGAGGTGATCAGACAGGATATGGCGGAACTTGATCTCATTGAGGACATGACCCTAGATAGAAAGAAGTGGAGGTCGTGAATTAGAGTAGTAAGCTAATTGGTTGGTAGGGTTAGGTGGTTATCTAGTCATGGGGTATAGTAGGGTAGAGGAGTAGTAGTGTTTTATAACATGTGTTGTCATTATTTGTTGTTTATGTGTTCGTTGTATCATATTTACGTATTGCCATGTGCTTTTGGTTATTAGTCGTTTTTTTTTATGTTCCCTTTCTTTTACTTTGTGGGGTCCACTGGGTATGTTGTTGTTGTTGGCCTTAAATAGTATATTATGTTTTGTCAGGCGAAACTGCAGGAGTGAGTGCTAAAGTTCCTGACTTTGTTTGATGGATGACCCATTTCTGTGGAATTTTAGGATGATTGTTACTGTATGTTGTCTGAATTTGAGTTAATAAAGATAATTCTTTTTTCCAATATCCCTTCAAACTTAATCTGCTATTAGAATTATTTCGTTATCACAAAATAGAGCCGTTTTTCCTTGGTGGCAAGGTGAAGAATCAAAAGTAAAAATAGATGACACTTTTAGAAAGGAAAAAGAGGGAACTTTTAATTACTGCTATATGAGCTATAGATGAATGAGGGTAGAGATTGTTTATCTCTGTTGAGGATTACACTAGAAACGCCCATGTGAGGTGGCACTCCTTGTCTTTTGTAATTTTTTACTAGAGTATTGAGTCTGTATTGATTGAAGCAGATGGCGCTCTTAAGATAGAAGAAGCTTTTAAATAATTTATGTGATTTCACGTGTTAACTAGATTATGTAGACTGATACAGAATAAAAAGCAATAGCTAGTTCTTTGTCAGAATTCTTCTCTTAAGTCACCACCTCTCCTGTTTCCTGCAAAGTTTTGTTGATGAAGCATGTGCATTTTCTTTGTTGAACCGGTGGATTTGTGTCTTTTCAGTAGTTGTCTTGTCTGAGATCTCTTTTTTTTTTCCGCAAAAGATATGAGTAACTTGTACCTTTTACAGGGAATTTATCAAGATGATCCCCGTTTGCCCCTTTGCTGGAGCTTCCAGACCCGATGATGCAACTCTTAATAAACCTCATGACGAAAATAAACAACAGGCTCAGGAGAGCAAGTCCAAAAAAGAGTCTGGAGAAGCTGCAACTGTGTCACCTAAGTGCCCCTTTGGATATGGTTCAACTCTTAAGAGAACTTGTGACGACCAAAATAAACAACAGGATGGCCAGGAGAGCAAGCCTAAACAAGAGTCTGGAGAATTTGCAACTGTGTCACCTAAGTGCCCCTTTGGATATGACAACCAAAATAAACAACAGACTGTCCAAGAGAACAAGGCTAAACAAGAGTCTGGAGAATCTGCGACTGTGTCACCAAAGTGCCCCTTTGGTTATGATTCTCAAGCATTTAAACTGGGTCCTTTTAGCTGCATGATATGTCAGGCACTTCTTTATGATAGCAGCAGATGTGTGCCCTGTTCACATGTATTCTGCAAGTAAGTGTAAATTAGTAACTCTTCTATGATCTTTCTACTCTCACATATGCCACTCCCCCATTTTAAAAGCAAGAATAAGGGTAAAATAAAGATTCTTCTGGGCATTTGTAAGTAGTACATCTTTTTGGTAAACAGGGCATGTCTCTCCCGCTTTAAGGACTGTCCTTTATGTGGTGCTGATATTGAAAAGATTGAGGCCGACACGAATCTTCAGAATGTTGTTGATCGCTTTATTGAAGGGCATGCAAGGATTAAGAGGTCTAATAATGAGCAAGAAGATGTAGGGGAAAAGAGAACTGTTATATACGAGGATGCGTCTTTGGAGCGGGGAGCTTTCCTGGTTCAACAAGCCATGCGGGTATGTTTACCAGAAGTCTCACTTGTCTCTGGTCCAGAAATTGACCGCAATTTCTCAGACTGCCTTAGCTGATACATCCTACCATCTCTCTTTCTTGTATAATCTGAGATAAGCTAGTGAATCGCATTTCAGGGTTTCCACTAACTTTTGGCTTAACTTGCAGGCTTTTCGTGGCAATAATATTGATAGTGCGAAATCAAGATTTACTATGTGTGCAGACGACATCCGAGAACAGCTCCAGAGAACGGGGAATACATCAGAGTTGTGCTCACAGCTTGGAGCAGTTCTTGGTATGCTTGGTGACTGCAGGTGTGTCTCTATCAATGTCTCGTCTTGAATGAAAAATATGCCATTCCCTTAAGTCATTTATCAGTGTTATCAATGATTTTAAGTATTTTATTTTTAAAAGTGATCACAGAAGTTTTGGACGTTTAGTTTGTTAAAAGAAATAACTTGAGCTATGCTGTAGTCGGGCAACAGGAGATGCCATATCTGCAGTCGCTTACTTTGAAGAGAGTGTCAATTTCCTTTCGAAAGTACCCAAAGATGATCTAGAGGTAACTGTTTATTATGTGACACACATATACACGCATATATTGTATGTATATATGTATTTGGCAACTTAGCAGTATATCTTATTTGATTTTGTTATAATCTATGATGATGTAATCATATCTTTTCATATCTGAGTATGTTTTGCTTAATTCCTCCCAAAAAAAAAATTTTGCAGATCACGCATACACTTTCTGTTTCACTAAACAAAATTGGAGATCTTAAATACTATGATGGTGATCTGCAAGCTGCAAGATCACATTATTTTCAGGCGTTGGATGTTCGCCGCAATGCCATGAAGCAACAGTCTGTGCCATCTCAGGTCTGTGTCCCTTTCCTAATCTGATGAACTTCACTATTGGCATTGCTATTTGTTGGAAGTACATAAATTATGGCTACAGTCCTGGCAAAGAACCCGTGGCATGTGGCATCTTGATATCCAAAAGAATTAATCATCTCCTTGCCCCGAATATGTGGTATCCTTTTGGAAATTTCTCATTATTTTTCATCTTGTGTTTTAACGCCGATGAGACATTTTACCCTCATTTATTTGAACATTTATCATGGATAAGACGTTGTTGATGGTTTCTGGTGCTAAGGGGTGATGGATCCACCCTTTATCCCGGATAACCCATTTTGTCATCTCTATTTTTGCCTAAAGCTTTCTGTGTGGGTTAGCTGGTTAAGCGCACGTCACAGGTATGAACGTGCCACAAAACAAAAACCTTGTGCGTAAGTGGAGAAAGGTAGAGGAGCTGTCTATTATCCACCCAGTTTCGAACCATGCGCAACTGGCTGGTCCTCTGGGGATTTTAAGGTTATAAAACAAACCAGCCGACTAAAAAACTTTTTGCCCTTTTTTAAAAGCCTTGATCTGTCTGCTTGAAGCCTTGATCCATACGTATAATGCTGGCATACTCATACAGAGAGGACTTGCTCTGCTGTTTATGTTTTAGATCTCATGGGGAAGACATTTGTTTTTTAAATAAAATTAAGCTGAATTTTGGGCAACTTATGCATTCACTATGCTCAAATCAACAAAGTACAGCTAACTTTAAGTAACTTATACATGCATGGATTTTCATGTTCTTTTGTCCTACATGTGGTGAACCTTACTAATGGGAGATGCTTTGCTAGCCGGGCTGCCTTTTTTGTCAGCCCGTCTCACTTTCCTTTTATTGAAACTCAAAAGCATTGTCCTCGACCTCTCCTGCTTCATATAGTTCTCTTTCGTTGCTCCAGATAGTCGATGTGGCCATTTCCTTAGCCAAAGTTGCTGATATTGATCGAACTCTCGGGGATGAGGATGCTGCAGTTGAAGGATTTCAAGAAGGCATTAAGTTACTGCAATCCCTTAAACTAAAACCCGAAGAAGCTAGCCTTGAACAACGGGTAATACTCGTCTATCCTCGTAATTTATCTTATACTTCACTGGTGTACTTGTTTAATCCGGCGTGTCTTCTTGCAGCGGCTATCAGTGCTCGAGTTCCTCAACAGCCAACTTGAAAAGAAAGAAACTTGATTCAGCTGCCCTAGTGAAGTCTTCTCAAGGACGTCGTCATATAGTTTGATGTAAACACTAGATGCTCGGTTCAGAGGCAACCGAGATAAACCTACGCAGTAGAATAATTGGTGATTTTCAAAAGTAATATGCCTGTGGCAAGTCAATATAGTCCTCATGGTACTTGTGCATGTACCTCATTGTACTTGAATTATCTCTACAATTTCAGTATCCTTTCTACAAGCTGACAATATTATTAAAGTTACTGGAGGTTTCTGATAATGTTTTAAAAGTATAACTTATGGTTATGAAACACCGACTCAAAAGATTATTTTTAACTTTTAGCTATTGGCAACTAATTCAACAGTTGAAAAGGAATGTATGTCTGTATCACGACAAAACGAGATTGGTGCCTTATTCTATATAAAATATAATAAGATTACCTAAATGAAATACACTAAAGAACAAATAAAATTCAACTTAACCTTTGGAGATTGAACAGAGGTGAGTTTAGCTTATATTTTATATAGTTTATTTACCAAACTTTTCTCTTAGATCTTTTCAACTTTAGGGTTTATCAGCGGTGTACGTTTTATTCTCTCTAGATTTACCTGTTGATTTATATTGAATACATTATTTTGTCTTAAAAAGTATTGTTTGAAGTGACCTAATGGTTTGTTTTTGGAATTTTTATGTTGAAGGTCTTTGGTTCAAAATCTCTTGCGAATGAAAGTAAAACGTTTTGCCTTTTCGGTCAAGTTTATTGCACTAGGCTTGTATGGATTATCTTTCATATATGGTTGCGAGCTATTGCATCGGTCAAAAGATAATGATGGTAAATTTTTCTTTGGTACTAAATAAAGTGAAGCCCAGTGCAATTATCTTTTATATATGATTGCGAGCTATTGCATCAATCAAAAGATACTGATAGTAAATTTTTCTTCGGTATTAATTAAAGTAATGATTCTTAAAAGTAATAATACCAGAAACACGTGGAGCCTTATCCTAGCATTGATATAGAATATATACTAAAAAATGTGTTAGTCTTCTATGACTTGTTCATATATTTGATGAAATCATCAATTAGGCTTTTCTCAAGCTAAAATCTTAATTATTCACAATTCAAATCTTGAGAAGTCAACCCTTGCATGTTTTTTTTTTTTTAAAAAAATAAGGTAATTGCATTGTATTGGTCAATTCGGTAGGGATGCGCAAAAATCGAACAAAAAAAATATTATTGGTTTATTATTATTGAATTGTTAGGTTATTGGGTTTTTAATAGTTTTGAAAAAAATTATCGAGTTATCAGTTTGATTTTGATTTTTACCGTTGACTTATTGAATAGACCGATAACTCGACAAGATTATAACAATTTACTATTTTACCCCTGTATATTAAACATTAGTAACTTAATAGTAATAGGACTCTTTAATAGTACTTTACCAATTCGAACAGCTTGATTTTAGCTTGTAATTAACTAATTATAGCTTTTGCAAATTTGTAAATATAGTCTTCATACTCCATCTGCTTTTATTAGTGCAAATTCTCATTATTATTTTTATTGGGTAAATAAAAAATCGAGTTGTTAATGATTTAAAATCGATAAATCAAAAACCAATACAAATTATTTTGTTGATTTGTTATTGATTTAGCATATTTAAAAACTTAAAACTATAAACTGAACTGATAATGTATAAAATCGAACTGAATCGATCAAGGTACACCCCTAAAATTGGGAAGGGCAAAAACAAAGGGAGATGAAATAATGAGAATCAAACTCACACTTATAATATGGAAGACTTCCACAAATAGCATCTATTTGCATGTTTTGCTTATAATACCATCACATAAAATGCAAAAGGGAAAAAGCAAAATGTACATGATCTCTCTAGATGTATAGATCTTGTTCGTGGATTAAAAAAAATATAGAAAAAAGCTTTATTCGTCGTTGTCGTTGAGTCTATTTGTTTTTATGTATGGCATCATAACTCTATTTGACAACATCTACTAATTCAAAACTAAATTTAAAAGTCATATCTTGACCATGATGTTTTAAGTTTTTTTGGGATGCCACTAATAAACAACTTGTCTCTCTTTGGAAGAATGTTACTTGACAAACAAGTCAACAACAACAATATATCCAGTAGAATTTCACAAGTGGAGTTTGGGAAGGATAAAATATATGCAAATCCTATCACTACCTCATAAAGATAGAGAGACTACTTCTAGAACACCCTTATCTAAAAATATTAAGTTCTAAAAGCAGAAGATACTAGATATAAAATGAAAAGCAAATGATAATATATAAAAACAATAAAAGTAACAAATATAAGATGGACGGACAATAACAACACAAGATATAAAGATATGACTAATCCTACTAGCTTACTATATCACAAGGTCAGACATCATCATAACCTATTAATCTTCTACCCTAATAGGTGACCTTCACTCCTTTCGATCCTCGATATGAGAAAAATAAAGACAAACATGCAAAACAATAAGAAGCATATAAGAATATTAAGATATATATAAGATAAAAAAAATTAGTGGAAACACCAAGGAAGTTGCTCCTTGTTTCAAGTCAACACTTTGATCGTATCATTTGGAAACTTTCTCCATAAAATGGAGAAACTCTTATCACATTTCCCCTCTTGAGGCAAATAAACATAGCTTTTGTTACATGTTGATATGTATTATCTAGGCAAGATTAGTTATTTAACATCCCTTATTCATCTTTTGATCATACTTATACTCTTCTTGGAAGTATTTTTAGTTCTTAGAGTGGCTTGTCTGAGTTTCAGCTACCAAAATTTCACCAAGCAAAACGAAAAGGATTTCATCACCACCGAGCATTCCTACATAGCCTTCGATGCTATCCAAGTAACTGGCGATGCTCGTGGTACTTCCATCAGCAATTTGTCTGGAAGAATATGGTATTCACAGCCTTTGAATCTATGGAACAGAAAGACAAACATCACAGCATCGTTTAATTCAATGTTCGTGATCAATATCACTCCTCAGAGTGATCCATGGGGTGAAGGATTGGCTTTCATATTGACTAAAGAAAGCCATCCTAATTCAATCCCGGATAACAGTGATGGACAATGGCTTGGAATTGTGAATGCAAGTACTAATGGCTCGTCGTCAAGCAACATATTTGCAGTTGAGTTTGACACAAGGAAAAGTTACCTTGATGATCTTGATGATAATCATGTTGGCATTGACATAAACAGCATCAACTCTGTCAATCAAGTCTCGTTGACTGATCGTGGTGTTAACCTTTCACGAGCTATTGATGTTATAGCAAGCATCCGGTATGATGGAGAATCCAAGATGTTGAAGGTTTATACATTCATGAGTAATCAAACAGGAGACAATGAGAGAAATCCCATCATGTCCATGCCTCTTGATCTTTCTAGTTCTCTCCCCGAGGATGTTTTCGTGGGATTTTCAGCCTCGACTGGGATATATAATCAGCTGAACTGCATAAAGGCGTGGAATTTCACAAGCACAGAAATTGGGAAGAATAATGAAGTTAGCTTGTTATGGTTGTGGATCTTGCTACCAGTAATATCGGTTCTCGCTATGCTCTTAGGCGGGGTTCTTGTTTATTTCACCTGGAGGAGAAAAAAGAAGAGGATGCAAGTGTTAGACCAATCCAAAAATATAGAGATTCAGATTCAGAATTCAGCTACTGCACCTCAGAGATTCCAGCTGAAGGACTTGAAACGAGCAACGGGGAACTTTGATCCCAAGAACATTCTTGGAAGAGGAGGATGTGGAGTAGTCCTCAAAGGTTTGTTAGCTGATCATAAAGAGGTGGCTGTGAAGAGATTCTTTAATGATTCGAGTCAAGGGGCGAAAGATCTCATAGCAGAAGTCACAACCATAGGCAATCTCCACCACAAGAACCTCGTCAAATTGATCGGATGGTGTTATGAGAGCAATGAACTCCTTGTGGTGTATGAGTTCATGCCAAATGGGAGCCTAGACAAGTTGATATTTTGCGAAGAAAATGGAGAACGGTTGAGACTCAACTGGGAAAGAAGGCATGGCATCATCTGTGGGATTGCTCAAGCATTGGATTATCTGCACAATGGGTGTCAGAAAAGAGTACTTCACAGAGACATAAAAGCCAGCAACATCATGCTTGACTCAGAACTCAATGCTCGGCTAGGAGATTTCGGATTGGCTAGGACAGTTCAAGTGAATGAAAAGACTCATCATTCAACAAAAGAGATTGCTGGAACAATAGGCTATATGGCACCAGAGAGTTTCCATGTAGGCCGAGCCACAGTTGAAACAGACGTCTTTGCATTTGGAGTGCTCGTTCTTGAAGTTGCTTGTGGTCGAAAACCTGGAAAACCAAATGAGGAGAATAATTATAGTAACAGAGTCATTGAATATGTATGGGACCTTTACAAGATTGGAAGGATCACTGAAGCCATAGATGTCAGATTGGATAGAGACTTTCACGAAGAACAAGCTGAATGTGTGTTAATATTAGGATTGGCTTGTTGTCATCCAAATCCTTACGAAAGGCCAAGCATGAAAACCGCCTTGCAGATTCTTACTGGGGAATCAGTTCTACCAAATATCCCCACTGAGAAACCTGCATTTGTATGGCCAGCCAGAGCTCCATCGTCTAACAAAGCTGCTGGTGACTCTCTCCAGGAAGGCCAACTTACACCAATTACAGTACTCAGTGGCAGATGACTGAAGAGTTTCGAGGAACCTCAACTGTTGCTCATCTGTCAAACTTGAAGTGCTTTGTCAAAGCAGCAAACTCTTTAGGGGGCAAAAGATACTTGTAAATTCACATATGCAAGGCATGAATGTCTCTTTTCTTTTTTTCTTTGTGTATGTGGTGGTTCCTTCTTCCGAGTGTACGTTTTCTGCATTGTAATTTTCTATTTAGACAGTACCATAATCAACTTTTGCCACAGTTGTACATAATGCCATAATCAACTTTACAAGTAAAAACAGAAAACAAAAGCAGCAGCATTGCAACAAAGACAGATAAATATGCTACCAAAACCACAAAGAAGTGAAAATTTCACTATCAATCACTAAGATCAAAATACGCACACCTTATCGCTACCTCATAGAGCTCTATCAAAGAGTTCTAAGATGTTCATATTTGAGGTTCAAAAATTGCTTCTATTAATCGAAAAGAAGTACACTTAGCGAGAAACTGAAGACAAAACAGTTTAGAATGTGGATGAAATTGAAATGAATATAAAGCAAAGACTAATGTTATGTTTTCCTTAGATTAGTGCATGTCTTCTTGGCCTGTTATATCAATTGTCTATCTACCCTTTCAACCTAGTAAATGACTATATTTCTTTTATGACCGTTGTGTCCAGACCAGTTTTCGTACACCTCAACTAATCCCACAGGATACCTGTCATGTCCCACACGGACAGGAAGAATCACCTAGTATTTTTATCTTTGTTGGAATTTGAATCTTAGACTTCTTGACTTTCAACCACTTTGTTGACCACTAGGTCACACAAGGGGTCTATTAAGAAGAACCCCAAAGAAGAATTAACAAGTAACCAGTATTCTTGGATCAATAAAATTTCAGAGGATTCTAGAACTTTCAAGAATTTAGAAAATATAAAATTAGGTGATAATGTTTAATTTTTGGCTTCAAATATAAACAACAATAACATTCAGTGGAATCCCACAAGTGGAGTGAAGGGTAAAATGTACGCAAACCTTATCAATACCTTATAGAGATACAGACGTTTCCGGGAAACCGTCAAATGTTCTAATGATTTCAAAAATCACTCAGTAATTACAATGCACTTTAATAAGCTACACAAATCTCAATTGAGACCAAAAGAATATATAAAAATTAATCAACAAAGCTCTTTATCCATAATCCAAATCACAACATTTTTGAAATACAAATCTAGTAACTTTTAACAATGAACTGCTTGCTTTTTTTTTCTCTTCATACCAATGACCAAATATTTGAGATTGACTTAGATAAAGGGATAGAAACAAAAATAAATCAAAAGGAAATACAAATGAGAAGCATATATATGCGACCAATCGAGGGGATGCTGGCTCTGGAAATGCAAGTTTGTATATTTCTTCAGTTATATCTCTTTCTCGACGTGCTGTATTTAGAAGCATTTCCTGTGGACGATTGAAGGTCCAGATTCATCGTACTCTGCCTTGGCTATCCACATCTGTACTCATGAAAAAATAAATCTCGTAAGTAAATATCTTGCGCTCACATTCCATTGGAAGGGCTCAAGCATATAGCATAGAAAGTACTGGTCAGCATTTGCTCTCAAATAATTCGCATTCTAAACCATAGTAAAGTCACCTAAGCGAATTCGTTTTTATGCTAAAGTAACAGACTACTTATGAAGATGGTGAATAAGTTTTAAGATATGCAACTTTGAAATGAAGCAGACGATAAAAAGTAAATAGATTTTCCTGCAGATTTTATGTACCTGCTGGAATGTGCTGAGGGAGGCCAAAATAGATCCTCCGATCCAGACACTGTACTTCCTCTCAGGGGGAGCAACAACCTTGATCTTCATGCTACTTGGAGCTAATGCTGTAATTTCCTTGCTCATCCTATCAGCAATGCCGGGGAACATTGTGGTACCACCACTGAGGACGATGTTTCCATACAGATCCTTCCTGATATCAACGTCACACTTCATGATGGAATTGTATGTGGTTTCATGGATACCAGCAGCTTCCATTCCGATCATTGATGGTTGGAACAGCACTTCTGGACAACGGAATCGCTCAGCACCAATGGTGATAACCTGTCCATCAGGAAGCTCATAGCTCTTCTCCACGGATGAGCTGGTCTTTGCTGTTTCAAGTTCTTGTTCATAGTCAAGAGCAATGTAAGATAATTTCTCCTTCACATCCCTAACAATTTCCCGCTCGGCTGTGGTGGTGAAAGAGTAGCCTCGTTCTGTGAGAATCTTCATGAGGTAATCTGTGAGATCACGCCCTGCCAGATCAAGACGCAAGATTGCGTGTGGAAGGGCGTAACCTTCATAGATGGGAACTGTGTGGCTGACACCATCGCCAGAGTCAAGCACAATTCCTGGCATCATAAAGCACACTCAACAGTCAGAC
>JAOTQJ010000002.1:18733569-18749379 GCA_025642045.1 Solanum sejunctum | reverse complement strand
AGTATCAATCTTTATTATGAAACATCCACAAGCATTGATTGAGAATGAGCAAGATTTTTATATCACATACACCACCAAATCAAAAGATCAATCCAAATAAATGACCCCCACAAAATTCTTTCACCAAAGTATCAATCTTTCTTATGAAACATCCACAAACATTGATTGATAATAAGAAAGATCTTAGAATCACATACACCATCAATCAAAATAAATCACCCCCACAAAACTCTTTCACCAAAGTATCAATCTTTATTAAGGAATATCCACAAACATGTATTGAATATGAGAAAAAAAACAATCAAAAGTAAAGTTTGTACCTTTAATGAATTCAAGATTCAAGCTACTCACGTCCTTGTTTTTGAAAAGGAGAAAGTGTATGTTAAGAAGAAATGAAAATTGAGCTTAAAATGAGCCTCAAATTTCAATTTCTGTTGAGGAACAATTCGTTCGTTTGGTTATCATTATATCAGCAAGTGAGTGGACCTCATGACACCATCATATTCATGGTGGAAATAAGCTGGCGGACTTTTGCCTTCAATTTTTTTCAGGTTAGGACAGATTTACCCCTAACATTTTCACTTAATATCAAACCAATCCTGTAATTCAACCAGTTTCAATTTGTTTGTCTTGATAAAGTAAAATAAATAAATAATAAGATTTTTGAATCATGTAATCTTAAATGATGTAGAATAAACTAAAATTAAATCCTTCAATTTCATGATATTAATCATGTTACGTGAAAATTTTAAATTAAAAATTTACAAAATTCCTTTAAATGGTGAATTATTTAGTGATTAATTTGAAAGTTTAAATTCATTGAAATATGTTACTTCTTCGGTTTTCGATTTACGTGAGATTATTTTCTTATTAGCTCATTCATAAAAAGAATGATACTATACTTTTGTATATAAATACTACGATATTAATTTTACACTTCTTATTTTATAATACAGTAGGTTAGTAGGTTTGTCGTGTCTTCATATCTTGTGTTATTATTGTTCATTTTTTATTTGTTACTTTTATTATATTTATATAATATCAGCTATTTTCTATTTTAGTTGTTTTTTTTTCATATTTAGTATCTTTTACTTTTGAGGTCTAATATTTTTTAAACTAGGGTTTTTCTAAAACGTCTCTATCTCTATAAGGTAGCGATAAGATTAACGTTTATTTTACTTTCTCCAACCTCACTTATGAGATTCCACGAGGTATATTGTTACTGTGTTATCTTTTATTTTAGAGTTAATCAAAGTTTTCATAGCAAGAGAAATGGTATAGCATATTTAACTTCACAAATTCAAATAAATAATCATATAAATATTTTAGCATATTTAAAATTATAAATTTTAAAAAACCTAGAATTGAGTTGTATCTTTGCCACTTTATTTAGACATAATACATGGGACATGATTGTCCACAAGTAGTGTTGACAAAAGGGCAAATTGGACATGTGAATGGTGACCCCAGCATTTTTATTTTTTTTCATAATATAGTATTTTAATTTTCTTATTTTTTTTATAGCTCTTGTGATTTTAACTGTCAATAACATCGTGGGGTAGGTGAGGATAATAATGACACGTTGTGGGGGTCGATTAGGAAAAGGAGTGTTGGGATGCATCCTACCACTAAGGAACGGAAATCGAGACGATTCGATCGATTATTTTATATAATATAGTATATTGATTAATTATAATTACGATAGTTATATGGTGAAATAGATACGAACATCAATGTTTTATTTGCTTTTCTTTTTATTTTAATTATTTTTTTATATTTGATATTTTTCGTTTTAAGTCTGATATTTTTAAAATAAGTATTTTTTAAAAATATTTCTCTATCTCTATAAGTTAGTGATAACTAGTAAAGTCTGTAATATTTTATTCTTCCGGACTCTACTTATAGGATTTTAGTATGTATGTTATTATTATAAATAAAAAATGCAAAATTATTTATAAGAATCAAATAATTTTTTTTAGTTTTTTATGTATATTAGTCAATGAAATTTTTAACGACATGATTTTTGAAGACTTTTTATCCAAATTTTTTATAAAATTGTTCGTAATAACTTGGGAAAACAATACTTATAACCATACCCTGATTTATATCTATTGTTTAGCATTTAAGGGTCAAACGATTTTTTTTAATTTTTCATCTGTATTAATTAATAAATTTTTTTAATAATATAATTTTCAAACACATTTAGGAAACCTTCTATAATGATATATAAGAAAATAGTAAATTCATAAATTTTAAATTTTGAATTAAAAAACATTTCGTCCTAAGAATTGGTAGGTGGACCCTTGCCAGCAAAGAATAGTGGTCCCTACCACCATCGAGAGATCATGTTGGCCTCTTTTCCTCACGTGTGGGGTGGATGTCCACTCACATTTAATTAAAAATTAATTAATATTATTTATTTATATATTTTTAATATATACATATGAGATACGATATGAGACATTATATTTTCATGAATTAAATTTGATGTTAATAAGTTTACCTAAAGAGTTATTGTAATATAACTCACAATCACATCTTGATTAGTACTTATTATGAGTAGCTAGCTAGGGATACTTCGACGTACCTAGGTCGATTTAGGATTTGATATATATATATATATATATATATATTCTTGATTTTATCATTTTTTTAATATATATTCTTAATAGATCAACATAATGTCAAATTTTTTTGATAATATTGATTTTAATGCTTCATTAAAACTAATTCAGAATCTAAAATCAATATATTATACATATTGGAGGGAGGGGGGTTGGGTGGATCAGATCAAATTTGAACGGATCACAATAGGTCAAGACTATAAATAGGTCAAAATTCAATACAAACAAAATTTATTTGAATCAAAATGAATTAAGTAATGGATTATAGAATTAGTCAAGACACGATCTAATTCAATTTTTACTTTATTTATTTATTTTATTTGTTTTTAATAGAAAAATGAAAAGATTACATTTTTTTATGATCTGGCATATTTAATTAAAATGATGAATAAATTATAAAACAAAATGGCAATTCTTTATTGAGCAATAATGTTTAGACGTGCATAGCTATATAATTGTGCGGAAATTTTTTATTTTTAAAAAAATTTTTAGACAATTCATGTGAGAAAAATGAATCTTTATAGCTATATGGTTGTCACTTTCAAATTTGGCCTTTAATTTCCCTTTTAACAACATTTTTTATACAACACATATATGTAATATCCCTTTTCACTTTTTTGATTCAGGAGCTTTTGGAGGTTGAATCAAATACGAATTCAAAATTTAAAATTTATTATATCTACATATTTAGTGAATTTTTTAAAGAATATATAAAATTCATATTAAAATTATTGAATTCGTATTTATCATGTAAACTCTCTATATTTATAATATTATAATGATATAGGGCCATATTCCAAAGTCTAATTATTTATCAGTGCATGTTCCAAATCTAGTATATATCGAAAGATCGATAAAAAATCAAATTTAAATTCTGAATCTATCTTTGTTGATATTGATTATTCTTCTCTCTTTTTCAAAGTAATTATTCCCATTAATCTTCTTGTTGGTGGTTAAAAATGATCATGAAAGAGTCAATCAATCAGGTATATATATATATCCCTTAAATTCCGAAGTTCTTTTTTTTTTAATATTCAAAGGGTTCATTATAAAGTTTATATGATGTAAATTTTATGTTGACCATAACTTCAAGTGTCAAAAAATGATGATTAAATTGGTTTCTATTTGTTAATTTAATTTTTTTTCTTCCCCACCCTGCTTGAAGATTTCTTTGATTTTATGTTTTAATGATATAATATGGTCAATAATAATATATTTAGTGTAATTATATAAGTATGGTTTGAAAAGAATAAAATATACCCAAACTTTTTATTATCTAGAGATAGAAAAAATATTTTTGGAAAAACCTCATCTCAAATGCAGTAGCGAGTACAAAAAAAATAAGAAAACAGTGATATTAACAAGGAAAGCAGTGCAAAGCCTACATACAAAAAAGGAATACTAACAACAAAACAATATGATAATCGAACTATAATAAACAACAGATGATGATAGATATTAAAAATAAGAACTACAATAATGCCGCCAGCTAGTAATACAATAAACACCAAGTTTCAACCCTCGAAAAGCAAGTCAACACCCACTACCAACGTAACTAACTTTCTATTTTAATAAGTGTCTTTCACAACTCCTATGTAAGTCAAGGGCAGAGGCACCTAATTGTCAAGGATTCATTCGAACTCTCTTTGGTGAAAAATTATATTATTTATGTATAGTTAAAATTATTTTTTATGTGTATATATAGTAGATGTGGAGCCCCCATTGCTTTCTCGTATGTTTATCTACTTAGATTTTGAACTCTCTTCGTAAAAACTCAGACTCCACCATTAATTTAATGTGTAGTCACTGAATTATAAAAAACTAAAATTAAAATGATCGTAACGTATTATAATTGTATTCTATTCATTTTTGTAACGGTACTAAAGTTTTTTTAATGATAGTTTTTTCTTTTTTACAGTGATAAATGTTTGGAGTATTGTTGTTAGTTATAGTGGAGTTTTCTTTTTTATACATACACAATTGACAATTCTTTTCTTAGAAGTAAAGTTCTTACTGTTAATTTAACGTGGAAATTTAGCAAAAGATAATGTTCCCTTAACAAATAATTGGAAAAGGTTAAATAAATTGTAAACCAATGAGATAAATCAAATATCGTTATTAAATACATAATATCAAGTCAAATTATCGATAATACTTGTTTTGATATAATAGTTTTTTCGTGTTGTCAAAGATTTGAACAATGAAAATAGATGGTGAATGTCTCATCGAATTGATCAAGTCAAATTCAATGTTTACCAAAGTATGCATACCCCTATGAACAGTGAAGGAGTTAGGTCTTTCTTTGAGAGAGTTCAAAATTTTAAGAAATAGAAAAACAAACTAACTGAAGGGAGTTCAATATTTACTTTATATATATATACGAAATTATTTTTATTAATATATTATATATTGTATAATTTTTCGCTAAAGGGGTTCAGATGAACCCTTTGCCTATGGAAGTTTCACTATGAGGGCAAATCATTTCGTACCAAATACAAAATTATTTTTAAACTTAAATTTGAAATCTCCAATTAAAGATAAAGAAGGATCAATCATTTCACCATAATACTTGAATGATTTTTCTTTCAAAACTATTATTGAATATTGGCACTCCTTTTTTTAGTAAGAATAGATATACAAATTGTGGGCTGTTGAACTGGGCTTGTATATCTTATATATTTATGAGAAGGCCCAAGCTATTCTTTTCTTTTTTGTTTTTTCGTTTGATGTTCGGAGTTAATATAATTCCGATTAAATTTGAATCGTGTATTGCAAGGTTCATTTGGTGTTAACACTCTTAACATGATTTTTTTCATATTTCCATGAATTGGCCCAAGTAATTTTTAGGATCTCTTTCATTTGTAATTCTTCAAGAAAATTCACTACCACATTTGTCGGTATCACCCAGTAGACATATCGATAAAAAAGTTTAATAATTCAAATATATTTTCGATATGGTGTAGTCATCTCAAAGGTGTTTGTTTCTAGTCTTTTATTAGTATTAAAATGTTGTGCTTTGGTTCAATCCTCTTCTTTTTTGTAATAGCCATAGTAGAAATCAGGGTGTATATGAATCGCGTTGGTTTACATTTTTTTAAATATCAAATTAAATTATTTTGTATTGAATTTATAAACTAAATTAAACTAATGGAATGAGACTTTTTTGATTTTTTTCAACTTACAGCATGCAGCATCACATGTCCAGCACGGCCAACGGCGTGCTCGTGCTTTGACGATGTCCGGCGGCTTCTCCGTTGCCGATCCACGCGGCTTGACCTCCGTCTTGCGGTTGTTCGTTCTTCCCTTTCCTCTTGCGCTCATTCGGAATATAAAGGGACTCCTTCGAGCTGTTTGGGTTTGCACAGCCTGGGTATTCCGGGGGTATGCGAAGGTGCGGATTTCTTCCCCTATTTCCCCTCTGTTGCGTCTGCAGTTGTTCCTTTGGTGTGGATTTTTCTTTGCTTACAGCTATTTGCTGATTTTCTCCATAACAAATGGGTTATTCTGGGGAGTGCAACAACTCGTGTTCTTGCGGACTTCAAATTAACTTAGCATTAATCAAATAAAATTTGCTAGCTGGTTTGCTTAGCTTGACAAAACCATGACAGGACTACTCAAATCCACATAGCCGAAATTCTTAAGAGTTCAATAGCAACCTAACCTTTTGGGAAAATTTGCTAGCTGATTTGCTTAGCTTGACAAAGTCGAAATTCTTAGAGTTCAATAGCAACTTAATTTGACCTATGTTGTGTGCGAAGATATCAAGTACTATGCCTTAGCCTGGTTACTCATAGCTTGAACCTTAAACTAGCAGTTTACAAGTTAAGAGAAGAATGTACGATTCATTTAAACATACAAATGATTAGGCTATTCTTGTTGAATCTAGAGTCATCATGTGAGAGACACACACGCAGAAGACAAAAGGTTACATTTAGTCCTGCTGTTCTACTTCCTGAAGCTGAGGGATGAATCGGCATTTTAATCTTGTAAATACAGAGATACAAGAATTGGATTGTTGATTCAGCTGACTGTATTATTAGTAAACAATGAATATGTTGTTGCCGGGAAAATCAATGTGTACTCGAGATTCTCCTTTTCAGCAACTGATTAACCATCATATAATTGAATGGTCGTGTCAAAAGAATATGATCAGGAACCATAACGTGTGGCCAAATTAACAATAAAACTTAATGAAGACAGAACTATCAAGAGATCGTGAAGATCATACCATTGTCAAATTGGCCGTGCATCATTTTCACCAGTAGTGTCTTGTTGGATAAATTTTCTTGCTTTATCTTCCAATGATTGTAGCTGGGGGTGTAACAATGCGTGTTTTGACAGCCTTAAAATTAACCTACCATTTGACTGCTCTTTACATCTCTTTGACCCAAGAATGTGATAACTCCCATTTCTTCCGAGGTTTCAAAATGTTCAAACCTTTGAATATGTTAGTGATTCCAAGAATAACAATTGAGTAACCAACTGATCTGTGGTGAATGTTCCAGTAGATCCTATGCTTATAATCCCTTTTTGACCTTAGAGGCATAGGGCAGGTCATTTTCTCTGGGCTGGAACAAGTAACACAGTAAAATTTAAACATAGTCATAAAGACAAATCACTTTTACTTTGTAGCACTTGTGTCTATGCTACTTTTGAATCCTATGCGCACTCCTCGGCTTAAACAATGCAAGAAACATAACTTATGTTCTAACCAACTGCTGCTTGGAAACTGACTTCAAGTGCTGAAATGATAGTGTTATAAAGAATGCCAAGAGTGCTATTTTCCTTCCGTTGGGAACACACAAAAAAAAGGAGCTAAGCAAAGACAAGTTATTGGAGTCTTTTGTCCTGTATTATGACAACAATCAACACAGTTTAAGTCATTTGGAGCAGAGAGTTATCAATCTGCGGATCACTTAAAGGTTATAATTGGACACTTCATCTCATCTTCTTTTACTTTATTGAACCTAACACTCAAGTTTCCATTGACCTAATTTTCATCTTGTGTTGCATCTTAATTTTCATCTCTGAGATTGACTTGTGATTAAATATACATTCATGACTAGAAAACAAATGAAACATTCAGGAAATATCCACCCCTTGGGAACTACTTCCACCAATGTAGCTTCCCTCATGGCAGCAGCTATTTTCCAACTATCTTGACCAAGTGACCTATCAGATATGCTACTAGAGTCCCAATTATTGAGAACAACATAAAGGCTCACTGAATATGGTATTTCAAAAAATTGAAAAGCTGTGCTTGTTACACAATGATTCGAAATTTAGCTATTACTATACTGCTAAGATTGATATGTATGTAAGGAATAATGATGCATCATCAATCATCTTTAATTTATTGGGCATGTTACACATCATTCATTCAGAACAATCACCAACTACTTTCAATGCCGTTTTAGCAGAATAAAGAAGAGTAACAATCAAAAATTCAAGAGCCTTTGTGAAATACTTGTCATTGTTGAGCGTTAACTCCTCACAAGTACTCAGACACAAAATGATGTAATGAAGTAAAAGAACAAAGATACAAACAAACAAATGAAGAAACTCATGTTGTTTACACAATTTTCTAGAAGAGTAATGGGATTGTCAATGGCAGCAGGTATTTCAACATAACTGAATATTTGTGTCTATCAATCTCGGATGGAGCCAAGATTTACTATTTTTTTGCTTTGGGATATGATGGAATAAAGTAAAATGACTCTTTAAACTGTCTGCGTTTCTTTCAATTGTGAAGTAGTATTTAGTCAATGTAACTTTCCACGCTCATCATGGGTCATCCGGAAACAGTCGCGCTATATTTCTAAACATAGGGGCCATGCTGCATACATTCGACCCCCTTTACCCAGCAATGGATGGAAGCCTTTGAGACATTAGGGTAATGTTGTTATTGTTGAACATTGCTTGCAGCACTAACCACATGACAAAACTTCCTAAATTATAATACCTAAATTATTACTTTATGTATTTCTTATAAAATCTTAACTATAACTATAAATTATATTTTTTTAAATTATAATAATATAATATAAATATATATCATATATTTGCCTACATAATTTTTCCTTTTTCTTTCAAAACCATTATTGAATATTGGCAATCCTTCTTTAGTAAGAATAGATATACAAGTTGTGGGCTGATGAATTGCGCTTGTATCTTATATATTTACTATAAATTATAAAAATACACAATTTATGTCTATATACTTTCAAATAATGTCGACTCTTTTAAAAACTATAAAAATCTTTTAAATAATACAAAACTACAACACCTATTGATACAAGTTACAATATCTACTTCTTTATGTATTATAGTTAAAATCTCTTTATGCTTCTATCTTTTCGACATGTATCACTGATTTCGTTCTTCGTATCAAAAAGAAGAAATTTTTGATAATTTTTTAAAAAATTGATATTAGTTGGAATTAGCTTTAAAAAATATGAAATTTATAGCCTCTCTTTCATTTCTAACTCTTCAAGAAAATTCACTACCGCATTTGTCTAGCTTCTTCGTATGTATAACACTCCTCGATTTGAAGTAGACACATCAATAAAAAAATTTAATAATTCAAATATATTTTTGGTATGGAATAGCTATGTCTTTTTGGTCTTTTATTAGTATTAAAATGTTTTGGTTTGGTCCACTCCTCTTTTTTTTTTTTTTTTTAAATTTATGTTTAATGAATTGTCAATTAATAAGTCTTTTTTAATAGCCATAGGTGAAATTAGGAATGTACATAATTATATTTTGATAGAATTAAAAAAATATTTGAGTTTTAGAAGTTTATTATATGTTTGTGTTCATACTTTATTAGAAAAAATTTAAAAATTCAAGAAATCTGAAAAAAATGGGTCCGAAAAACTTCAATGCTATTTGTTTAATTTAGTTTATAAACAAAATAATGATATTTGTAAAATAAAAATCAACTATTAATGATATCACATAAAATATGTCAACAAAAAATAATAAGATCATTTTTATCATAACTCATTACTTTATAATATTTATTTTATGTTATTTTCATTATTATTTTTTATTAAGTATTTTAGGTTAAATTTTGTTCACCCTAATTGAAACTCTTGCTTAATTTTAAGGAAAAATTATGCTAATAAGCAAATATATATTAATTAATTATAATTCACGACAAATATCTAACTGTAATTATAATTTGAGTCTTGTATAGTTCACGCAATTTATACAAAATATCGTGCACGAATACAATTTGAATTTTGTATAATTCGCGTGATTTGTACAAACTGTATGTGTGGTTATATAAAATCTTTGCACGAATTAAATTATATAGCAAAATATATAAACACTACGAATTATATAATGAGTTATACAAATAATGTGTACGAATGTATAATAAACTTTCCAAACGTTATACAAAAATCGCAAATTGTATAGTGAATTATATAAATATTATGCGAATCATACAAACAGTGCTATAATTACAGTTTTAAAATATAATTACTAAAATTATAATTATGAAACATAATTAAAATATTTTTAAATAACTATATCCAACAATTTTCTTATTTTAATTAATTTAGTGTACTCAATTTACACTATGAATTTAATATTTACATCTTTAGTCCCCAAACCAAAAAAAGAAAAAGTACCAGAAAAAATAAGAGGCGTGGAGAATTTCAGTTAAAAAAAAAATTGAAGAGATTTTTCCAACCAAATTCAATGGCGATGTTAACTCAAAACTTGGCGCCGCCGTTTTCATGCCGGCGACAGATCTGTCCGGCGTCGTTCCGGCGTTCTTCTTTACTTCCTATCACAATTTTCCCGGAGAATTACCGTAATGTAAGGAAGAAATTGAGGGATTGCAGAGCTACGACTGAGCAGACTGCGGCACTAGGAGCTTCTTCTCCTTTTGCCAAGGAAATGGAAAGGCTTTCAGCTAAAGAATCTCTACTTCTTGCTGTGAGTTATTGTACCTTCTCAATTTTCCCTTTTGGGTTTTTCCCCTTTCATCTGGCTAAAAGGTATGATTGTGATTCTTAAAGTTACAGTATTTTGCATACCTAACTGAGGAAATGTTATCAAAATGTGATGAATTTTCAGCGGCGGAGTTACGAGTTTTACTGAGGATAGTATAAAATAAGTAGACACAAGTAACAAATAATTTTGACCTAGCTAAATAGCGTAATTTTTTGGTAATTTGAAAGTAGTTAGCTGAATGAAGTGACATATTTTATGCGTTTTAACTTGGATGCTTGAGAACCTGCAAAAAGGAAAAAGCTTTTTCGAAATTTGAGCCAGTGTCATCATTCGAGTATCTAAATGAAATTTATTAGCAAATTAATGGTGAGTGTGCAGTCATTTATAAACTAGTTTACTTTAGGGGTCGTTTGCTAGAATGTATTAGTGAAAATAATGTACATTAACTTTGTATATTAGTAGTGCCTTATTTGATATACTTTTTATGTTCATTAGTTGGATTTCTAGACATTCGTAATACGACAGGAATATATGCAAGACCTAGTTGTCCATTGAATTTTTTTTTACGTCTTTTTCATAATATTCGTGAAGGGTGTCTTTATAAATAACTATTTTAAATAAATTATGCAATGTTATTTTTAATACGCCAAACGAAATAATGCGTAAGAAATAATCTTTGATTAATTAGCGCAAGTATAACTAATACAAGCATTACTAATACGCTCTATTTAACATTATTTTTATACACACTACGAAACTATCCCTTTGTACTCATATCTAGGTTCCTGTTTATACAAAAACAAATTATTTGTTACAGGTGCACTTTTGATATTTATTCATATCTATTATCTATGTCAAAAACTCTCTTGTTCTTTCTAATTCTGTGCCGAATCAAACTAAATCGAATAAACAATTTTGTAAACAATTTTAAGTGGAAAATGATTGACTCACCAAATAGTTTTAGTATCATTGTCATATTGGGAGTACTTAGTATTAGTCCTTTAAGCACTTGTGTGTTTTTTTCATTCTTTAATAGTTGAAAGATGCTGGAGGTTTTGAGGCAGTGGTCACTGGGAGGACAACAGAGGTACAAGGCATTGATGTGAACGAGAGGATCATAACCCTTGAGAGACTTAATCCGACACCACGACCTACAACGTAAGGTGTTTAAAATCCGACTGAGCAATTTCTTTTGTTCAAGCTTCTTGATAGGTTATTTACTTGTGTTTTCAGCTCTCCAGATCTCCCTATTTGGAAGGACTATGGAATTTTCAGTGGTTTGGAACTGCAAACCCAGCGTTCTTGGCTGCTAAGCTTTTATTTGGGCAAGTATCTATTTTTCTTTTTGCTGGATTACATCCACTTATGTTAAATATCATGCAGTGCTATCATGAACCTATATTGCCCTCAGAACTCTGATTCAACTGCAAAGGTATTACAACCCTTGACGTGATGTAGGCACACAACACGAATGAGGATCTTGACTGGTGTTACAACTCTGGTGTGTTTAAGTGGTGAAAACAATGAATTTCTATGTTATAAATAAATGTGTGTACCTAATACACAAGCTACTTATTTTGTTCTAGTTCGCCCTTCTTCGTGAGTGTCAAGTTTGCTTGAACTTGTTGGAAATTTTGCTGGAGTGAGACAGAGGCTTTTCATTAAGGTCTATCATTGAACCATCAAGTTGAGAGGACTTCTATCAGATTGATTAAGACGTTATAAGACAGTCTAGGATAAATGTGAGATTTAGAGACTTCCTTGTTTTAAAACCTCAAGTTTGTAGACAAACTATTAAGTACTGGAATGGAAAATACTCAGATATAGCGGATATATCTACCTGTGGTGGAGCTTTAACTTCCTAGTGGAAGTTCTGTTTGATTTAAATAGCTGCTAATGTACGAATACTGTGCTATTGCAGGAGAATTCCACAGACGTTGGCAAACTTATCAAAATTAGATCTGCTAATCAGAAATGGATATGGGACTGCTACTGTGCATGTGAAATTATTGAATTCGGTAATTCATCTACGGTGATTACATTCCATATGCAGAAGTTATACTATGGTCACATAGACACAAAAACCTTCCTTACTTATTAGAAGGTGGAAGGAAAAGAATGCCAACAGAGTTTGTTTATACTTGGTCAATGCAGTGCTAAAACTGTATGCTAGCATGCATTCTAGTTTTTCCCTTCCTTTGCTTCACATTTCACTGGTAATCAGCGCTTCGTGTAATCTAACACTATGGAAAATAGTCAAGGGAAAAAATGATAAGACAGGAACAAAGAGAATTGCTTAGGAACTAGCAAATAGTAATGATGGGAAAAGTCAAAGTCAAAGAGTAACGATCAATTGATGTAGCAACAGACATTTGATGGATATGATTTTATAAGCTCACTGCTAGACCCCTGAGATGGACAATAAAAAATGTACTTGTGCATAAAGCTCGATACTTTTTGACACTAGTGCTGTAGCCTTACTGTTAGGAGACAAAGCAGCAGCATAATCGATTCTGCTGTAATATATGGTATCAGGTTCTGTTTGCGCGTAACTTTACTATTCCACTGAGCACTTACATCACTTCACTAGTACCGGATAACTCTGTAGGATGGATAAGGAAGATGAGAACAGGTCACCTAGCTATTTAGTGGCAATTAATGTAGACCTTGGGAGACCATTGACTGGTAGGGCATATGAACATATCAACTTACTAAATAAGTTTTTTCGAGTTTAGCAAATTTAAATTGAGTTGAGTATACTTCGATTCAGACCCTAAACCTAAATTCTAATGCTCAGTTAGCCTGATATTCGAAGCTTATACGTTATACAAAATTAAGAAGAATTAGCTAACTCTGTTTGGTCTAAGCAAGTTAGTCCAGCTCGGCTCAATCTAGTCAAGGCCTCAAGGCGCAGTGTCCTAATTTTTTGTTAGTTCTGGTCATCATGAAGAGATAGTTGCATATATCCCAATCATCAATTCAAGCAGGAAATAAATATAATGATGGTGGAATGCAGATCGAAAATAAATTTGTTCTCTCCAGCAAGTTTTCTGTTGAAGGACCTCTTCGGATGAAAGAGGAATATGTTGAAGGGATATTTGAAACTCCGAAGGTAGATGAGGGTACCGTGCCTGAGCAACTAAAGGGTGCTTTGGATCAGGCTACTAACACTCTCCAGCAACTTCCTGTTCCTGTTCCCATCAGAGACACTGTTTCCCGTGGCTTGAGAATTCCTTTTGGTAAGCATCTACTCTCTCTTTAGAATTTGATCTTTGCTATCAACTAAGGTGAAAGTCTATGCCATTATCTTTTTAACATTACACCTTCATCTTCCTTACACTCTCCCATTTCTGTCTGGAACTTTGAGTTCTTCATTCACTTGTTTACGGCATCTGTCTAATATACTTGGTTCCAATCAGTTTTCTCTTCCTGGTAGTTCAGTCCCTTTCAGCTGCTTTTCCAATAAAATTTGACACGCTCAAACTTTCCTATATTTATATTTGTACTTCTATTTTAGTCATATCTGATTGTTGGTACTACTTTTTTACAGGCGAGGCATTCCAAAGGCTTATTATGATTTCCTACCTTGATGAAGAGATCATGGTAAGTCCTTTTCTATTAGTTCTATTCGTCGCTTATCAGACTAGAAATACTCCCATTAGTGGAAAATGCACCAATCGTTTTATAAATGCCAAAACAGAGCCACAATCATTGGTCTTGCCAAAGTATTACTATACTTCCTCTGTTTCAGTTTGTTTGTCTGGTTTTGACAAGCCACAAAGTTTAAGAAAGTAAACAAGACTTTTGAATCTAGTGGTCTTAAAACTAAAGATATGTCGAATCTTTTATAAACAGTCTAAAAGGTGAAGTAAGACAAACAAATTGAAACGGAGGGAGTAGCTTGTAGCTTTTTCGCTAAAATGATAATGGAGTACTCTTATAACGTAAAACTGACACAATACGAGTAATACGGGGATGGACTTATGCAGTTAAAATGTCTGCTCATGAATCTGCAGTTACTGCAATTATATGCAAATTCTTATGCTAACGCGTTGAACTGATGATGATGGTTTGTTTCATGCTTGAAAATAGATAGCAAGGAACCCTGCTGGAGAACCCGAGGTCCTAACGAAGTTGGATCCAGCTCCTGATCCAGATCCAATATCGGATTATGAGAGCTGAGGAGCTCATCGTTCTCCAATAGAACCGGGTTATTTCTCTCATCACCTTCAACAAGTTATGTATAAATCTACTTAATGTTGTATTACATATTTTTCACCAAGTACTGTATTGATTGAATGTCAATGATGAGCATTGAGCACAATGTTATAAAGATGGTTGCTTTTTTATAGGTAAAAGTTGTTATACAGATATAAAAATCATTGTGAGAAAGGCTTGGTTGTTATAGTAATATGTTCTTATATGAAAACAATGTTATAGAGATGTCTCTTTCTATCAATCTTGGATGGAGCCAAAGATTCACTATTTTTTTAGCTTTGCTGTATGATGGAATAAAGCAAAATGACTCTTTAAACTATCTGTACTTTTTTCAATTGTGAAGTGACAGTTAGTCAATGCAACTTTCGATGCTCATCATAGGTCATCCGAAAACAGTCGCGCTATGTTTTTAAACATAGGAGTCAGGCTGCGTACATCGAACCTCCCCTTATCCCGCAATGAGCGGGAGCCTTTGAGGCATTGGGGTAATGTTGTTGTTGTAATGTTATAGAGGTGTATGACTTATA
Source organism: Solanum sejunctum (assembly GCA_025642045.1). Classification (NCBI taxonomy): domain Eukaryota; kingdom Viridiplantae; phylum Streptophyta; class Magnoliopsida; order Solanales; family Solanaceae; genus Solanum; species Solanum sejunctum. Next base: position 18,734,045 of record JAOTQJ010000002.1, on the reverse strand, counting down.
CATTTTTTATCCTCAGTTACAATTACAAAAATGTCCCTGCCATTTATCAGAACTAAAATGATATTAGTACTGAAATTAATTTCAAATTTTTATTCCTCTTTGGATTAGTTTTACGTCATATAGGTTCCAACTTACTTGATCATCAAACCCAACTTAACACTTCATTGTTTGGATTAGATAAACTTAAACTAAAGTTTCAAAAACAAACACCAACCTATAGGTAAATTTCTTGTAAGATATTAATTCCAACTTGCAATAAAACAATTAAAAAAAATTTAAATCATGGTGTCTGGGCTGGTTTGTGAAACTCGACTAGTTTCACAGGATGCCTATCACTTTCAACCAACGACGAATACCAGATAATTCTGTCTATTCAAGTCAATACTTTTATCTATCATGAATAAAGTAAACAACAACAACAACATACACAGTGGAATCCTACAAGTGGGATCTGGAGAGGGTAAAATATACGCAGA
>JAOTQJ010000002.1:18699538-18710014 GCA_025642045.1 Solanum sejunctum | reverse complement strand
TGGTATTTAAAAAAAAAAAGAAAAACTTTTGAAATTTATGATCTAAAATCATTTTAAGATATTTGTGTGGCTGAGAATCATTTCATTAAAGAATAAAAAGGGAATTTTAAAGTTAAATTGTTTTCATTTAAAGTAATATGACATTCTTTTTTAGACAGACAAAAAAATATCACATAAAATGAAATAGATGGAGTACAAACATATTGATCATTGAATCTTGAACACCTTTAATGGATTTTCTGACTTCGTCACAAAGATCATACATTACACACACATTGATTATTGAATCTTGAACACTCTTAGCGAATTTTCCGACTTTATCACCAAGATAATACATGTAAATCTTCATTGAGTTTTATCAAGAAAATGGAAGAGAGAATTGATATTGTCCCATGAATGATGTGGTTTTCCACAAAATGATGTTACTTGACTTCTAAAGTTTTTGATTCCAAATGGATGGTTGCTACAGCTTTTGTCTAAATTCAGGTATAACCTCCATTTAATACAAGGGAAAGAAAAGGGGTAGATTGTCCTTTGTAATTTTGAATGTAACATTTGTGAACAAACTCAAAATTATTTTCAATGTAACATAGCAAATTAGCAGAAACTTTTGGAAACAAAAATCACTAAATAAAACAATAAATTTTCATCTCCTTACCTCATGTTACTAGTTTTGTTCCTATATTCAACCTTTTGTTTCACTGTTAAGTGACAAATAACAAAATGCAATCAGGAGGTCACGAATTCAAGCCTAGGAAACACAAGCCTAGAAAATAGTCTCAAAATGCAAAGTAAAATTAAGCACAATGAACCCTGATCAAGCCCTTCCCTGGATCCCAACATAGCGAGAGCTTTAGTGCACCGGACTTGCCCTTTTATATTAACAAATACAAAATAGCTCCGCCCCTGTCAAAGAGTGTCTTCTTCTAAACTATATATAAAACAAGAAAGATGTTCTTCAATTTACCCCACAGGGTAATCTGCATCTCTTATTTGTACACAGGAACCCAAACAAAACAATAGTGAAAATAACAACTGATTAATCCTCGACTAAAGTTCATAACTTAGCAAGGGGAAACTGAAAACTACGAATATTTTGACTTCCATATTAGTACAAGACTGTTCGGTTTTGTGAAAAAATATCTCGGTTCAAGTCATGAGGCATTCTGGTAATAAACTGCACAGAGGTAACTCGTCTGTAAGCTGCACGGGCAAACATTGCGGTAGCATCAAAATCTCAGCTGCTTTCAGAACCAACAAAAGTGGCAGGGAGGAACCAGTGGCGGATGAAACTGAAATCTACAACGGAAGGAGAGAATTGCCAATACCATTCTTGCTACATTTGCTGAAACATCGCGCAGAACACTATTCTCCTTGAAGACAGTATAGTTGTCTTATGTTTCCTGAAGCTGTCAAATATTGGCAGAATGGGGGTTGAGAACGAAAGGTTCGAGCACAAACATCAAGAAATGATATATAAACTGCCACCATTACCATATAACCAGTCTTTAAAGCACACATGGAGAGCAGCTGCTACTTCCCGCTTCCGGCTATCATCTAGGTCGATGTCCTTCAAGCTTTTCTTAGTCTCCTCCAAGTTCTTGTGCTGAAAGGTTCAAGTATGAAATACGGTTTTCCAAAGTTTGACGATTCAGCTAAAAACATTAAACATGTATTGGGCTATACTACATAAAGGGAAGATCAATAAACATGTTGCACAAAATGTGATGCAAAATGATACAAGTTTAAGTTGGAGTCTTAACGTACATTTCTCTGCTGGGATGCCAAATAAGCATCCGGTAAGGGGAATGGATTATCTTTCGTGGACCCAGATTGCTGCCCTTCAAACCAGTTCGGAATCTGTGACCATTAGAGACATGCATATTAGCATAAAAAAGAAATCCAGTGAGGAAAAAGAATTATTTTACCAACAGATCTTGAGCAGATATTCCATTAGCAAATAATAGAGCTCAGCTACAGACACTTTCCAGAACTGAAGACATTTGGAAAAAGAAAGGGTACCAAGAGTGTGTTTCGTATGAAGGAAAATGCTCCCTAGGAAAATAAGTGGGTTTTTACCTCATTTCTTGTGTTTGGTTCATAAGCAAAAAATATTATCCTATAAAACGTTTATATATAATCTAGAAAATATTTTACCAACAGATCCATAAACATTTTCTTGTAACACCATAAGTGATTGATTAGTTAGAACTCTTAAGGTCCTTGTTCCTACTACTGCAGACATACCAAAAAGTTAGTGAACTGATCTGGGTCCACATGACTAGCAGACTCAGTTTGAACATCAGACACACCCGCAGGATGCGACAGCGAATCATGTGGGTCAACGACACCAAGTGCTACAGGTGCATCCCATCTGTTGATGGTTGGGTCAATACCAACTTGCTTCAGGTGTTCCTCCAGTAGCGAGTAAAAAGTATTGTATGGAGCCACCTGAAAAGTCATCAAAAAAGATGGATGGGTGAAGTCAAAATTGCCCAGAATAAGAAGTCGAACATCAAGATCCAATACAGCACGAATCAAGAAAATACTAGTAAATAAAATACACATTATTAGAAAATGCAGAATGCCTTCATTTCTTATATCCGATTAACACAATAAATGAAATAGATTATCAAGCCCTAGTCAACGTAGCAAAACATTTAGTTCATAATTGACAAACTATTCTAAAAAGAAAACAAAGCCACCAAGTGGCAAGCAATCTTGACAGAATAAACATTACTACATTGAGAATGCACTACTTCATAAGAAGCATAAGGTATTTCACAGCATATATTAGATGATGGATACAAAGTATATAGCCACTGGAAAGTGGAAACAATAAGCCAGACAATTAAGTGATATAAACTAAACCAATAATCCCATTTATCACATATGAAAAAGTACACCAAGAGTCCCAAACCCCAAAATTTACATATCTCGCACTCAATTGCACCAACAGTCCCAACTAAAGTTTACTTAGCATATCAAACTTCTCAATTGCTCCGAAATTGTCCATCCTATAAACTTAGCACCCTCTTATCTTAATTGTGAGTATTCAGTGAAGGGGTTTGAAAAAGATAAAAGGAAAAGAGTAAAAGCTGAATGAATGATTTCACTTTAAAGCCATATGAGATTGCAATGACATTTGACGCAGAGTGATAAGGCAAACCATGCATTTAATAGAAAAATAAGGATTTTGGAGATCCGAGGAATATGCTGAACTTTTGATCAGCAGCACAAAACTGACACGTACTTGCAATTTATGGTTGTCGCCAACAAGAAGTGGTGTTTGGTTTACTCCCAAGAAGAATACACATTCACGACAATTGGCAATACAAATACGTTTTGCTGCAGCAATCACATGTACACGTTCACAGTGCTCAACTCTGACAGCCTGTAAAAGACATTATACAATTGAAGGTCAAATCAAATAATTAATTTAATGGATCAAACAGACAATGGTACGCCATTTGCAAAATAACCAGACAGCTCCAACAGGATCAAATCTTAAATAAAACAAAATCTCAGATAAAAATAAGCTCAAACTTAACAGTAATGATTTCCCTACAAATGATATTGTTTCCCCATCTCCTGACAATTCAGATTTTCAAGTTCAAACCAAAAGATGCATAAGAAATTAGAAGCCTTCATATCTCTGTCTCCAAGTACATGAGATGAATAATCTGCAAATGCTAGATTACATAAGTTTTGAAGATGGCATTTGGCCAATTGCCAAACCAGTACCTTAATAGATTGTGCCTTGAAAGTGCTAAAAAACAAAGCCCCATATTAGGGCACAGCGCAGGCTGTTTTTGAAAAGCAAACAAATAAGAACACATTCATTCAAACAAATAAGAACACATTCATTCATTTATAGCACATGAGACATTTACAATAAGTTATGGATAATGTGGTACTAACTTTACGTCCTACTAGAATTTCTCCAACTTCACTACTAATCGACCCTAGAGAAGAAACAAGCAAAATTTTCCTAAAGGTTAATACCTACCTTGCCTACAGCTCCCAGGACAATAGTTGCATCAGAGCATCCATATACTGTCGCATATTTCAAGGGAGCCAAAATATAAATGACTGATTCATGGCAATTGATAACCTGCCAAAAAGAAAAAGGAATCAATATCAAGAATCCTGTAGAAAGTTTATTCACCAAATTTAAATCTGTCCGGCCAATAATTGGGTACAATGAAGATCAAGATAAAGCGAAAGAAGAAATCACATTTATTAAAATCACTTCTAACAGTGCAAAATCATTTCAAGTATAATCCAAAACTCTAAGCGACCAATTTTAAGGACTTGACAAGCTTTTGGAAGTTGATAGTATTAGGATATTCAAAGACAAAACATCTCAGCATGTGCAGACAAACTGAACAACCAGTTGCAAGTAATGGACATGTCCTTCTTCCAGACAAGACTAGCTTTCAATTAGACACTAGAGAGAACCTTATTCCAACCACTTATCGAATATTGCTTCCATTCATTTTCACATTTTTTTGAATGGCCTGTAATTGTAGTCTCAAGACACTCTTGACAACTTGCCTATACTATGACGAACAAATTTCTAGAGTCCATGACTCTCATTGACCAGAAGTACAATTCTTTTTTAAAGCTGTAAGTAAATACATAAAAGAACAGTCAGAATTCAAGAGATTTGGTTGTTCACATCAATAGGTAAAAAAGAGACTAAACAGACAAAAGAGCAGTAATAAAACCAAATAAGTTCATAAAATCATCTTTAATGAATTCTGCAAGAGACGAGGTTTCACAAAAGATGATGCAACATGATATATTCTCCTTGCTGATAACTTTAAAGTCCTACCACTTCTAAAAAAAAGTTAACCTAAAATCTTTACTCCCATTATCAAAGAAACTACATTTAAATTGATCAAAAATGTCTTAACATCTCGTCCTGTATAGCATAGCCAATTCCAATCTAGTAACTCTATGATTTAAGTGAGTTGGAACAGACATACTACTGTTATAATCATCAAAATCATATTATATCAACATCAACAGTTTAGCATGAAAGACACTCCATGCTACATTCATAGATTTGTAGAATTGCATTCTTCCTATAAATTATGACCATAAAAACTCCACACAATCGTAAAGAACCTAACTTGAGTTTGAAAGTCTGTTTGGTCAATCCATATTTTGGCATGTAAAGAAGCTCCATTCTACATTCATAGATTTATCAAACATCCTTTCAATATATATAAAATTATGACCATAAAAACTCCTCCACGTGATCATAAAGAACCTAAGTTGAGTTTAGAAGCCATAGGAAAATTACATAGTGATATTTACACGCCACTTACCAAATTTTAGATAAGCACAAGCTACAATAAATTCCAAAGTATAAAGGCATTGAGAAAAGTTTGAATACATTGTCAACTTCTGAAAATACTTTGGCACAGAGTGTTTCATAACATAAAAACAAGTCTGCCTATACACAGCATGTAAATGGCAATTTACATCCAACTTCTTCCATAAATGGAGTGCTATATCTCATCATGCTATGTCGTATTATACATGTCTTGCATATAGAATGTTTTTTTTTTGATAAGGTAAAGCATGCATCTACTTCAATTTACATGTTCCAAACCAAATGTCAAATGTTCTTTCCAGAGAAATCACAACAGATATGATCAGAAGTGTCGAGAAAAATTTCGACCTAAGAAGGGGGAAGGTTACACCATGAGCAGTCTATGAACTTTCTTCATATTTTATACAATTATATTGCATAGTTGGTACTTTTCTAACATTTATTACTTTAGAGGAAAAAAATTGTCATTCATACTTCAATATACATAATGCAAATTTTTCTCCTTCATTTTTAATACCTTTTCGTGTAATCTCCATTGCCCTTTATGCTATGGAATATTTTGTACTCATTTGGAATTCATGAATCATGAACAAATTACTCACCCATTATTGTCCGAGCAAAATATCATCCTACATTCTCCTGTATATGCATTTGGTGCAATCTGTGGCCCCACAACATGCGAGTTCACAAAGAAATGATAGTGTTGTTAATGGAACACCTCCCAAATTTATTTACAATAACAACAATATCATCTCTTTGTGAATCACATGTTGTAGGGCTGCAGGTTGAACTGATGAACAATTTGCAGGCAAAAATGCACCTGGATGCATAATACAGGAGAACATAAGATGGCATTTTGCTCGGGCAATAACGGGTGAGTAATTTGTACATGATTCGTGAATTCCAAATGAGTACAAAATATCACATGACATAAAGGGCAATGAAGTAGTACACGAGAAGATATTAAAAATGAAGGAGAAAAGTTTGCATTATGCGTACTTTAAGTATGAATGACAATTTTATTCTCTGAAGTAAGAAACGATAAAGAGAAATTTTAACTATTCACAATAACTATGTAAAATGTGAAGATAATTTATAGGTTGCTCATGATATAACCTCCCCCTTCATTTATAGCCAGGTCTAATTGTACATATGAAATTGTACATCTAAATTCCTTCCAGGTGATATTAGATCTGCCTCGTCCCATCTTAGCATCTTCACTCACCATGGTCTCATACCTATGTAACAGTGCAATGGGAGGTCGAAGCAGGATATGGTCAAACTATGTCAAGTGACCTCCTCTCATTTTATCCTCAATATGTGCTACTTGCATCTTCTGCTGAATGTGACCATTATTTATCTAGTCTTTTTTGTTTTGATCAAACATCCATCTCAGCATAGCATCTTTAAGACACTCATCCAGTGGATATATTGTACTTTAGTGGCCCAACATTCATACCATATAACAACTCAGGTCTAATAACTGTTTTACAAACCTTACTTTTCACTTTGGTTGACATCTATCTATCTCATGACAACCCAGTAAAGTAGCACCTCGTTTCAAACCATCCAGTTTTAATTCTATGAGTAACATCTTTATTTATCATTCCATTTTCCGTGGAACAAGCCTAAATATCTGAATTATTTGTATTTAGGCACAACAATTGTGTCTAGTCTCACCTCAACTTCACTCTTCTCATGTTGCCTAAACTTGCAATACATATTTTCAGCCTTAACATCTACTTATCCTAAAATTTTTATGCCACACATCACATATCAAATATCTGGAGTACCACATAGGGAGCTTTTGGTGAGCAACCATTGTTTTCTCTATACATAGTTCCACCATACTTTAAGTCAAATTCAGGTTTAGAAGTTATTTATAATATATTGTTATTTCAACATCTCTACCAGCGACATGTTTTATTGTCCCACTTAATATTCATATAAATGTCAAATATGCTTCAGGTATTTTACAAAGATAAACTGGATCTCACGTTCAGGATTCAGCAAGTTCAACAGTTTCAGCTTTATCCAAACACACCCAAAAAAAAAAGAGGAAAAGGAAGAAGCGAGTTATTTGTTCAGCCTACTAGCAAGCTTCAAATTACAAAGCAATAGCCTCTGAGGATGATGTATCTATTGATGGTTCTACACTACAATCATCAGAAAAAACAAGGAACCAAGTATACCCTCTTTTTGAGCACCTTCATTATTTCCGTCTCGGATATCAACGATCCATTTCTTTTCCCAGTCTAAATAAGTGTCCAATCAGAGAAGTTGATTTAAAATGTTCTATTTCTCGCCTTTAAATGAGATGCAAATGCAACATATCAACGAGTTACTAGTTGTCAATAACTTCACAATGAGTGTAAGAGCATGCTAACTCTTTCTGGGCAGAACACTGTTAAGACTCTACCAAACCATGGGCAAGTTTATTCTGATACAATTTAAAGACTACAAAAAACGCTTTACAGCTGAATGACCAGAAGGAGCACACCCAGCATAAGCCTGTTCCTGCAGACCCCTTCGAACCGATGTCATTAAGATCTTGTAGATCACTAAGGCTTCATTTATTTGCACTTTAAAAAGGTCAGAATTTGAATTACTCAGATCTTGACCCATTAAGTGCATTTTGTTTTTGTTAAAATTTTGTCACTTATTAGCTCTTATAAGATCTGATTCGGTCAGATGTGAAATTCTATCTTAACAACATTCAGACCTTTAACATTGGATTTTTTATTATTAAATTGTATATTTCTAAACAACTTAAAGTAAAACACATTTTCTTCCACAAATCTTATACCACGAACGTTGACTTCCACAACTTTTCTTATGACGATTTGTTTCTTTTGGAAAATAACAGAGCATCAAATGTTTTACCTTTTTTGGACTTTGGATCTTGTAAAGAATACGATGAATGAAGTTATGGTAAATTGTATTTAACATTTAATAATTTTAGTGCTCTTATTCTTTACCATTCTGTTAGCTTATTTCATATAAATTGTGATAGGATATAAATTTTTTGTTTAGAAACTTTGGTGGGCATATGAAAACACAATCATGTACAAGGGGGCGATGAGGAATAAAGGCCTCCAATGGTTTAGTTACGAAATTAAAAGAAAATGGATAGTTTAATGTGTTTTTGATCCTTTACTCTTAAATAATTGAATTATTATCAAATATGTATTAGATATTTCATCTTCATCAAAAAATGTATTACATATTTCAGATTTTATCAGCTTGGTGATTTTGTTGTGTTATATTAGTTTCTTGTCAAATATGCTATTGATGTAATGCTTAATAACTTAATTTTTAAATTTTGTAGTTTATAATTCTCCTAGTTGCGCACATTCAGATATTAAAAAAAACAGTATCAATCATTCAATGTTCCGATCTTGAGATATCATCTTAATCATTCAAACAAGCACTCAAATTCAGACGTCTTAATCTTAATAAAAATAAAAGAGGCCTAAGAAATCTTAGCACAAATAATGCCAATAGGACCCTCCAATAAGTCTATTGGAAGCTCTGTATTTTCATGGAATCTCAACCATACATAACAAATTCCCCGTCTCCTTTCGAAGGAGAGGCCTTAACATTCCTAATCCGGTCGGGTCCGATGGCTTGAAAAAAGACCCATTTACAAAAGCTCCATAGAATCCTAAAAGGAATCATTAAACTCACAATTCCCCAGAAAAAGAATAACACACATCACAAAGCTGGAAGTTACCTTTACAGAGCCGCCTTTAACATCATTTGGCAGCCTTACATATGATGATTTAGAAATTCCTTCAATGGAACTTGGACCTCTAGGGCTTGGCGAACTCTTAACTGAACCTGCAGAGACATCAGCCATTGGCACATCCGGATCAGAGGCATTAGTTGGTCCATTTTCCTTTGCTGAAGCCCTCTCGGTTATTCGTGTCAAAGCAGAGGCTATATTTTCTAGAAGCCAGTCATGTACTTGAGCTGCAGGAACAGGAACAGCAGGCATCTCTGGATCTGAATTGGCAAAAAATGGAGCATTCTGACTCAATGGAATTCTCTCAGATCCCTTTTCACCAAAATAGATTAGGAAGCCAAGATGCTCCAATTTCTCCATAGACAAAACCTATGTGTCAAGTAACTAAATTAGCTTCTCAGCATACCTTAAAGCCAAAACTGTATGAAAACAAACAACAGCACAAAATGGATGCATATAGAGGTGGTGAATGGAGCAGTAAGGATCTGTCATTAGGCATCCTCATTGTCAAGCAACAAGTGTTCTTGCATGTGTCAGTTTCTTGTGTGAGTAAGATTTATTTGCAAAAAGAATATAGCATGTCTTGTGAAGTTCACACGAATCAAATTTGACTAAATTTGATAGGCAACTATCCTAAACATATAAAACAACAATAAAGGAAGTATAACACACTATAGAATCCACAAACCAGCGATTCTTCACCATCTCCTTCCACTGACTCTGCCAAAAGAGACAGAATGTTTCCCAAGTGTTTCTGCAAATAGGACAATTGATGAGCCTCCTCATCAGCCTGTGATGGCATAGACCGACGACTATTGCTGCGCACAAGCTGCAATTTCAAAACAAAGCTTTTGAATAATACATTACAGAAGAACATGAGAAACTGACAAATAAATAATAATCCATTAATAGCAAAAAAAAAAAACACATGCTCAGCAAAATTGTTAAAACTGCAACTAATTGTCAGTGATAAATAGTTGATTGAGATTCGACATAATAAACCTCGACTTCAGCCAACCATTACCTGTGAAAATTTGCTGGGCCAGTTAAACCAAGAAACTTTTATTGATCAGACAGAGTTCCATTTTTCCCCCAAAAAAAAGAGAAAAAAGTGGTGTCAAAAAAGTATGTACAAAATTCCTAGTCAACCTCGAGCTAAAGCTAGATCAGTTATCAACACAATAAGGTTATACCAAAAAGACAAACAAAAGATCTTTAAATGCTTGCTACAACATTCTGACTATTCTGAAACAATATACCATTTCTTTTTTTTTTTATTTGCACCGGGTGTCCGAGTTTCTTAGAGCCCCGACTAATCCCGAGGGTGCACAGGCCCTCGGCAAGGAGTTTCCCGCAAGTGCACCACGGTTAATTCAGGTTTTACCCA
>JAOTQJ010000002.1:18658572-18687031 GCA_025642045.1 Solanum sejunctum | reverse complement strand
AACTCCTCTCTCCCACATCGGTTGTGGAAAGGTAAAATGACCAACTTATATGGTTGAACCCAATCCCATTAGTATGATCAGGCCTTTTGGGAGATGCCCAAAAACAAATCCGTGAGGCTTTGACCCAAAGCGGACAATATCATACTAATGTGGGGTTCGGGTTCGGGTGCACACGGTCCCTACAAAAGCATGCCACATTCATGACCTATTGCATGATTTCTGGAAGGAGAAAACAAAGGAAGATATGAGTCTTCTATGGCAGAAATGGTAATATACCAATCATTGGTACACTTTTGGCTCAATTAATTAAGTGTTCAAGTGATATTGACATTTAATCAAATAAGTTTATTAATTTCTGTATATTTTTGCAGGGATGAAGATGCGAATCCGTCTTCTCACCTTTCTGGTGGCGTGCAACGAGCTCATCGCATGTGCATTTATGGTGAAGGGTATGATGCTGGAGATTGGAGCTTGTGCTCACATGTATTCTCTGTAATTTTGCATAACAATCTCCTTTCAGTTGGCCTCTGCTCTCACACTTTCCGCAGCCTTAAGTTTCTAAAAGTGTTAGATATTGAGTTCACTAGAATTAATTCTTTCCCATTTGAACTAGTGTACCTCAGGTATTTTGCTGCAGAAACATCTCTCTTTTCATACAAAGCCATTTGTCGGGATCTTGAGACTCTGAAATTAAAATCTATCAGTGAAATATTGCTACCCTTTATATTCTGGAATATGGATAAATTGAGACATCTGGATGTTTCCAATTTCAGCTTCAGTTACATCAGAACAGACCTTCATAATCTGAAAACTCTTTCTACTCCGTTTTTTTCTAGTACCCACGAAGCTGAATTGATTTTGAGAAAAATACGTAATCTTCAGGAACTGAGATGCAAAGTCAACGGTGTTGGCTACTTTGAATACTATGTAGTTAATTTTCCTGCATGGATTAAAACGCTGAAGATTCATCTTAGCTACACATCTGGCGCTAAAACACTCCCCTTCTGCATCTCCGCGCCAAATCCCAGAAACTTGACACTGAAGAACTTTTACCTACAACCTCAGCATTTATCAGAAATTGGTTCGCTTCAAAACCTTCAAGTGCTCAAACTGAAAGGTATTTCCTTTGAAACTTGTAAATGGGAAGTGCGCGATGATAAATTCCCTCAGCTCACAGTCTTGAAATTGCATGCTGGACAAGCTCAGTTTGAAGAATGGATTGTCGCGGAAGATGCCTTTCCTGACCTTGAACACTTGGTTTTGAATGATTGTGAATTTCTCAAGTAGATCCCTTCTTGTTTTGGAGACATCTCTTCTCTGAAGTCCATTAAGGTACAAAATTGCAACAAGGATGTTGACAAATCAGCCAGGGATATCAGGGAAACACAAGTTGAAGATTACCAGAATTCCAAGTTCGAGATCTTTATACGCCAGAGATAATATCAAATTATCAATTCATATTCAAGTACACTACTCATAAAATTCAACTTTGAACATTCCTAAACTCTGTACATTCATTTTTGTCTGTTTCTTTGACTTCCTTTTTAAAGGTAAAAGTTCCTGAAATAGCACAGTTACCAGATACCTCTGTCCAAGCCAAAGGATGAAAAGAAATCACATAGTAACTTCAGGATGAGAACCATCATGTCTTAGGTTCAAATCCAACAAATGCAGAAGCACTCGGCAATGGCAGACAGAGTTACTTGGTACCTATGTTGGTGGGAGGTAGTGGTTATTCCTGGAATTAGTCGTGATGTCTGCAAGCTTGCTTGAATACCATGGTTAATTATATCCTTGGACTATACTAGCTATATTGGTAATAATCTTATAATTTTTACTAATTTCTGTATTTGCAGGAATAAACTATCACCACCTTACTCAACTTTTTTTCTAAACAGATTTTGAAGATTAGAGCTGTAGGATCAGGAGCAGTTTAGAAGACCTGTATCCATTAGTTTACAACAACAACAATAACATACCCAGTGAAATCTCACAAGTGGAGTCTGAGGAGGGTAAAATGTACGCAGACCTTACCACTACCTCATAGAAGTAGAGAGGCTAGGGACCCTCATCTCAAAACCCATAAGCAGAAAGAACTAGATATGACAAAAAGAAAAGGGAATGGAACAGAAAGAGCGACTAATAATGAATAGTACATGGCAGTATATAAATATGATAAAACTAACACATAATACGACAGATAATGAGAACACATGATAAAAAAACATGTACTCCACCTAACTCTACTATGCCCCAAGGCCATGCATCCACCTAACCCTACTAATCAGCCTGCTACCCTGATTCGTGACCTCCACTTCTCTCTATCAAAGGTCATGTCCTCAGTGAGATCAAGTTCCGCCATATCATGTCTAATCACCTCCCCCAGTACTTCTTCGGTCTACCTCTACCCCTCCGAGTAACTCCCAAAACCAACCTCTCGTACCTCCTAACAGGACCATCGGTATTCCTTCTCTGCACATGTCCAAATCATCGCAGTCTCATTTTCCTCATCTTTTCTGCCATCGAGGCCACCTCTACTTCTCCCGAATGATTTCATTCCTAACCTTGTCACTCCTGGTGTGGCCACACATCCATCTTAGCATCCTCATCTCTGCAACATGCATCTTCTAAACATGTGTATTTTTAATTGGCCAACACTCCACCCCATACAGCAATGATGGTCTAACCACCACTCTATAAAATTTACCTTTGAGTTTAGGTGGTATCATCTTGTCACACAATACTCTAGAGGCAAGCCTCCATTTAGTCCATGCTGCCCCAATACGATGTGCGACATCATCATTGATATAGACACTACTCTGGATGATGAATCCCAAATACTTAAAATACTTCCTCTTGGGGATAGGTTGAGTGGTAAGCCTCACATCAAAGTTTACTTTATCTGTCTTAATACTGAATTTGCACTCTAATTACTCAGACTTGGTCCTGCTCAATTTGAATCCTTTGGACTCCAAAGCGTGTCTCCAAGCCTCCAACCTATCATTAACTTTAGTTCGAGTCTCATCAATCAATACTATATCATCTGTAAATAGCATATACCATGGTACCTCCTCCTAGATAGATCGCATTAGCTCATCCATCACTAAGGCAAACAAGAAAGGGCTCAACACAGATCCTTGATGGAGTCCCATATCAACAGAAAAATACTCTTAGTCTCCTCTCACCATTCTTTCCCGAGTTTTGGCTCGATCGTACATGTCCTTAATCGTCCTGATATATGCCACTGGGACACCTTTCACCTCTAGATACCTCCATAAGACATCCCTTGAGACTTTGTCATATGCCTTCTCGAGATCACCTATATCCATTAGTTTGATTAGCTTAAATAAATTCTGTTTAATTTTCCATTAGTTGTTGAATTTCATGGAAGGGGAACTTTGATATAACTAATAAATTTATTATCATGTGACTAAAAGGTCATGCAGGACTTCATGATGTGGAAACAACTTCTTGCATAAATACAAGATAAGGTTGTGTATAATAAATTCTCGTGATTAAATCGTTCCTCATACCTCGTGCATACCTAGAGCTTAGTCTTATTCGAAATAGGTCAAGGGTGTTAGTGGTTACTTAGTCTTATTCGAGAGTGTAATCTCCTTGTTCCTTTCAGTGACAAAGAGACATTTGATAGCATTTGTGCCCACTTGAAAAAGCCTTCCATCACTATCACTCTTTGATTCAGTAGCAGAGCCAGTATTTTCTTTAAGGTGGTTAGAATTAAAAAAAGTAGACACACGAAGTAAGCAAAGGGGGTTCGACATCTATTATACATATACATAAAAAATTATTTTTACCACATATAAATAGGATAATTTTTCACCACCACTGCTACAATACCTAGTTACAAGGTGGCCCACCACTGCTTTGATAGCTATGTATAGCTACGGAGCTCACATGTTAGCTGAGCTTCTGATTCGCGTAAATCAAAGATAGAACACTTATAGTTTATGACATGGACATACTATCATGGTATTTAGTCCTTTCCCTATGCTTTCGCACCACAAGATTATGTTAACTAAGATGCAAACTAGAGACAAGTAGTATCATCATCATCACTAATTTCAAATAAAGAAGGTGGTATTGCTGTGGTTGGTGGACACAGCAAAGGATAGCAGAGTTTCGAGTTTGTGATCAAATCTGAGCTCATTGATTAATAGAGTTAGAAATCAAATCATATGACTCAGGTCATGGTTTTGTCTTCCCCTGAGTAGGGGTTTCCACAGAAAATTGTGTGTACTCTATCTTTACTTTATTGTTGTATTATCCATTTACAGTTTTAAAAGAAAAGTGTGTTAGCTATATGTTAGTTTTGTATTTTTCTTGATCATCCTGTTATATATCACCCCATTTACAAAATGATTCCTTCCAGAGTTTGATTGAAGGAGAAACTTCGTATTCTTTCTTGAACTGTTTTCAAAAAATATGTTATTTGTGTACAAAAGCAATAAGACGTTTGGTTGACAATTTAAAAACCCACATAATTAGTACATGCATAAGTTATGAGAAAATCTATGTATTATTTTATACATGATATAAAGTTGAAGAAGTAGTACACAACTAATACAAGAACTCGATCATAACTAATTACTACATTACTAAAACAAGGATAACTCTAACCAGCAACTAAATGACTAGCAGTAGAGGTCATAGCATATCGTCTGTTTTGGCAGGCGATTTTCTGAAGAAATTCAGCAGAATAGATGGTAGCTTATGACAGAACTATGGAGGTCGTAACACGTAAAATCCAGTCATGAGAGCTACAACTCGAAAAGGTGTGACACAGAGAGCAATGGCAGCAATCAAGCAGAAAATAACAAACATCGCGGTCACTCTAGGTTCACTCCAGCTCATCATAGACTGCAACCTCTCCCTTTGATTAACCAAGTCACCAAACAGAGTCGCAACCCTTCCAGCAATACTTTTCAAACGGTCATACCTTATCTGAACAATATCATTTGGATGTGAAGTAAGGAAAGTATCAAGCTCTTTATCCAGTAAATCAAGATGAGCATTATCAGCACAAGAAAGACAAATATCCATGAAGGAGGGATCCCTATACCTATATTTGTAGTGCCAAAGTACGATTAAGGAGAGAGAGAGGAAGATGGTAGGCAGAATATGCTCTGGATATTGAACTAGTATCAAGAACAATATATGGATCACAACAGTCGTAATGGGATTTTCCCAATTGCAAATTTGACCAAACCATTTCCGAATAGAAATTAATCCACCTAAAACATCCATAATTCTAGATATGTTGGCTTTGGTTCTACTCATACTCCATATGTGCGAACCGACATCTAACATATACTCCACTACCTCTTTCCTTAAAGATGGCTCGGCACGACTCAGCCTCGTAGAGACAATCTGAGTGCTGCAAAACCTCAATATGTCTAGCTCAACAGCAGTTAAAGGATGAATATAGTGCATTTGGGGTAACAATATCTGAGAGTACATATTGGTCATATTCATAAACAATGAGCAAGTCTGAATGCCAAGCGAATTTCACCCATCTTCTTTAACCCAGTAGGATGAAAGACCAATAGCGGATAAGAATATGTGTGGACATGATCTGTCTCAAGAGGTGAAAGACGGATCCTGACTTTTTCGATCCTCGTGTCCTTAACCCCACTAGATTTTTCTACTCCCTGCATATGGCAATTATCAAAAACACCAATAGCTATGACAATGCAGAAATTAAATACTTCCTAAGTGTACTGCTCGTTCCACTTAGGAGCAAGGCTATCTATAATTGTCCTTGTTCGGACCCACTTCTGCCCATATTTGGCAACACAATAGGTATCTGTTGATTCCCTCCCATTCTTTCTTTTTATCGGCAAAAGTCCCTGAGCATTCAAAATACCCAATTCTAGGATACCAATGCTGGATTTCCGCAATTGTTTTACTGTTGGTCTAAGATCACTACTTGGTTCATCCAGAATATGGTAGCCCCTTCTAAATATAGTCTCATGTGAATCCTGCTTGCAGAGTTGATTTCCTTTTTTTCTCCATCGACAATATTATGCTTTCCAAGATTATACCACTTACTGTCAATAGGTCTGTGGTCCAACCTCCTATTAATGTACCGCAAAGGAATAACACATTTTCCAATTGCTACATCTATGTTTGGTGAAACTCTATCTTCCACGCTCAAAATCAATGGCTCCAGAAATGGTTCTGCTGCTACAAAATTCAAATCTGGATTCCATATGGGATTAATAGTCTTTCTCATGGAAACTTTGGTTGTTAATATCTAATTTTTGAGGATGACCTTCACGTAAACTTCTAGAGAACTACTTCTGTCACTGGGAATTAAGTCCTGAGCCTCGATCACATTAACTCTAAGGTACCATAGCTTTGGTGAGAAGTAAACCTTAGACCTCATATTCAGAAGAGCATCAGCACCACTAATAGTGGCCGAATTCGAATGCCAAGATTCTGAAAAGGCTTCATCAGCTTGAGTACCTATCCAAACAGCCAACATTAACTCTCCTTTAACTTTGCTACTATTTCTGTCCTCCAACGTGTACCACTGCAGAGCAAGAGGACTATCAGGGGGGGATGCTAGTAGGGATCTCACTCAAATCAAACATAACGCGGCCAACAGAATCATCGTTAATGGCATCCTTATCTTCCACGTTCACATCAAGCACGAAAGCCTGAATCTGATCCACTGAAAAAGCAAATACCTGATTCCATACAGGATTTGATTTCTTCACAAAATGACGAGTTGTACCCTTATAGTTTTCCAGCCTAACCTCAACATCAGGATCAAGACTACCAGTAACATCTTTCCTACATAAATCTTTTGCTTTCACCACCCAGACATAAAGGTAATACATTTATCAACCAAATCATAGTTGCTTACCGGATACGTGTTGGATCCTTCAAAACTAGTGCCTTTTTGGATGATCCGACACGAATCAGGCAATATTTTTGGAGAGTCCGTGAGGTGCTTGTAAGCATATCACCAGTGACCTTCCCTCCATCAAGGTGGGGTTTGGTCCCCTTTAGTGAAAAATCTTCTTCAGGTGGTCTCTTCATTTTCAAACTGCTCTACTACTCCACCGCAATTAAGCCAAATGTCCAACAGATAAAAACAAAATATCCCAAATGATATATCTAATAAACAACTCAAAACCACACTAATATTCAAGAAACTTCATATATAACACAATCTACAGAAACTCATGAAGGATAACCCCAAAACTGCCAAAATTATCCATAACCTCAGTAACCCAGCAAAATATTTTCTTTTATATAAGAAAAGAAGCTTAAAGATCATATAAATCAAACAAAAGGGCAAGTACAGTGAAAAAACTTAATAACAACAATAACGTACCCAGTAAAATCGCACAAGTGGGGTCTGGGAGGATAAAATGTATGCAGGTCTTACCACTACCTTATAGAGATAGAGGGTCTATTTATGAAAGACCCTCAATTCAAAAGTATCAGGCCCCACAAGCAGAAGATACTAGATATGAAAGAGAAATTACTAAAATGAAAAGCAAATGATAATATAAATGAAACAAACTCAACAACAACAAAAATGTATCTTTCTCCCTTACCATAAAGGGGGAGCAGGGGGAGAAAAGGGGGCAATAATTAAACCTTCTAATGTCAAAATTATAACCATATTACAGCTCAACAAATATCAAGAATGTTAAAAAAAATGGACTTCTCAACAATTACCAAGAATTACATATTCATAAAGAGAAATGAATATACCTTGAAGGGTTCATGGAAAGTGAGAGTTTAAAGATGTTATTTTTGCTTACAAGGTTCTAAAGATTGGAATTTTGAGGAGAAAAACCAAAAGGGGTTTGGTTGCTTTTTAGTATCAAAGTGAAGAAGACAGGTATAGGCAAGTGAAGACAGAGAAGGGGGGTTGAATAGGTGGGTTAGGGGGTGGGTAATACTTTGTTTTTCTTGTTGTCTTCAAGAATGGAGATGACTAAGTCATGATTTTATCTTTAAAAATGTTGTTGATGTGATTCACAAACAATGGATTAAATGAATCAAACTTTTATGGATGAATATAATAATAATACCAATACAATATTCAAAACTTGATATGAATAAACAAAAGATCATCACTTATATTACACCAACCCACCACTAGTTCCAGATTTTTACCAATTCTCCGGCAGGAACGGGTAATTTCCGACAAACACCATTCCTCCATCCCTCTATACCTCTGTGTATCTGATTAGTTTGACCATTTTTATGTCAAAAAATTTAGCTAAAGATCAGATGTTGTGTTTTGTTTGCCTTCAAGCTCTAATACTTGCAGAAGTATTCTCTCTGTTTCATATGACATACTTCCATTTGGCACGCATTGATGCCAATTACAGTGCACCAGGTTGTTTGATTCACACTAAAAAAAAAGGAAGTCTTGTCTTGGTAATCAAATCTGGGCTCGTTGATTAATGGAGTTTGAAATCAAATCATTTGAGTCAGGTCATAATTTTTTCCTCCCTTGAGTAAGGGGGAATAAGTAATACATAAATAACTAATATGTACATGACTAATACATTCATAAAATAATAATTCAGTCATAACTAATCACTACATTACTGATACATGGATAACTCTAACTAGCTGCCAAACAACTAGCATTAGCAGTCATAGCATATTAGTCAGTTTTGGCAGGCAATCTTCTGAAGAAATTCAGCAAAACAGATGGTAGCTTATGACGGAACCATAGAGGTCGTAACACGTAAATCCAATCATCAGACCCACAACTAAAAAGGTGTGACACAAAGAGCAATGGCAGCAATTGAGCAGAAAATAACAAATAGCTCGGTCGCTCTAGGTTCACTCCAGCTCAGCAAAGACTGCAGCCTTTCCTCTTGGGTAGCCAAGTCACCTAACAGAGTCTCAACTCGTTCAGCAATACTTTTCAAACGGTCATACCTTATCCGAATAGTGTCAATTCGATGTGAAGTAGGGAAAGTATCAAACTCCTCGTCCAGTTCATCAGGATGAGCATTGTCAGCACAAGAAAGATGAATATCTATGAAGGGAGGATGGCTAGGCCTATATCTATAGCGCTAAACTACGATTAAGGAGAGAGAGAGGAAAATGGAAGGCAGAATACACTTTGGACATATAACTAGTATCAAAATGTATTCTGGCTTCCATTTTCCGCTCTATCTTTAATCGTAGTTTGATGCTACAGATATAGATCTAGGCATTCTTCCTTCATGTATATTCGTCTCTCTTGTGCTGATAATGCTCATCCTGATGAACTGGACGAGGAGTTTGATACTTTTCCGTACTTCACGTCCAATTGATATTGTTCAATTAAGGTATGACCAATTGAAAAGTACTGTTGGAAGGGTTCAGACTCTGTTAGGTGACCTGGCTATTCAAGGGGAGAGGGTAGAGTCTTTGCTAAGATGGAGAGACCCCAGAGCGACTATGCTGTTTGTGGCTGTCATGACCAGCTTTTATGTGTTACAACCTCCATGGTTCCGTCGAAAGCAACCATCTATTCTGTTGAATTACTTCAGAAGGCCGCCTGCCAAAACAGACTATATGTTATAGCCTCTACTACTAGTCGTTTGCTAGCTAGTTAGAGTTATCCATTTAGTAGTACTAAGTATGGCCCAATTTATGGCATAATAATGTGGCCCAAATTCTAGAGATATCTGGAAGGTTCTAGAAATGTGTGAAATTCTCTAGAGAAGTCTTGAAGATTCTAGAGACGTATGAAATTCTCTAGAGATGATTAGAAGGTTCTAGACTTGTATGGAACTTGAAAGAGGAAAGTCGTCCATTGAGGAGGTGGAGTAGTGTATATACCTCCCCATGGCATTCATTTTGTAACCATTCAAGAATCTAAATTTAAGAAGCAAAACATCAATACAAAAGAGCTTCCTTTAATAATCACTTTTCATATTCTCTCATATTCTCCTTCACACACATTTCTTATTTATATTGTGAGAGTTTGTTACTTTTCTTACTATATTAATATTTTGTATATTATAATACTCTTATAATATACATATTATCCATATTGTGTATGTTTCTCATTTTACTTATCTTGTATCCATTCTTCTATATTCTCAAATTTCTCACCTTATACACACTCCGCTCTTGCTCTACTCCTAACAATTGGTATCAGACCTAATAGTTCATTATGTCGACGGTCACTAAGTTCGACATTGAGAAATTTGATGGCAAGATAAGTTTTAGCATATGGAGAATCCAAATGAAAGTCGTTCTCACACAGAACAAATTAAAGAAAGATCTTGAGGGAAAAACTAAGAAACCTTCATCAATGACAGATGAGCAATGGCAAGAGTTAGATGAGAAAGCATTGGCTGCTATACAATTATGTCTCTCAAAGGAGTTATTATGTGATGTTGTTCACGAGGAAACTACAGCTAGGCTATGGACAAAGTTAGAGTGGCTTTACATGACAAAGTCTTACCAACAAGTAACATCTCAAAGAGCGACTTTATACTATTTGCATGGATTAAGGTACTTCTATTCAAGATCATCTTAATGAGTTTAATTCTATTATTATTGATCTTGAGAATTTGGATATTAAAATTGAAGATGAGGACAAGGTTGTTTTATTAATCGTCTCCTTACCTCTCTTTTATAAACACTTCAAGGAAATAATGTTATATGGCAATCATGATAGTTTAACATTTGAAGATGTTAAAGCATCCGTTCTTTCTAAGAAAAATTTGACCTTTAAGTGCATTCTAAAGATAACGCCGAAGGACTTCAAGTAAGAGGGAGGACTCATGGAAAAGTAAATAATCATAAAAGAAATTCAAGATCCAAATCTAGGGGACATAAAGTTAACATAACCCGTCGCTACTGCAAGAAGCCAGGACATGAAATTTCTGAATGTTATAAATTAAAAAATAAGAAAGAAAAGGAAGAAAAATCCAAACAACCTCAAAAAAATGTCGCAGCCAGTTTCATTGAAACAGACACAGAAGGTGACCCAGTGTTACTCGTATCTTATTCTAAGAAGAGTCTTAATGAATGGGTTCTTGATTCGAGTTGCACCTATCATATATGTCCTCACAAGAATTCGTTTGCTACTTATGAATTCGTTGATTGTGGCACTATCTTGATGGGTAATGGTTCCCCATGCAAGGTTATTAGGATATGTTCAATTAAAATAAAGACACATGATGGTATTATCCAAACATTAACTAAGGTTCTACACGTTCCCGACCTAAAATGAAATCTGATATCACTAGGTACTCTGTAGAAACTTGGCTATAAATTCTCAGCTGAAGGTGGAGTTCTGAAAGTCTCCAAAGGTGCCCTGGTTCTCCTAAAGGCCATTAGAGATGGAAGTCTGTATATTTTGCAAGGGCATACAGTGACAGGTTCTGCAACCATTTCATCCTCTCTTTTTGATGTTGATCACACTCGTCTGTGGCATATGCGCCTTGGTCATATGAGCGAGAAAATCATGGATATCTTGAACAAACGTGGTCTTCTTGGCTT
This sequence comes from Solanum sejunctum, assembly GCA_025642045.1. NCBI lineage: Eukaryota > Viridiplantae > Streptophyta > Magnoliopsida > Solanales > Solanaceae > Solanum > Solanum sejunctum. Next base: position 18,675,529 of record JAOTQJ010000002.1, on the reverse strand, counting down.
ATCCGGAATGGGTAAGCTTGATTTCTGTGAGCACTACATTTATGGGAAACAAAAAAAAGTAAGTTTTTCTACTGCCATTCATAGCTCTAAAGGTATTTCGATTATGTCCACTCTAATCTTTGGGGACCTTCTAGAGTCCCATTTTACTCTGGCAAGCGTTTTATAATGACCATCATCGACAATTTCTCTAGTAAAGTCTGGACATATTTCTTGACGTAAAAAAATGAAGCTTTGTCTGCCTTTAAAAGATGGAAAGTTCTTGTTGAAATCCAGACAAGGAGAAAGGTGAAGAAGCTGAGGACAGATTGAGGATTGGAGTTCTATGATGGAGACTTCACCAGAGTTCTGCGCACAAGTTGGTATTGCTAGACATAAAACACTTCCCGAAAGGCCCCAAAAAAATGGTTTTGCAGAACTCTTCTGGAAAGAGCTCGTTGCATGCTCTCCAATGCTCATTTTTGGCATCGACGGGGATCTATGGACCAAAGTCTATTCTATAACAGTATATGGCATCATCTTCACACACTGCAATTAACTGCAAGATTCTAAAAGAAGTATGATCAGGTACACCCACCAACTATTCTTTCCTTAAAGTATTTGAGTGTACTGCCTACGCTCATATTAATGAAGGAAAATTAGCTCCAAGAGTTATAAAATGCATTTTCATTAGTTATTCTTTTGAATCTAAATGCTATAGATTGTGGTGTCCTAAGACTAAGAAGATCATTCTTAGTAGAGACGTCACCTTCAATGAAAATGCTATGTTAAAATCCTCTGGTTCGAATTCTTCTATTTCTTCTAATACAAAAGATCGGGAAGGTGTTGGTGAGAAGGTGGAGCTAGAAACTAGAAGCCAATCTCTCATGATTAATGATATCTCTTCCTCAGACACTCAACTCTCTCAGACCAGTCATGAAGCACATCATGAGATATATGATCCTATTACCACAGATCAGCCACAAGGTTCACAGCAGTCGGATTATCATCTTACTAGGGATCGTTCAAAAAGGACGGTCACAAAATCTACAAAATATCCTGAACATGACTATGTTTCTTATGCACTCTCTGTTAGTGAAGAAACTCCAATTGGAGTAGAACTATCATCTTATTTCGAAGCTATTTCTTGTCATAACTCATCTTAGTGGCTTGTGGCAATGAACGAGGAAATTGAAAGCCTCCAGAAGAACGGTACTTGGGATCTGGTTGAGCTTCCTCTGGGCCGAAAGGTACTTACCTGCAAATGGCTTTACAAGCTAAAAAAAGGTTCTCGGGAGTTGAACCTGCAAGATGGAAGGCACGTCTCGTAGTCAAAGGCTGCAATCAAAGAGAAGGTATTGACTTCAATGAAATATTCTCTCCTGTTGTTCATCATACCTCTATTAGAGTCCTTCTTGCTTTGGTTACCATGTTTGACATACAGTTAGAGCAACTCGATGTCAACACTGCTTTTCTTCATAAAGATCTTGAAGAAAAAATTCATATGAAACAACTAGAGGGATTTGTTGAACTTGGGAAGGAAAACCTCATTTGTCGCTTGAAGAAATCAATATATGGCCTTAAGCAAGCTCCCATACAATGGTACAAGACATTTGACTCATTCATGATCAGGCACGGCTACATACACAGTCAATATGACCACTGCATTTACATCAAGCAAGTTGATGGTGTTTATATCTATTATTGTTGTATGTGGATGACATGTTTATTGCATCTTGTGACAAGTCCCTCATCAACAACTTGAAGTCTCAACTCAGCAAAGAGTTTGATATGAAAGATCTTGGTGCAGCACAGAAGATTCTCGGCATAGAAATACATAGAGACAGACAAGCTAGAAAATTGTTTCTATCACAGAAAAAGTAGATTGAGAAGATCATTGATAAATTCAATATAAAAAATTGTAAGTCTGTCTCCACTCCTCTTGCTGCTCATTTTAAACTATCATCTGCAAATTATCCAAGTACAAAAGAAGAGAAATAAAAAATGGCTAGCACTCCTTATGCTAGTACAGTTTAGAGTCTTATATATGTCATGATATGCACTAGACCCGATCTTGCATATGTTATAAGTATGGTTAGTCGACATATGCACAACCCAGGCAAAGAGCATTGGAATACTATCAGTGTATATTTCGTTATCTAAATGGCACTACATATTTAGGGATAGTCCTTGATAGAACTTAAAACTCTTCAATTGATATTATTAGGTTTGTTGACTCTAACTATGGTGGAGATCTAAATCGAAGACGATCACTTTCAAGTTATATCTTCACCCTATGTTCCGGTGCAATAAGTTGGAAGGTCTCTTTACAATCCAAAGCTGCTCTATCTACAACTGAAGCAGAATATGTAGCAGCTATAGAAGGTATAAAGGAGGCCATATGGTTACGGGGTCTTGTCATGGATCTTGGTGTTCCACAAGGTATAACTAATGTGTTTTCTGATAGCCAAAGTGCTATATTCCTCACGAATAATGATGCCTATCATTCCAATACCAAGCACATTTCAATCAAATATCACTTTATCAAAGACACAATTGCAAAAGGACAAATTAGTGTTAAAAATGTTCACTTTTTAGAAAATTCGGCAGAGATGCTTACTAAGCCACTTCGAACGACTAAGTTTGATCATTGTTTAAACTTAGTTTGTCTTCACACATGCCAAGTCATTTGAGGCTCATACTAGAAGAATGCCACAAACTTTTGCCAAGGTGGAGATTATTAAGTGTGGCCTAATTTATGGCATAATAATGTGGTCCAAATTCTAGAGATATCTGGAAGGTTCTAGAAATGTGTGAAATTCTCAAGAGAAGTCTTTTGAAGATTCCAGAGACGAGTACACCTAGAAGGTTCTAGACTTGTCTGGAACTTGAAAGAGGAACCTAGAAGGTTCCAGAGCATTCAAGATAGGTGTAGAGAATTTTTACAACTTGTAAATATCTAAGATATTTTGGTAGAGTTTTGTAGAGACTTATTTGTAGCCATTGGATCAAAGTGATCCTAGTCGTCCATTGAGGAGGTGGAGTAGTGTATATACCTAACCATGGCATTCATTTTGTAACCATCCAAGAACCCAAAATCAAGAAGCAAAACATCAATACAAAAGAGCTTCCTTTTATAATCACTTTACATATTCTCTCATATTATCCTTCACACACACTTTTTATTTATATTGTGAGAGTTTATTACTTTTCTTACTACATTAATATTTCATATATGATAATACTCTCATAATATACATATTATTCATATTGTGTGTGTTTCTTATTATACTTATCTTGCATCCATTCTTCCATATTCTCAAATTTCTCACCTTATACACACTTCTGTTCTTGCTCTACTCCTAACAATTAGTAATATAGGGATTAGTTATGACCGAGTTATTATTCTATGAGTGTATTAGTCATGTACTACTTCTTCAACCTTCTATCATGTATAAAATAATATAGACATTCTCTCATAACTTATGCATATATTAGTTATGCGGGTTTTTAAATTGTCAACTAAATGTCTTATTAATTTTGTACACGAAAACTTATTTTTGAAAACAATTCAAGAAAGTATACAAAGTTTCTCCTTCAATCAAAGTATGGAAGGAATCATTTTGTAAACGGAGTAAGATATAACAGGATGATCAAGCAAAAATACGAAACCAGCATGTAAGTAACTTGAGCTATGATCTCTAACACATTATTTTTTGTGAGATAATATGTTACTAAGTTGTTTCATTTCAAGATAAATATGTTCTTGAGTGTGGATCAAACAACCTGGTGCACTGTTACTATCTCAAATCTATGCTGTCATTTGTTATGTCCACCAACCACAATAGATGATGTTCCAACCTTGACATGGGTATATACATAGGATCAGGTCCTTCTGTTAGGTTCAATAGTTTGTTAAATCATCAAAACTAAATACAACACATTGAATGTCAGCTGCAGGCTCATGATTTTTATATTGGGATACCATCCTCCTGATTGTAACTTTAAAGATTGTAGGAAATCAATATAGATCTCGCAGTTGCATGGTTTAATGGGCTTTGTTACAAAATATACAGTCATATCTTGTATTTATAGCATAATAATAGGTAGAGATGTTTAGGGATCTTAAAGTTTTTTTTAGGATCTTTTTTGATTTTATTTCTTTAGATAGATTTACTTGTACACCTATAAATAGATTTTATTCTTGAATAATACAACAAGAAAACAGTTCCATTGACTCTATATTTTACATCGTATCAGAGCCTAGCATTCTGATTTGCTAGTACTGGATCAACAACTTTTCCAATAGTAGCCTGCCTGTTGGAGGTGGTTTCTTGATATTTTTGATTGCTTTGTGGTGGATTCAAATCACATAACCACGTTTGACAACCTTAAAATAGATTTTGCAATCACTTTTGGTTAGGTTTAAGTTTCTTGTAAGTTGTTATGTTTCTATGTTTCTGCAGTAATATTTAGGAGGCTAGTTGTGTTAGAAACACTCTTTGAGCCAGATCAACATGTGACTTATTTGGGTCGTCTTTCTTTATAACAATTTGAGACTTGTAGAGTCTCTATTTGTTCTTTGAGTTTGTTTGATTGGGTTCATATTCACTTGATTCTATGATTTATTTCACGTGATTCACTGGTTTGGAGTTCTATTTCTGTCCAACACAAATTTTGTTGGATAATTGTAGCTTTGGACAATTGTCTATCAATTTATTTCAATATTGTGAGTTGGAAAAATAATTGCTTCCGATTCATTGTCTGATAACATGATTTTGGTTTCCACAAAAGATTTTTTTGAGTTTTATCAAATCAGAAAGTCATTGAATGAATCTACTTCAGCTAATGCTTTACCGAATCGACGAAAACATGTCTCATCACCTCTTCAAATAAATAGGTCATTGATTCAAGTGCCACAAATCACATGACAAGTAATCCTAATATTTTTTCTAGCTTTCGATCATACAAAGCACTATCTCCGGTTACTATAGCTGATGGATCAACTTGTAACAATATTGTATATGAAACTATTAAACCAACCTCCTCTATTACCCTGTCATCTGTATTAAGTCTACCAAAAGTTTTAAAAAATGTGTCCCAAAAAAATGGCCAAAATATAAGGGAAAAAACGTCACAAAAGTGTTTTTAGAAAAAGGAAAAATTGCATAAATACACAACATATTTTACCATATCTTCTAATAATGTCTACCATCCTAAAATATTATACAAATTCCTTATTTCTACTCTCTATCTCCAATTTGTAGATACCTTGAATATTATTTCTCTCACCTTCTTAATTTATCCTAAGTTATCTCCTAATTTAAGTATTCTAATTAATATCTACATAATCTTTTTATTTTTTAGTTGTCTAACCAATCTTTTCATTATTAATTTTAATTTCATAATTTTTATCATTATTTTCAAGCTAAACAAAAAAATGAAGAAATTGAAAAGTCTCCACTAATGCTTCTAGACATAAGATGGGACGGGGGCCAAGACATGTTCTAGGCCCACCCTCAAAGTAAAAATGAAAATGGTAACAACATAAGGTAGGTAAGTGGTGGCTTGTCCTTGGAAGGTAGATCTCACCACAACAATTGTCTCAAATCCAATCTAATCGTTGAACGATGGATGAAAGTAATCTTCGGTCCCTACATGGTGAGATCATGTAGGCAAAAGTATGTGTTAGTACATTTGAATGTACTAAGTATGCGGGGTGCAATGCATGAGATTTAGCAAACCTGCATTCAATGTTAGATGGCAAGGGCACATAATATAAAAAGTGATATATTGTCAAGCCCCGGGAGAGGACCCAAGACATGGTCAACACCCAGAGACTATTTCTAGTATCCAAGTGAATCACTTAGCCTCATCACATTCATTCAACCAATTATCTTACTAATCAGCAAAAGTTAATAGAATGTAAACGGGCAAATCTATCATCTAGTCTCAAAATAATGGTATAAATGAAAGGCTAGTAGAAAGAACCAGCTCGCAATCTTAACAATCAACATCTGCTCTAGTCTATGGAGCCTCTATCACTATTAAGTGGTGTCAATGACAAACACATGGCTACCTCAATGATAATAAAAGCTAAGGAACTCTAACACTAAACCATGATGAAAATAAAGTAAATGAATCCTCCGAAGTAGGGGAGGCTAACCAATCTACTGAACAAAGATACTCATCTATTGATGAGCTTTATTTCTTGTATCTATATCATAAAATAATATAGTGCCAAAGTGACATCAGTACATAAAATGCACGGTATGTAAAATAGCTGAATGAAACTGTAGCAGGTCGAATAATATAGAAACAACAATCAATATCAAGGATAGTAATAAATCAATATGTCAAATGGCTATCTAAAACAAGAATAAAGAGTAGACAAATGACCCATCTAACCCATCAAACCTCATTAATCAAATCAAACTCATCTCAGAAGGGTTCATCTCAACTCATATCATCTCATCTCATCTCGACTCCGATAACTCAGTTGGGAATTTTCTGAGAGTTTCTCTTATCTGAAAATGATCACCTATGATCCAGTGATTGTATAACAATCACGCTGATATTGCCACAACCGCTTTGTACTTGCCAGGTAGAGAACGAATCAAAACCATAAGGACAAGTCCAAATGGAGACAGCAGATCTATAAGTCCTCTATTGATTTCACGAACTTCTAATTTTATGGGACCTCAACATAATATGATGTGATGATCCTAATCCTCACCTACGCTTGGCTACATAGTTTGACGAGTGCGAGTTGGTGTAACTCTTACTCTTTTGGTGATCAATACTCCTCTCATGACTCAATGCTCATAAAATAATCCATCAAATCAAACTATCTCAATCCAATCATCTCAATCAGCCTCATGGAGGTACAATCTTTCAATCAGTCTCATAGAGACTCTACTCATCTCATCAATCAATATCTCAATCAATAGCTCAAGGCTAGAGATAATTATTAGGGAATAATCAAATAGAAAAATTATTAGAGTTCATTGGAAAGACTTATAGACTATCAAACGCCATCAATCTATCAACATTCTCACATTCAGAATCACAATCTCTATCAACATGCCCAATAAAGGCTCTAGACTCAATCCCTATCTTCATTCATGTAATCTTTATGAAATAGTAAATAGTGCTCATGCAATAATTCATGTAAAAACATTCAATTCAAGAAAATAAATTTATGCTGATCATCAGCATATGAAAATACATGTAAGTAATAGAATTTTTAAGAAAATCTTCAAGAATCATGCATGTAGACATCAAGAACCTTCACCTCTCATCTAAAACCATCTATGGGGCGCATGAGAGAACGATTTCATGCTTTGAGTTTAGTCTTACATACTTGGGATAAAGCTCCATCACTCATCCATCAAGAATCCTCCTTGAATTCCTCAATCTCACATTTTTTTTTCCTCTCATGCCCTAACTTTTAAGTGTGGTGAAGAAGGGCTTAGAATAGGGTTTTGACCCTATTTACTCATCAAAATGACCTAAATTGATCGTGTTTTGCATTTAGGAGGGGTTGAAAATTGAAAGAATGCCCCTCAAATTAAAAGAAAAAGTTTCATCCCAAAAATGTCCAGTTCATGTTACGGATTGGGAACAAACATGTATATTTCTATTCTAAAATTTCCCATCAAGAATAATTAAAAAAAACAAAGTGTTGGTCCACGTACCTAGTGTGTCGTGCCTCGGGCGTGCACCGACACTATTTTTTGTCAAATTATGAAAAATTATTTTTTTGACTCGGTTGCTCTAAAATCTGATTGAGACCATTTTCCCACTCCATTTTCATGTTGATTGCATATCCGATCTTAGATTCGCAAACGGATCATGGAAAGATGCATTACGCACACGTCTCTATTCTAGGGGTATTTTGATAATTTTATCGTGTGTTACATCATCTCCCCTTTGGGATTATTCATCCTTGAGTGATGAGTAAAGGTGGATATCAAGGCATGAATAGACTCAAAACTCATTTCATCGTTCACATCTATCAATCAAACTCTCGATTCTATCTTAATCATTAATCAACTCTATTCGAACTCAAGAATAGACATTCATTAAGAAAAGACAATCAATTTAGTTAAATGTAAGGAAATTTACGTTCAACATTTTCATCCATTGGCATGAATAGGTGTGGATATTTTGCTTTTATCTCTTCCTCAGATTCCCATGTGGCCTCCCCAATGAATTGATTCCTCCATAGGACTTCGACTGAGGCTATCTCTTTGGTTCTTAATCTACGAATCTGACGACCAAGGATTTGGACCGAGATTTCTTCGTAGGTCAAACTCTCCTTCACTTCAATGTTCTTCATAGGGATTACCAAGTTAGGATCTCCTAAACATTTTTTCAATATCAATATGTGGAACACTGGATGAATACATCTAACTCGGAAGGAAACTCTAATTCATAGGCAACCTTCCCAGTCCTCTTCACAATCTGATAGGGTCCAATATAGGGTGGACTTAATTTACCCTTCTTCCCGAATCTCATGACACCTTTCATAGGTGACACTTTCAAATATACCCAGTCATTCACGTCAAACTCCAAATCTCTCCTTCTCACATCAGTGTAAGATTTCTGGCAACTCTGTGCATTCTTTAACCTCTTTTTGATGACCTTAAACTTCTTTGTTGATTAATAGACAAGGTCAGGCCCAATTAACTCTGCTTCCCCAACCTCAAACCACCAAATTGGTAATCTACATCTCCTCTCATACAAAGCTTCTTAGGGAGCCATCTAAATGCTTGCATGATAACTATTGTTATATGCAAACTCAATCAATAGTAAGTGATCATCCCAATTTCCCTTCAAATCAAGAATAGAGGCTCTCAACATATCTTTTAGTGTTTGAATTATATGCTCTGCCTGACCATCTGTCTGTGGATAGAAGGTTGTGCTCAAATTCACTTTCGCACCCAATCTTTTTTGGAATGATCTCCAAAATTGAAAGGTAAATTGAGCTCCTTTGTCCGAGATGATGGACAAAAAAACTCAATCTAACCTCACAATCTCTTAGATATATATCTTGGCATACTCCTCCATAGTATTAATTGTCTTAATTGCTAAGAAGTGAGCCGATTTAGTCATTCTATCCACAATCACCTATATTGAATCATGCTGCTTTTGAGACTTCGGTAGGCCAGTAATGAAGTCCATATTGATCATATCCCATGTCAATTCTAGAATCTCAAAGTTCTAAGCTAATCCCCACAGCCTTTGGTGCTCAACATTCACTTGCTGATAGTATGGGCACTTAGAAACAAATTCAGCAATATTCCGCTTTATTCTGCTCTACCAATAGACTTCTCTCAAGTTATTATACATTTTGGTAGAGACTAGATGAATGGAATACCTAGTGCTATGAGCTTCAGACATGATTCTATCTCGAATGCCATCAACGCTTGGATGCACAATCTACTCTGGTACTTCAACACCCCATCTCCCCCTTTGGAGAAGACCATCACTTTCTGTTTGGGGACAGTCTCTATCAATTGGAGTAAGATAAGATCTCAGTCTTGCTTTTCTTTCACCTCTTCCACCAAAGATGAAGCAGACCCATTCTGAACATTTACTCCTCCTTCATCATTCTCCTCAAGTTGAACTCCCAATCGGGATAATTGATGCACTTTCTTAGCTAGCTCCTTCTTCCCTTACTCAATATGAGTTGTGCTACCCATAGACAACCTGCAAAGAGTGTCGACAATAATGTTAGCTTTACCTAAATGGTAGAGAATGCCCATGTCATAATTCTTTAGGAACTCCAACCATCTTCTCTATCGCAAGTTGAGCTCTTTCTGACTGAAGAAATACCGTAAGCTTTTATGGTCAGTAAACATATCCACATGCACTCTATACAAGTAGTAGCACCAGACACCACCGCTGCCAACTCGAGATCATGCGGTGGATAGTTCTTCTCATGAATCTTAAGTTGTCTAGAAGCATAGGCTATCACTTTTCCCCTCTGCATCAGCACACATCCTAATCCAACTCTTGAGCATCATAATAGATTACGAAATCTTTTGTATCATTGAGCAAGTTTAGGACTGGTGTAGTAGTCAGTCTAGTCTTTAATTCTTGGAAACTTTTCTCACATTTGTCAGACTACTGAAACTTGTCCTTTCTCAGAGTCAACTTTGTCAATAGTGCGGATAAGGAAGAAAATCCCTCAACAAATCGGCGGTAGTAGCCTGCCAACCCCAAGAAAATTCTTATGTTAGTTGGAGAGGTCGGTCTAGGCCAGTTTTTAGCAGCTTCCATCTTTTGAACATCCACTCGTATACCATCATCATAGATAGTATGGCCTAAGAAAGCCACAGATTTAATCTAGAATTCACATTTCAAAAACTTAGCATATGACTCGTGGTCCTTAAAGGTTTGGAGGATAATCTTGAGGTGATTTTCATGCTCCTCTTCATCTCTTGAACATACCAAAATATCGTCAATAAACACAATTACAAACATATCTAGATACTGTCTGGACATTCTATTCATCAAATCCATAAAGGTTTTAGGTGCATTCATCAACTCGAAAGATATGACCAAGAACTCAAAATGGTTGTATCTAGTCCTAACGGCTGTCTTGGAATGTCACAGTCCCTCACTTTCAATTGATTATAACCAGATTGGAAATCTATCTTTAAGAAACAGGAGTCACCCTGAAGTTGGTCAAACAAGTCATCTATCAGTGGGAGAGGATACCTATTCTTTATGGTGACCTTGTTCAGTTGCCTATAATCAATACACATTCTAAGAGAGCCATCTTTTTTTCACACGAATAGGACGGGGCACCCTAGGGAGAAACACTCGGCCTTATGAAGCCTTTATCTAATAGATTTTTTAACTATTCTTTTAGCTATTTCCATTTATCGAGGGCTATCCTATAAGGTGGAATTGAGATAGGCTGGGTATCAGGAAGAACATCAATCCCAAAGTCTTCCTATCAGGAGGGACTCCGAGCAGATCCTCAAGAAACACTACTGAAAACTCATTCACAATCGGGACTGACTCAAGAATTGGAGACTCAACATTATCAAATTTGACCCTCACAAGATGAATACACCCCTTAGAGATTATCTTTCTGGCTCTAAGATATGAGATAAACTTTCCCTTAGGTGTTATGGAATTACCCTTCCATTCTAGAATTGATTCATTCAAAAATTTGAACTTAACAGTTCGAGCTCTATAATCAACAGAGGCATAACAGTCGTGGAGCCAATCAACACAAAGGATCAAATCAAAATTAGTCATATCTAACTCAATCAGATCAATGATGGTATCCCTATGATAAATGGACACTAATAAGCTCTATAAACTATCTCAGCTCGAATAGACTCACCTATGGAGTAGAAACATCAAAGGTTCAAGAAGACCCTCAAGGGTCCTATAAAATCTACTGGTCATACAAGGAGCTACAAAAAATAATGTGGCACCAGGATCCATTAACACATAACAATCACTAGAAAAGACTTGAATGATACTCGTCACAATATCTAGGGAGTTCTCCTGATCATATCGACTACATGGTATACAAATGGTTGGTAGCTCTGCTTGTGACCATCGTAATGCCTCTCTGATTTCCCTTAGCAGGTAGGGCTGGTGCAGAAGATTGAGCCCGATTAGATCACTTTGGACAATCTGTCTGATAGTGACCCTCCTGGCAACACTTATAGCATATTTTACTCCCCTCAAGACATCTCCCCAAGTGCAGTTTACCACACTTGTCATATGCTGGCTTACCTAATGAACCTTGAACCACACTTGCTTGGGATCAAGACCTACTAACTACAACATTCTGGGACCTTTGATCATTTTTGACTCTAAGTGAAGATGCACTAGCAAATGATGGTGTTGGAAATCAATTCTCATTCCCTTTCTTTCCACCCTTATGGTTGGAGGCTTTTCCTTCTTATTTCTGAATTCCCCTTTACCAGGTTGCCTCTCCTTATCAGCTTGTTGTACAAAAGTCATGAATCTCCCTATATCCATATCACTCACGAGCATAGCTCCCCTCCCATCTCTCTTTTGTCCCTCTATTTAACCCATCAATGTACATCCCTATCCTCCCCCTCATATCAGCAACCATATTCAGAGCATGGCAGAATAATTGTGTGAACTTTAGCCCATACTCTTGTACAGTCATAGAGCAAGTTTAAGAACTCTCATACCTTAGCCTCTCTTCTTTCCCTTGAGAAGAAACTCCCTAAGAAAGCTTTCTCAAACACTGCCTAAGTCATCACGGGGTCATTCTCCCTTCTACCATTCCTCCACTTGTCATACCACAGCTAGCCACACCCTTGAGTTGATAAGCATCCAGTTCCACTCTGTCAGCATCAACCACATGCATTACTTGGAACACCTTCTGAAGATCCTCCACATAGCTCTCAGGATCCTCAGTAGATGCAAACCATGTTAACTTAGATGAATTTATCCTTAAGAATTATCGAACTTCAAAAGTGTCATAGGCATCCTGTCGAGCCGCTCCTTGTCTTGTAGCAGGTGTTGTGACAGTTTGGGCTAGAGTTTGAATAGCCTAGTGAAGCTCAGCATTGGAGACATCATCTTGCGTGGGCTGCATAACAGGGGCAGCTTGTCCCACGAGCTCCTTATATCCGTGAGGCTCCGGTGGATTAACATTTTGTCTAGCGGGATGTACTCTACCTCTGACAGCTCTTCTGGGAGGCATGATCACAATTCTATAATGCGTAAAGCACGAATTAGAATAGAACTTTCATAGAGTATAACTCCATAGCATGATTTAGAACATGAATGAAGGGAAACAATTCCTAATGTCCTATAGCCTCCTGTTTATCAAGTGTGGTTGATAACACACCCATAAACAAGACTCTACCAGACAAGACTTCATAGATTTCTTAGGACACTTGAACTCGTACTCTGATACCAAGTTTGTCATGCCCCGAGAGGGGATCCAAGACGTGGCCGGCACCCAGAGACTATTTCCAGTCCCCAAGTGAACTGTTTGGCCTCATTATATTCATTCAACCAATCATTTTACTAATTAGCGGAAATTAACAGAATGAAAATAGGCACATCTATCATATGGTCTCAAAATAATGGTATAAATGAAAGGCTATTAGAAAGAACTAGCTCGCAATCTTAACAATCAACATCTGACTCTAGTCTATGAAACCTCTATCACTATTAGGTGGTACCAACGACAGGCTCATGGCTAACTCAATCCTAACAAAAGTTTATCAGCTCTAACTCTAAAGTATGATGAAAATAAAGTAAATGAATCCTCCGAAGTAGGGGAGGCTCACCAGTCTGCTGAACATCCGAAGATCCTCAACGATGCATCTGCTGATGATTTCTATCCCATATATCTACATAATAAAATGATGCAGTGCCAGAGTGGCGTCGGTACGTGAAATGTACAATATGTAAAATAGTTGAATGAAATCAAAATAGATAAAATAATATAGAAACAATAATCAATATCAAGGATAGTAACAAATCAACATGTCAAATGTCTATCTACAACAAGAATAAAGAGTAGACAAATGTATCATCTAACCCATGAAACCTCATCAATCAAATCAGACTTATCTCAAAAGGGCTCATCTCAACTCATCTCATCTCATCACACTCAGATTATTCATTTGGGAACCTTCTCGGAGTTTCTCTTATCTGACAATAATCACTTATGAGCCAGTGACTGTACAATAATCACGCTGATATTGCCACAACCATTATGTACTTGCTAGGTAGAGAATGAATCGAAACCATAAGGACAAGTCCAAATGGTGACAGCAGACCTATAAGTCCTCTATTGATTTCAGAGACTTCTAATTAGAGGGAACCTCAACATAATGTGATATACTGGTCCTAATCCTCACTTATGCTTTGCTATGTAGTTTGACGAGTGCGAGTTGGTGTAACTCTTACTCTTTTGGTACTCGATACTCCTCTCATGACTCAATGCTTATAAAATAATCCATCCAATCAAACTATCTCAATCCAATCATCTAAATCAGCCTCATAGAGACACAATCTTTCAATCAGTCTCATAAAGATTCTAATCATCTCATTAATCAATATCTCAATCAATAGCTCAAGGCTAGGGACAATCATTAGGGAATAATCGAATAGGAAAATCATTAGAGTTCATTTGGAAAGACTCATGGACTATCAAACACTATCAATGTATCAACATTCTCACATTCAGAATCACAATCTCTATCAACATTTCCAATCGATGCTCTAGACTCAATCCCTATCTTCATTCATGCAATTTTTTTGAAATAGTAAATAGGGCTTATGCAATAATTCATGTAAAAACATTCAATTCAAGAAAACAAGTTTATGATGATGATCAACATATGAAAATAGATGTAAGTAATATAATTTTCAAGAAAATCTTTAAGAATCATGCATGTAGACATCAAGAACCTTCACCTCTCATCTAAGACCATTTATGGGGCACATGAGAGAACAAGCTCATGCTTTTAGTTCAGCCTTACATACCTGGGATAAATCTCCTTCAATCAATCGTCAAGAATCCTCCTCGAATTCCTCAATCTCATGTTCTTCTTTCTTCTCTTTGAAGCCCTAACTTTCAAGTATGGTGAAGAAGGACTTAGAATGGTTTTTTTGATGTTATTTATTCATCAAGGCGATCTAAACTGATCGTGTTTTGAGTTTAGGAGGGGTCGAGAATTGACCGGAATGCCTCTCAAATTAAAAGAAATGCTTAGTCCGTGGTGCGGACTGGGCACGGACATGTATATTTCTGTCCCAAAATTTTTTATTGAAAATAATTAAAAAAAATCAAAGTGTTGGTCCGCGTCCTTGATGTATTGCGCCTCGGGCGCACACTAACACTGTTTTTCGTCAAATTACGAAAAATTATTTTTTTGACTCAATTGCTCTAAAATCTAATCGAGACTATTTTTTCACTCCATTTTTTATGCTGATTGCATATGCAGTCTCGAATTCGCAAATGGAGCATGGGAAGACACGTTACATGCACGTCTCTATTCTAGGAGTATTTTGGTAATTTTATTGAGTGTTATATATATATATATATATCAAGGAATGATTATAACAAGATGCTATGGAATTCATGATGCATGAGATGCAAATGCTTATATATAGTGGGGATGTGACCTTAACCGACATATAAGACCAAGTAAGCTATTACTTGGAATCCCAATGTTATCCCCACACCGGAAAAGAGGCGGTCTACTTGCCAAAAGTAAACCCTGCTTCTCCTTACGGGCCTCCCATTTTGGAAAAGTAGCCTTCCTTACGGGTCTCCCATTTCGGATAGGATTTTCATATCATTTCTAGGGGGTCATGCCTCAACTAACGGGATGCGCCTTATCTTTTTCTAGCGGCTTCAGATCTTTCTAGCGGGTCATGAAATATTGATTGAACTTTTTACTTTTCATTAAAAGACTTTGTAATAGAAAAAATTATCATTTACTATTTTTCTCAAATTATTATTTGATTATATTGAAAATTAAGGAGTTTTAAAATGTATGATAAATAAAATTAAGAAGTCTCAAATGTATGAGAAGAGAAAAATATAAGGTATGAATATTACGAGAATTAATAATTAAAAAATTCTAAAATATATAGCAAGAGAAAAATATATTTTAAAAATTAAGGAGTCATAAATATATATTAAGAGAAATTTATGGTAAGAGGTATTAGAAAAATTAATAATTAAGGAAGCCTAAAATATATGGTAATAGGAAAAAATTAAAATATTCTATTTACTTAGAATTGTGTAGGTTATGTGTGAAAAAAAAAACTTGTAGAAAGCGTTATTCCCAAATGAGGTTTGATAAGTCTAAATTTGAATTAGTTGGACGTGAATGCGGATTCTGAATATCGGATGAATAATTAAAAAGAATGTATTTTTATATTAATGATTTTCAAATATTTATAATATTTAATTTAATAATATTGATGTTACACACATGCAATGTACATATGCTAAACTAGTTTTAATAAAGAATCTTAAATATAAAAGGAGTAGTTTAGTATTTCCAACATAATTTTAGTTATTCTTTTAAATTTGTTATATTACATACTTTAATTAATAAAATATTTTATGATCTAAATTTTAATTAATTTTAAAGTCTTAAATATTAAAAAGTAATAGTAATATTTTTCATTTGTTTGGATGTTTTTTTTTCCCTATTTTTAAAACATTTTTTTAAAAACTTTTTGTGGGACTTCTTTTGAATTCTTTTAGGATCTTTTTTTTTTTCAATACGTTTTTGGACAATTTTTTTTTTTTTGGCCTATGTTTTAGACCTTTTTGGAAACTTTAATTTTTTTAATTTTTTTTTGCGTATTTTTAAAATTTTGAGAGAAATAGTAAATGATGATTTTCACTGAAATTTTGTATCTTGTTAATAGGGTTAAAGTTTCATAATCACACACAACTACCTATTCCTTTTATATATGAAGGATCATAGTTTGTCTAAAAGTCTATTTTAATTAGAAAAAGATTCTACATGTAAGAATATAATTATAACATAAAAGTTTTTAATTCAATTTTTATGATATTTATATATTTAATATCATTTAAATAATGATATAATAATTGAAAAAAAATGTAGTTTTAATGAATAAAAATTTGACAAATCTTCTTCATTTATTTTTATTGTGCTTATTATAATTATTATTTAATATTATTAAAATAATAATATAATAATTGAAGAGAAATAATGAAAAGACGATTTTATAGATGTTGAAATAGTCATCTTATGCCTTAAGAATTGATATAATTCTTAGACTTCAAATAGAATTATCATACAACAACAACAACATTACCACAATGCCTCAAAAGCTCCAGACCATTGCGGCGTAAGGGGGGATCGGATGTACGCAGTCTGACCCCTATGTTTAAAAACATAGCACGACTGTTTCTGGATGACCCATGATGAGCGTCGAAAGTTGCATTGACTAACTGCTACTTCAC
>JAOTQJ010000002.1:18623859-18641364 GCA_025642045.1 Solanum sejunctum | reverse complement strand
CATGGCTCTTGCCATCAACCAACTCTTTACTGTTCAAGCCTTCCTTAGACAGGTATGTTATATTATCCATAATTATCTTTTTTGGTCTATTTTAAGGAAAAAGAATTACTTTGTTAAATGAATCTTGAATTTAACTTAACAATAATAATATATCCAGTATAATCCTACAAGTGGAGTCTTGGAGAGGGTAGAATGTACGCAGACCTTACCACTATTATAGAAGTAGAGAGGTTGTTTCCTGGAAACCCTTGTCTCAAAATCCTTAAGTAAGAACGAACTGCATATGACAAAAAGAGGGAAGGGAACTGAAAAATAGCGACTAAAAATGGCAGTATGTAAATAAGGTAAACTAACACATAAAATAACAGGTAATGCGAATACATGGTAAAAAAAACACCTAACCCTACCATTAGTCTGTTACTCTAATTCGCGACCTCAACTTTTTTCTATCTAAGGCCAAGTTTCGTCAAATCTTGTCTAATCACCTCCCCAAAGACTTCTTCGATAAAAAAATTGTTCAAGCCATATAAAAAGTTTCAGACTCACGCTTAGACACTTCTCTGACTGAAACATGTACAATCATGAACTAGGTTTAAACACATCAAGAAAAAAAAACCACAAATTATTTATCAAGCATATTATTTATTTTCTATTTATTATTGACTCTAACAAAAAAGATAACTGCTAATTATTTAACAAATGATTTGTTTTCTCTTATAGGCCGATAATTTGAGGCACCAAACGATTCATCGGCTGCACCAGATCTTAACTCCTCGTCAAGCCGCGAGGTGTTTCATAGCAATCGGCGATTATTTCCATCGGCTTCGAGCTCTCAGCTCTCTTTGGCTGGCTCGTCCTCGTCAAGAATAATTAATTAGCTAGTTAATAATAATTAGCCTTTTGTAATCTTAATTTCTTCACCTGTATTTCCCCCCTAAATGTCTTTAATGCCCTTTTGATAGTTTTGTGTTGATATATATGAAAAATAGCTACTAATAAAACGATCAAGAAAAGGAAAAAACATCTTTTTCATTTCAGTTTATATGATAATGTTCGACCAAACTCATATAGTCTAAGAAAACATGTTAGTTGACTACTAAACTATGAGAGATCTAGAAGTAATTATGTTAATACAATGTTATAAGTAAAATTAGTATGAAAATGTTGTGATGTCCTTGTCAAGATAGCATTTGTTTTCTCAATAGTCATGGAGACAATTGACACCATCAAGAAGAGATTAGGTGATCTAAATTTCCAATGTTTAACATCCTAACAAAAGTCAAACAATATAACTAATTACTTCTTCCGTTCATATTTACCTGTTCGGTTCAGACTTCATATGCCCTTTAAAAACAATGATTGTCATTGACATGAATATTGATCACAATACCCGTAATAATTGATCCTAGCTTTTAAGATCAATTTACGAGTTCAGGACGTGAAAACAATCAGTTGCAACAATGAAAAGTGAAGTTCATGTAACCTCGAGTTCCCTCTAAATACGGTATACTTCCAAGACTCAACAAATTGGAAATGCTCATTCCTGAAATGAACTTCTTGTGTTCCTTCTAGCCAATAAGGCTTCAAATGAACAGCATCAAAGTGAAACTGAACAATTCACAGAGACTATTTATGAGGGGTAAAAATGAAATGCATTAAACAAGAACTGCATCTCCTTATTAAACACAATTCAAGTATTAAACCAGAGTCGAACACTATGTACATATTCAAATGCATATCTTCAAAGTATGGCAAATAGAACTAGGAAGAAAACCAAAACGAAAACTTCAGCAGGATGTAAAAGTCAATTCTACAAAGGTATATTCTATAAAGGAACAGAAGGATATCGAAAGATATCCTAATCCAATGAAGTGCTTGATCATCAGAAGATGATCCACCACATTACCCCCAGCTCAGCTGCTCTACCTCCTTTCCACAAAAACAGCGTGCCTGTGAGCCTCAACCTTGATTGAGTTGAACATCAAATGGAAAATCAGCGCATGGACATTAGAGTTTTAACTCTTTTGTCTCTCTCTTGTTTTCTAGCACTTGGGGTCCTCTTCAATTTATGCAGTTCTTCCATAACATCTTTCTCAACAGTGTCAATTGAGTTCAACAGCTTTCTTTGTGGTGTGAGGCATTCAGAGTCTCCTGAACTACTCTGATTGGTGATTTCAAGCAATATCTTCGGCACTTTACCAACAGATCTGGGATGATATCTGCTTCTGGGCTTTGGACGTGGAGTGATCAAAGTATTAGTGTGCTCAAGTTGAGCACCTGATGTTGATTCAGTATGGTCCTGGGGTACAACAGTCTCAAGTTGTTCGCTTTCACTTTCTCTCAAGCGAGCTCTTGTTCTTTCAATGGCCTATGGAGGCAAACCAATTACAATCAGGCTCATCTAGTTTACATGAAACCAAATATTTCTTCCCTTAGAACTATATAAAGCAAAACTTCACTTTTGATGTGATAAAATGTCAAATCCTGTCATGTATTTAAGTCCAGCCCAAATTGTTTCTGGGAGGTATAATAGAGGTGAGCTCAAGTTGAGTTCATACTACTTTTGCAGTATATTAAGGTCTTAAAGTTCCTTAAATGGCATAGCAGAACGGCAAGTACGTCAAATCTTTCTTAAGAGTAGCAAAGAAGTGTTGTGGCTTTCTACTTTCTAATTGTAAAGGTCTTCAAGGTAACTTGAATTGAGAGCACATTCAGCAACTGGTATTGATTGATCTATTTTGTCTATTTAATTTAAGTAGATGGAACTAGTATCTCATAGAATGCATTAGTTCTTATATGAGAGCATAATTTAGTCTTTATACAGAAATGCAAACTTTATATGTATTCCATGTCCCCATTCACAGTGATATGGTTTAATACAATTTATTTCATGGTATCAGCCTATCAGGTTTCTGTCTCTTTCATCTGTCTTCCTCTATCCTATTCTTTTTCAACTTTATGCCATCTTCTTCTTTCAGTCTGACATGGCTTCTTGCTCTGCTGCATCTCTCATTCTGTCACTAAACAATACATCAAAGATCTTGCAGCAAACTATATGCGCCGGAGGGAACTTATTTTGTCTCTTTTCAAAGGTCAGCTTAAACTCTATGTTATGGAGGAAATTTCTTTTCAAATGAGAATGGAATTTCACTTGACCAAGAAGGAGGTAAGGTCTACGTACAATATCCTCGCCAAACTCCACTTACGGTATTTCAATAGGTATGTTATTGTTGTATACTCACCAAACAAACAAAACAGTGACATATAAGACAACAATTGTACTTTAATCCCAAAAATGATCAAAACATACTCTTGTTAGAACTATTAATATTAGATGAATCCAAACTCTATCAGGCAATCAAATATTGACTTACAAACACAAATTTAAGCCAAGCAAAGTGTACTGACACTATTTATAAATGCTAAACTCATTTCTCGATATAAAACAGTTAATATACAGATTGAGCAAAAGAAGTTCAATCTCTAAATAGGCAAGAAAGTAGTTACCCTGACAATGGAAGTAATGTCACGGAGAGGAGTTCTTGGATACCAAGCAGGAAGGACACTGTGACGGCTTTGACTTCTCCCCTGGCCTGCTGGCGAAATGTTCTGACGACCAATCACTCTGGCTGGAGTTCGAAGCGGGTTTCGCCCACGTCTACTTCTTGGCGACCCAAAACCAGACCTTCCAATACCACCACGACCACCACTTGTGCCAGCCATTCTCCCTGTAGTCTGTATGGGAGCTCTGGAAGAGCTGCCTGGTGATTCATCCTCGAAGATGTCAATGCCACCTCTACGAATTGACCTCCTTCGACGGCTGTAGATGTCTATTAGGTCTTCGTGCCTGGATAATCTGTCTCTTCCTTCGGCCATTTTTTACAAAATATTCAACTGAACCAAACAGCAAACAAAGAAATGTTATCTGAACCATTCAATCAACAACGCTTAATCTTTAACAAGCAGTGGATTTTGATCTGAATCCAGTTCATTCCCAAACAAGAAGATGTCAGTTTTTCGAAGTAAACAAAACTATTATTACATACCCATTTGTTAGCAAATGCATCAATTTCGAATATCTGATTAAATCTTCTATGCAAAATGAAAAAAATACCAATGACCCAGAAGGCCATTTTAGCTGGAAAACGTAAGCAACTGATAATAATGCATCAATTTCGAATACCAGATTGAATCTTCTACACAAAATTCCGAAGACGCAGAAGACCATTTTAGCTGGAAAATGCATATAACTGACAGCAAATGCATCAATTTCAACTACCCAATTGAATCTTTCGTAAAAGAAACAAAAAAATCCAATGACCCAGAAGACCATTCTGGTCCAAAATGTAAACAACTGATAGCAAATGCATCAATCACAACTACCAGATTGACTCTCTAACCCAGAAGAAACAAAAATCCAATGACCCGAAAGACCAATTTAGCCGGAAATGTACCCAACTGATAGCAAACACATCAACTTCAACTACCAGATTGAATCTTATACCAAAAAGAAAGAAAATTCTCCAATGACCCATAACACCATTTTAAACGGAAAATGTAGCTGACTGAACATCAAACAGTAAACCTTGAATAACCCAGGAGACCATTTTGGCCGGAAATGTACCAAACTGATAGCAAACACATCAACTTCAACTACCAGGTTGAATCTCTCATCTAAAAGAAAGAAAATCTCCGATGACCCAGAAGACCAATTTAAGCCGGAAATGCACCCAACTGATAGCAAACACATCAATTTCAACTACCAGATTGAATCTCTTATCTAAAAGAAAGAAAATCTCCGATGACCCATAACACCATTTCAACCGGAAAATGGAGCTGACTGAACATCAAACAGTAAACCGTGAATGACCCAGAAGACCATTTTGGTCGAAAATACATAAAACTGATAACAAATGCATCAAATTACAACTACCAGATTGAATCTCGAACCCAAAAGAAACAAAAAATCCGACGACCCAAAAGACCAATTTAGCCGGAAATGTACCCAACTAACAGCAAACAACAACAACATCATACCCATACCCAGTGAAATCCCACTGGGGAGAGGATAGATTGTAAACAGACCTTGCTGCTATCTCGTAGAAGTAAAAAGGCTATTTACTAGAAACATCATCTCAAAACCCATAAGAAAATAAAATTCCCGACGACCCGTAACACCATTTCAACCGGAAAATGTAGCTAACTGAACATCAAACAGCAAACTCTGACAGCAAATGCATCAATTTCAACTACCCAATTGAATCCTTCGCAAAAGAAACAAAAAAAAATCCAATCACACAGAAAACCATTTCGGTCAAAAACTTACACAACAAATAACAAATGCATCAATTACAACTACCAGATTGAATCTCCAACCCAAAAGAAACAAAAACTCCGATGACCCAGAAGACCAATTTAGCCGAAAATGTAACCAACTAACAGCAAATACATCAATTTCGACAATCAGAAAGAAAATCTCCGACGACCCATAACACCATTTCAACCGGAAAATGTATCTAAACTAACATCAAACAGTAACCCCAGAATCTTCCGACAATAAAAAAGAAGTAAATAAAACAAAAAATTACCTTGAAAATCTTCTGGGTTTGTATTAGGGTTCTTGAGGGAGGCTCTATTGTAGTGGAAAATGAGGAGATAGAAAGCTTAGAGAGAGATAGGCACATTGGCAAATTTTCAAAAATTGATTTGAGCGGTTCTTTATAACAAAATGAAAATGAAAATTTTCACAACTGAAATTTTTCAAATTTTTTGAAAATGGTGAGCACGTGACATATCTTAATTATTTGAATTTTAAATTTAAAAAAATGATGGAAAATTAATGGGAAGCACGTGACATGTTACCATCATCAAATTTTCAAATTTGGTTTTTAAACTGTTTTTATTAGTCATAATGGGCTGGTTAAATGGGCTTTTAGCTTGGGCTTTCTACATCTACGTGGCATTGTTTCATTAGATTTTCGTCCATTGCAAAGATTTTTTATTCTTGTATCTCGTAGGTGTTTGGATCGTGATTTAGTTTCAATATGGTTGATCATTCACTCGGTCTAACTATTGATGATGGTATTAGTGAGCTAGTATTCCCTCGTCAACTCGCTAATCAGACGTGAAATCATCCTCAAACGGATTTCTTCTTTTACTTCACAGCCCATAGATTATTAGCAAGCTTTTTGAGTTGTTGTTCCCTTCCAAGTGTAAAAGTATTATTTTTTTATGTTCCCTATCCAATTTACATGTGTTGAGAACGCGATCAATGTAGTATCACAAGTAGAATTTATGGAAGGTATAATGTGCATTGATCTCGTCCCTGATTTTTTGAGGTAAAAAGGCTATTTTTTATAGGACCCAGGTTCAGAATATATATACTTTTTGAGCTTATTGGGTCCATTTGTTGAAGTTAAGTAGTCCATTAAGTGGAATACGATTTATAAATCAAGTAGCTTGATAACTTTATCGTATCTTTTTCTTAAGTTGAATATGATTTATAAAACATATTAATGATGGAACATGATTTTATGAATGAATGTAAGTTGAAACTGCACTCGTGATATGATTTATAAAACACATTAGTGGAATATAATTTATAAAGAAACTTGAACTCACATTTGACGAATACGATTTATAAAATACATGAGCATAACATAATTTGTAAACAATTTAGAAACCCATAGACAAATTCAAGTAGACATTAAGGCCTGATAATGCATCCACCAAGAAAGCTAATGTAACAAGTTCAATTGTTCGTAAGATTAGAGGTTGACTTAGTGGTTGAAGGGACTTTGAGGTTCCATTGTTCTATGTTCAAAACTCAAGCTTTATGTTTTTATTTTTCAAACCTCTTTAGTGAAAATCCTAAATTCACTACTATCAATTTTTGATAGTTTTAGTTTATAGTGGAACTCAAGGATTTAATAGTGTACGTGGAATTTGTCAACTTTTGTTCTTTAATTCTAGTGATTTATCTTTTTGATCATAAATTCATGATATATTTGAGTTGGGAGAATCTTCCGAAAATAACTTTCCTATCTCTACTTTGATAAGGTTTGCGTACATTCTACTTTTCTCACACCTCACTTGTATTGAATTGGGAGTTCAGTGCGTATGTTGTTGTTGATCATAAGTTCATGATAACTAATCCTTCTAACTACTAAAAAGTTGTATTACAAGTACTTGTTTTTACTATATCACTGGATCGACCACTAAATTTTTATATATAGCATGGTTTGAACTTGTGATATACTTAACCCATACATCATGTGTTATACTCTAACTATTAGACTCACTCCTAATGATCATTTCAGTGGAGACGTGCTTAAGCCACACATCACATGTTATGTTCTTACTATTAGTCTAACCCCATGGTGGATAATATTGCACTCATGACGTATTTAACTGACATATCACGTGTTGCACTCTTACTATTAGACTAACCCCATGGTGGCCATTTCACTCTTGCAACTAAATCAAAGCTCCGATGACTCTGAACAGTACATATGTACACTAGCTGTATGTGAAATGAATAAAGATGACTTACATTATGGACATTATATTAGACACGGAGCCCTAAAAAGGGGAAGAACCAAGGACAAAGTACAAGTTCAATGAAAATGTACATCAAGCCAGCATAAATCACAACTTAACACACCTGAAATTATCTAAGCTCTAGCCCCTCAACATCAACCCTTTTGCCTTATACGGTCCATATTCATAGGAGACCCTATAAGACGAGAGTAATGTATCGAAAGATGGACACATTTTAATGGAAATTCATCATGGTTCGGTTTATATAACCCTTCGATAGATGCTTCTTGATCAAAAGGGCAGTCGCATTTGTCTGAATAACAATGAACTGCACAGAAAAAAATGTCACATTTGCAATTGAACTCCGGTAAGTCCACACCTTATGACAAGCTGTGCACCTTCTATTTCATCACTGTTTGAGCTTCTATTTCTTCTGTAATTACCAAATGAAAGAGTCTATCGCCTGCCTTAGTAGCCTCAAATAAGGCGTGGAGGGAGATTTCTATCAAAAGAACCATGACTAGTACGTCGTAACATATGGGGGTTACAACTACAACTAGATTAGCTCTTGAGATGGATCACATCAATTCATCTTACAAGAACTAATAGCCCAATGGAATCTCACAAGTCGGGTCGGGGGTAAAATGTATGCAGACTTTATCACTACCTCATAGAAGTAGAGAGATTGTTTCCTGAAAACCCTCATCTCAAACACTCATAAACAGAATAAACTAGATATTAAAAAACGAAAAAACTAGTACTTACTAAGAACCTAAAACTTAGGTGACCAGAGTAAAGCACATTAGAGAGAAAGGTATCACCAAATTGGGATAACACAGAGTTCAAAAATATTCTTGTGACTCGATCACGTCATAAGTAATATATGTCCATATTAAAGTCTTGGAGCCAAACGCGGGAGCTAGCATTTTGAGTTTATGGGTTCTGGATTTTAGACAAGGGAATTCATTGGGTTCTACATAAGTTATTTATACAAATTAATAGGATTTTCAAACACAAACATAGTGTCTAGGCAAAAGCTATTGGTTCTGCTGAACACGTAGGTAGCGCAATTAATTAACAGAATGATTTTTTTAATGGATGAACTCCTTAAAAGAAATAGAATGATTTTTTCATTCGTTATTAGATTTTTAAGAAGAAAAAATAATTTTTAATAGATGTTTTTTTTTATATTCATTGCTCGTATTAGAAATTTGATCTAATGAAAATGGATGGACCAGAGACAGATTCAAAATTTGAAAATGACTGAGCACCGTAGAAAATGAATGCATGTTAGTCAAAATGACATTACACGACATTGATATTGATTCATTAAAAAATATTGTGAAACATCCATAAAACTCAACATACGAAATAAATACAAATTAAATGACAAAAATAAACACAATTCGTTGAATAGTTTAATGATTCCAAATTTCACTTTATATGATTATTTTTTTTTTGAAAAATGACAAGAAAAGTACATCAAACAAAGATTCAAAAACAAGTTATCACGATTACACAGAGGGACTAAAACCATCAAAATTTAGGGGTGACAATTGGACGGGTTGGATCCAATTTGAATAGATTATAATGGGTTAAGACATCAAATGGGTCAAGACCCAATTCAATCCGAATGGCTATATAAAACATATCAATTTTAAAAAAAATATTTTGTAAATATTTTAACAAGATCTCTCTCGAATTAATTCGAGTTGCATATCAACCCAATTTTACATAGATTGAAATGGATTAATTAAGATGAATTGAACTAATAATTGGGCGAGTTAATATAACGGGTTGGGTCGGATTGTGCGGTTGAGCTTAATTTTATATCTGTGTGCAACATCTTGTACTGTGACACCATACTTGTACTTTACCTTATATTGATAATAACAAGAGAAACAAGTTTCAAGCAACATGGGCTACATATTTTCTTGCTTTTTTCACTCTTCATCCAAAAATGGCCTATTACACTACTCTCTCTATTTTCATATTAAATAAATTTTTGGGATTTTTTTGTAGTTCAAAATAAATCAACTGTTCAATGTGTAAAAATAAATTTTTGATTTTTTTTTATTTTTTTCCTTTTATATTTTTTTTAAGTGATAATTCAAGAGAGTTAATTATTTATAATTATGATTTTTATTTTTTCAGATCCCACTTGTGGGATATTACTGGGTATGTTGTTGTTGAATGATTTTTACTTTAAATTATTGTTATTTTCAAGAGAAATTTTCATAAATAGTCTAGGTTTAAAACTTAATATGATCAAATAGTTATATTTTACATAATTACACGGCTTAAACCTCCGGTATGTGACCTGGAGGGGAGGACAGAGGCGAGTAAGATCGAGAGAGGGAGGACAGAGGCGAATTATATATGTATATTTATCAAATTATATGTGTATATCTGTAAAATAATTATATATATGTAACTAATATACATATGTATTTGTATATCTAGCAAGCCAGATTGGGAGATAGAGGAGAGATGTGAGCGAGATAGGGCAGAGAGTAGAGAGAGGCAAATTATATACATATATCAATCAAATTGACTATGTATTGGTCAAAATAATTACATATATGCAGCTGGTATACATATGTAATTGTATATCTTGCAAGAAATTACAGAGAAAGAGGAAGAGAAATAGCAACAAAACCCTAATTATAGCAATAAATTGTAATTTTTTTAAAATTATATTTGTATAATATAAATACATATCATATGTTTGTCAAGTTATACTTTTCCTATTTTCAAATATACCTCCACAATAACTAAAAAAAGGCAAAATATAAAGTGATATCCAATTTGTGTTCTAATTTTTTTTTAAAAAAATAAATGTATATTGACTTACAAGTTCACTTAATATTATGAACTAGAGGGAGTAGATATTATTGATTTATTTCTCTTGTCATGACAATAACAATAAATATTATCTTAATGCCTCAGAGGTTTTCGCTCATTGCGGAATAAAAGAAGATTAAATATACACAATTTGATCTCTATATTTAAAAATATAGCACGACTCTTTTCAATCTCTTGTCACGACAATTAAACATAAAAGTTTTTGGAATTTTCAAGAATGCTTTGGACTCTAATGAAAAACAAAAACAAGTAGGGACAATCCATGCCATCTATCTTTTCCAATGTACCAATATGATTCTTTATATGCTTAATCAATTACAACTAAAATAATATATTCAACGAAATTTTATTGATATTTACAAAAAATATAATATATATAAATTTTATTATTATTTTATGAAGATATAAAAATTGTTAAAGAAATTTTGTTTAACTCAAATGTAATAAATTTAGGTCCCAAAAAAATGAGAGTAAAAAATATATATCAAATAACAATGAAATAATGTAAGGTCTACCAGAATGGGGCAAAAGTAATAAAAAATAATATGATAATTGAAATACAATAAATAACGTATTAAAGTAGACTTTATAAGATTATAACTCGTACCGATAAAAAAATAAATATTGGTCTAACTTAAATATAAAAATTTTAATAAGCTCTAAATAACATGAAATCACAAATCTAAATAATCTGACTAGTAAATTTTTAAATATCAATTTATTATTATTTTTTTAAAAAAGTCATTCATATGTCATTTTTATTTATTTTTTTTATGAGTAATATACAACATTTGATATCTTAAATTATTAATTCTTCTTTCTAGCATTATCAAGTGGTGGGTCACAAAATCCAATCTCTAGCATTATTTTTAAGGAAATTCCATTTTATCTAATAAATTCCACCGACAAAATTTGAGTACATAATAATCCTTATCATGCAAAACTAATCCAACATTTTATTAATATTTTTTAAAACTCTCCATTACCATATTCTTTATTTTTGTTAATCTTCTAGTTTTCAATCATTATTTATCATTGTTATAATCCTTTTTATAATTTTCTTTTCTTTTTTTTTTACATATTTGAGTTTTGATATATTTTGATTGAATTGATGATCCACTAAAATTTTTTTTTCGATTTCCATGAGATGGCTTCCATGATTATTGTTGTTGATGATGTATGAGAAAAAGAAAAGAGAAGTATGGAAAACACCTCTTATGACGCGAATTATTGATTTTGTCCTTAAACTATTAATAGTCTTAAAAATATCCCTCTATGACTAACTAAACTTAAATACACCTACAATCCTACAACATACTTGAACTATACCTCCTACATTCTCGCAATTTTAGGGATATTTTTAACATTTCTGTCGACTTTTTATTAAGATTTTTATGCTCCTACAAGAGTTTGATATCACTTGTTATATCATATGACAGATCAAGATAGATCGGGGGGTGAAATTAAGTTTACTTAGTCTAGTAGAGGGGTGATTTTAAATTTGTCAATAGTTCTAAAACTAATAATTTGTATCAAGTTTAGGGATGCTATTAATCCCTCTCTTGAAAAAGAATATTCTAATTGAAGTTTTGGTGTAAGTAAGCAAGAAAGATAACTAATATATAATTTCACGTTGTTTTATAATTTAATTATCATAAATTAATAAAAATTAATGCATGTAAATATATTCTATTAGCTACTTATTTGTATCAAGTTTAGAAATGTTTTCAATACCTCTCTTAAAAATGAATATTCTAATTGAATTTTTGATTTAAGTCAGCAAGTAAAATAACTAATATATAATTTCACGTTGATTTATAATTTAATTATCATAAATTAATAAAAGTTGATGCAAGTAAATGTATTCTCTTAGCTACTTTTTTTTTCCTTCACTTTTAGGTTTAAATATTTGATTTAAAGCATTTTGGTTGGAATTTGAATTTAATTACCTTTTTTATTTTTAAAAGAGAAATTTATGCATACCAAGAATATGATATGTTAAATGAGAATTATTGTTAGGTGTAATGTAGGCAGCAAATAGCCTAAATAAATTACTATTTTTTTTAAAAAAAGTCACTTAAATAAGATAATACAAGATTTTAGCATTTTTAATATTTAAAAACAAATATTTTATATATATTGTAGTAGTAGTTGAGGATGGTGATGGGTGACATTATGACAATGACCTAACAAAATATTCCATTCCCAAACCTCAAGCCCCTTGTGAAATAATTAAATAAATAAAGGTAGTGAATTTAATACTTTTGCAAAAAAATAAAATTAAAATGTTGTTGTTGTTTTTATAGTTTCAGGACTTGATCTTTGAGACGAGAGTCTTTTGAAAATAATTTATCAATTTTTATGAGAGAGCGGTAAGATCTGTATCGATTTTATCCTCCCAGATCTTACTTGTGAGATTCCACTGAGTATGTTATTATTGTTGTTGTTGGTTTTATACTTTCTCCGTTTAATTTTACTTGTCACTGTTTTACTTATCAAGGTCAAGCTACATGAACTTTGATCGATATTTTAAGATGTATTTTTTATATCATATTAATATGAGAAAGATTGCAATTTATAGTATTTTTATATAGTTTTCAACTGTCTAAATTTTAGATTTTAAATATTAAATTTATCTGTTTTAATTTAATTTTAAAATTTAATTAAGTTAATTTTAAAATATAAAATAATAACAAATAAAAATGAATGAAGAGAGTATTTTAATTTCGCTCATGCATACATTTTGCTAATTTGTAATAATTCTATATTGATTGACAGTTTAATTCGCTGGTGAAATGTTGCTCTCTTGATTTGCAATTAATTGTCAATTTAATTTTCTGGTCAATTTATTTTTCTTGCATCTATTTTTAATTTATTTAAAATAAATGTTTTTCTTCAACAAATATTAAATTCAATTTTTTCAAAACAGTCAACATATTTAACATCATAAGAATAAAAATACCTTATTTATTCATCTTACATATAATTTTTAGTCTAAGACTATTTATTTTTAAAAAATCTTTTTTATTTATTAAAATTTTAGATTAAATAAAAATCAATAAAAATGGATAAAATAATAATCTTATACGTCAAATATTGTCACTTAAAATGATACTTCCTCTATTCACTTGTACTTGTCACTGTTTTATTTTTCGACGTTAACTTGATTAAACTTTAGCTAAATTTAATATTTGAAATATAAAATTTAGATAGTTGAAAACTCTACGAAAAATACTATAAATTGCAATCCTTCTCATATTAATATGAAAAAATACTTTTTAAAATCCTAGTCAAAATTAATATATAGTTGTGATAAGTAATAGTAAACGGAGAGAATATAAGTGAAGTAATTATTTTAACAATAATACTCCTATTACTTACACACATAATTGGTGAATTATGTCAATGTCAACATTATAATCACTTTTTTTTTGTTCGCATTAAATTTCTATTATGTCATTTCTCTTTTATATTATTTTGTTTTTGATCAATATTTTTGATTAGAGGATCTTTCGAAACTCTCTATCTCTAATAAGGTTTGTCTATATTTACTTTTTTCATACTTTACTTATAGAGTTATATTGATATGTTATTATTATTAGTGATGAAGCCAATATTTTCATTAAGGGCGCTTATAGTTTTAGAATATGAATATGAAGTCAGTATTTTTATTAAGAGCGTTTATAGTTTTAGAATATGAGTATGAAGTCAGTATTTTTATTAAGAGTATTTATAGTTTTAGAATATGAGTAAGTGATTTTATATTAAATGTGTTCAACAGTTGGTATATATTAAATAACTATATTTAATTTATATATTTATAAAAAAAATTTGATAAAGAGTGTTCATATGACCTGAATAAATATAGCTCCGTCTCTGATTGTTGTATTAAATTTCCACTATAAACTATGTCTTATTAATATAGAGCTATTGGCGAATTAAATTTTCATTATAAACTATGTCTTATTAATATAGAACTATTGGCGAATCCAATGCAGCGTTAATTAATAAATATTGTTGCCTTATTAAATCTTAGCCCCTACAGAACAGATCTTCCTTCTTAGGGCCCTCTCATTTCCTCTCTCACAACGCACGTACAGTAAGTGGTTGCAGCTTTGCTAAGTTACTCTCAAAAAAATCTCTTCTTTTTTGCTGAAAAAAATTTGCTTTTGTAGTTGTTGCAGGGATTTCTGTGTTTACTCTGTAAAGATTTGGTCAAGTTTTGAGTTGGGTGAGTTCAAGAACCAGTTCAATTCACAGAAAAATTGAATCTTTAGCTGTAGCTTTATTGTTAAATGTAATGTTTTTGCCTAAGTTTTGAGTTGGGTGAATTCAAAAATCAGTGCAATTAGCAGAAAGATTGAATCTTTAGCTGTTGTTTTGTTGTAAAATGTAATGTTTGCCCCTAGTTTTGATTTCAAGAATCTGTTCAATTAACAGAAAGATTGAATCTTTAGATGTTGTTTTTTTGTAAATGTAATGTTTTTGCCTAAGTTTGAGTTGGATGAATTCAAAAATCAGTTCAATTTACAGAAAGATTGAATGTTTAGCTGTTGTTTTGTTGTAAACTGTAATGTAATTTTGTTGTAAAGTGTAATGTTTGCCTAAGTTTTTAGTTGGGTGAGTTCAAGAATCAGTTCAATTTACCGAAGTATTCAATGAATCAGTTCAATTTACAGAAATATTGAATCTTTAACTGTAGTTTTATTGTCAAGTGTAATTTTTGCCTAATTAGTTTATTATGCCAGTGGTTTTTTGAGACGAGGCTTCTCAGGAAGCAGTCTCTCTACCTCTATGAGTTAGTGGTGAGGTCTGCGTACATTCTATCCTCCCCAGATCCCACTTGTGGGATTCCACTGTGTATGTTGTTGTTGTTGTTTAATGTTGGCCTAAGTTTTAAGTTGGTTGAATTCAAGAATCAGTTCAACTGTTAACTGTAGTTTTATCGTTAAGTGTAATGTTTGCCTTAGTTTGAGTTGAATGAGTTCCAGAATCAGTTCAATTAACAGAAAGCTTGAATCTTCAACAGTAATTTTGTTGTAAAGTGTAATGTCGCATAAAATTTTGTGTTGGGTGAGTTCAAGAGCTTGTTCAATTAACAGAAAGATTGAATCTTTAGCTGTAGCTTTATTGTTAAGTGTTTGCCTTAGTTTTGGCTTATCTCTATGAGATAGCGGTAAGCTTTGCCGCCTGCGTATATTTTACCCTCCTAGACCCCACTGGGATTCCATTGGTAATGTTCTTGTTGTTTGCCTTTTTTTTTTTTGAGTTGGGTGAGTTCAAGATTTAGTTCAATTAACAGAAAGACAGAATTTTTAAACTGTAATTTGGCTAAACAGTGTAATGTTTGTTGTTTTAGTGGCAGAATGGACTCTCAGAAGAGTGATACTGATAACAAGGTAGATGATTATGAAGTGATAGAGCAGTTGGGAAGAACTTCTTCCGGAACTGCATTTCTTGTTCTCCATCGAACTGAGAAGAAGTAAGATAACAGTACTTAGTTTCCCCCCTCATATTTCTTGTTTTTGCCTGAGAGACCATTTTATGTTTTAGTTTGGATTTGAGAATTTGAGCACAATCTTCTTAGTTATCTGTTTTTCTTCATGTAGGAATTGGATGTCTATTTTAACCTACGTTGCTCGGACTCTTCAGAAATGTCGACAGTTGCGTGCCGGATCCTCCAAAAATAGTGTATTTTTGAAGGATCCGACCTGGGTGCGGCAACATTTTTGGAGAGTCCGAGCAACTTAGATTGTAAGTGTATCTGCTAGGTTTCTGATGAGCATTTCTGCAAAAAAATTGTTGAATTTGACATCTGCTTTACTGATAACATTTCTTGGATTTGTTTCATGTTCTGGTAAACTTGATGTTGACAACAAATTTTAAAGTGAGAAAATAAATTACAATCACAAATAAAATATGAAGAAACATAATTTTACACTATTCCTGAAGGATCCTTCAAAAATACACTATTCTTGAAGGATTTGACACGCACTTGTTGAAATTTTTGAAGAGTCCAAGCAACCTAGATTCTTTCAATAAAATGACTACTTTGACTTAAAGACAAGTAATGCAAAATCCAATTTATGGAGTTCTGATTTTCATTTTCCTTGTAGGTATGTTCTGAAGAAGATAACATTAGCAAAACAGACAGAAAAGTCCAAGCGCGCCGCACATCAGGAGGTCCTTTCAAGCGCTTCTCTTAATATGTTTTCTGAAATATTAGTACCATGAGTAATTGAAAATCAATAATATTTTGGTCATTATTCTACAAAGTTGATGAATGTTAAGTTAGTTGATCCCAAACTTTAGCCACCAATGAAATGTCCCCATATCCGTGATACAATCCAGTGGTTCAAATCGGCAATCTAGTCGTAGGTTGTCTAATTGAATAGTTTTCCTTAGAATTTTGATAGTGAGATACATTGTATGAGGTGTTCCATCATAAAGAATTCGATAAATGTACTTTTTACCATTTCCTTAATGGACTGGTGGTACTGACAAATTCAGCGGTTAGTTATTTGTGTTCACACTCTCTTCTAGTCAACATTATCCTCGAACCTTCCCTGATGTGATTCCTCAAGTTAATTTTGTTTTCTACTCCAGTTGCTTCTAACATGAGATGATATTGAGCAAAGATTGCTTGACATTCTTCTATTTCAATCTGTCTGCTTCTAAACATCTTGGATTAATACACTCATACCACATCATTCTTCCTTTGCTATTAGCATTTTAACGATTTAGTGTTGTCGTTCAATTGGAGGAGTTTTTTCGATGCAAAACCTTTTTTTTCTTGAGGAGCTTTTCTTAATTTTTTTGTTTGAGACGAGGGTTCCCAGGAAACAGCCTCTCTACCTCTATGAGGTAGTGGTAAGGTCTGCGTATATTCTACCCTCCCCAGACTCCACTTGTGGGATTCTACTGGGTATGTTGTTGTTGTTGTTGTTTTTTGAGCTTTTCTTAATATTTGAATCATGGGATAAAATTGCAAGTGTTCAGTGTGCTGGACTATGTAAGGAGTGATCTGTAACGACCTGACCCAATACTGTGAAGTATTGTCCGCTCTTGGGCCTAGCCCATCACGGATTTGTCCCTTTGGGC
>JAOTQJ010000002.1:18560035-18575869 GCA_025642045.1 Solanum sejunctum | reverse complement strand
TTTGACAAGGTCATTAGGGAGGCAGAGAAGGTGTTTGAAGAAATGACTGAAAGAGGTGTGGAACCAGATGTTACCAGTTATTCCATACTCCTCCATGTCTATAGCCGGGCTCATAAGCCTGAGTTATCGCTTGAGAAATTAAGGATTATGAGACGCAAAGGGATATGCCCGAATATTGCGACCTATACTTCAGTAATCAAGTGCCTCTGCACTTGTGGTAGGATTGAAGATGCGGAGCTGTTACTTGAGCAAATGGTTTCAAATGGGGTGACTCCCTCATCCACAACTTACAATTGTTTCTTTAACGAGTTCAAAGGGCGGAAGGATGTGGATGGTGCGTTGAGGTTGTACAGGAAAATGAAGCAGGGGTTTGTCTGCTCGCCTAGCCTGAGTACATTCAACATATTGTTGGAGATGTTATTGAAACTGGGTAGAATAGGGCTGGCAAGAAATATTTGGGACGATATGAAGGATTCTGGAGCAGGGCCTGATTTGAATTCATATACATTGTTGGTTCATGGATTCTGTGAGAAACAAAAATGGAAAATGGCCTGTGAATTCTTTATGGAAATGATAGAAAAGGGATTACTGCCACAGAAGGTCACCTTCGAGACACTTTGTAGAGGCTTAATACAATCAAATATGCTGAGAACTTGGAGAAGATTAAAAAAAAGGCTTGATGAGGAATCAATAACTTTTGGTTCAGAATTTGAAAATTATCACCTCAGCCCTCATAGAAGGTAACCTGATGAAGTTCTGAAAGGGGTACAAGGCTGAAAAATCTGATATCAAGCTAAAGAGCTAATTGATATTTCCTGATTAATGGGAAGCTATTTATAATTGATGATGTAACAGACATCAAGGACAAAAGTAAGGTTCTAAGGCATTAGTTCAGGCTGTAATGGATGACGCCAGGCTGAAGATAAGTTATCGGACATCGGTTTTAATTTCAAGCTGAAATGTAAGGAGAAGGGGACATTGTCCTTCTAAGTATATTGTTGGCTGGAATTCTTTATTTACCAGGGCATGGTTCTGTTGTGAGATAGTTCCTGGTTATCTTTTGAATTGCTCTATATGTGATGCATCTAGAATTTGATTATTTATTCTGATTTATTTTTTATTTTTATTATTTAAATTTTGTATTTTTACTATTCTAATATTTTCTAAAAATATTTTTGTATGGGTTAAATTAGAAAAATAGCACCATTCCCAGAATTTGATTCCTTTTACTGATCATATACATAAAAGTACTTTTTCAGGAAGAGAAAAAGGTCAAATATCTTTTTTAATACATATCTTTTGTTATCTTTCTCTCTTTAACAATCCAACTTTGTCTTTGAGCAATAAAAAAAGGGACAAAGTTATAGCAAAAATCATGGGCTTATCATAAAAGTTGTTCCACTAAGAATCTTTTAACTTTTTTGAATTTAATTTTTATGTCATGACAAAGATTTGGGCATTATGTAACAATGTATCATTCTGCAAAGTGCTTTCATAATAAATATTCAACCATAAACAGAAGAGTGACCTGTAAGTTGTAGCTATCTTCTAGGTAATGTTAATAGTGTTAAAGTTGTTTATATTTTCCCTGGTTTATGTTCACTCCTTAAGTATTTGAGTCTGCAAAATTGGATTTTTATCGACTAATTTTCTGCAAGATTGGATTTTTATGCAGAAATGGAAGCTGATATCAGTGAGAATTTGTTGAGTGAAGTGCAAGTTGTGGATGAAGAAGTGAATCTCAGGGACAAGTTATGGACCGAGGCAAAGAAAATGTGGGTGATTGCTGCTCCAGCCATGTTTACAAAGTTTTCGACGTTTGGAGTAACTGTTATTACTCACTCATTTGTTGGTCATATTGGACCTAATGAACTTGCTGCTTATGCTTTAGTCAGTACTGTTCTCCTGAGATTTGGCAATGGAATTCTGGTACTAATCCTGTTCTATCTCACTTTTCTAAACAAGAGATATAATAAATTTTAACAATACTCAAGTATATATTTGTGGTTGTTTTAGTCATGATTAGATTCGGTAAGGGTCACTAAGATGGTTCGTGCATGTGAAAGAGGAGAGGTATGAAAGCGTTAATTAGGAGGTGTGAGAGGTTAACTATAGTAGGCTCGAGGAAGGGTAGAGGTAGGCCTATGAAGTATTGGGGTGTGGGGATGAGGATGGATATGATACAACTTTAGCTTATTGAGGATATGGCCCTTGATAGGAGGGTGTGGAGGTCGAGTATTAGGGTAGAAGGTTAGTTGTTAGTTGTTTCCTTTTCCCAAGTTTAGTATTATTCTTTTCTTTCCCTTATTCTTAGATTTCTACCACCTACTAGTTGTTTCACTTCGATATCTTGTTGTTTCTGTTTGTTGCTATTGCCTCTTTTTCTACTGTTTGTTCAGTTGAGAGTCTTTTAGAAACAACCTCTCCGCCTTTTAAAAGGTAGGGGTAAAGTCTACGCACACTCTATCCTCTCTAGATACCATTCTGGGATGACACCGAGTTGTTGTTGAGTGATGAATTAACCTTGAGTATAATTCATACCTGCAGATGGGAATGGCAAGTGGATTAGAAACTTTATGTGGACAATCCTATGGTGCGAAACAATATCACATGCTTGGGATTTATCTCCAAAGATCTTGGATTGTCTTGACAGTAACCACAACATTGCTTTTACCACTTTATATGTTCACCACGCCGATCCTTAAAGCTTTAGGACAGAGTGAAGAGATAGCAGAAGAGGCCGGACTTATTTCTTTATGGTTAATACCAGTGACTTATTCCTTCGTAGCATCATATACATGTCAAATGTTCTTACAAGCACAAAGCAAGAACAAGATTATCACATACTTGGCAGCTTGTACCTTAGCGATCCACATTTCCCTCTCCTGGCTTTTAACAGTGAAGTTTAAGTTTGGAATCACCGGTGCCATGACATCTACAATTTTGGCATACTGGCTTCCTAATGTTGGTCAGTTGATGTTTGTAATGTGTGGGGGATGTAAAGAAACTTGGAAAGGCTTTACATGTTTGGCATTTAAGGATCTCTGGCCTGTAATCAAGCTTTCTTTGTCTTCTGGTGCCATGCTTTGGTGAGACTCATTCAATTGCAAGTATCATGTCACGAAATATCACATCTTTGAACGTGAAAGTTTGAATTTTTCGAGTTTTTTTTTTGGCAGCCTTGAATTCTGGTACAACAGTATACTAGTTCTTCTTACAGGAAACTTGAAAAATGCTATGGTTCAGATTGATGCTCTTTCTATATGGTAACGTTGTTATGCTCCTGTCTCATTCCAATTAGACCTTTTATACATGCTAGCTTCATTTACCTATCGATCAATTTTGTGCCCCTTTTTTGCAGCCTTAATATCAATGGTTGGGAAATGATGATATCTCTTGGTTTCTTAGCTGCAGCATGGTAATATAATCATAGTTTTTAATCCATTTATGTTATGTTTAGATTCTTCTTTATCAAGTGTTTTCAATTAGTGTACGAGTGTCAAATGAGCTGGGGAGAGGGAGCGCGAAAGCAGCAAGCTTTTCAATATGGAATACAGCAACAACATCATTTGTCATTGGCTTCATTCTGTTTCTGTTCTTTCTGTTATTGCGTGGACGCCTGGCTTACTTATTCACAGACAGTCAAGATGTGGCTAAAGAAGTCGAACAAATGTCTCCTCTACTAGCATTTTCCATACTCATGAACAGTGTACAACCAGTTCTCTCTGGTGAGTACATTTCTCTGATTCAAATGCTAATCCTACGAAAAACACTTTCAAGGATCATGCGAAAACTTCAAGATTTTATTGATGCAGGCGTTGCTGTTGGCGCCGGATGGCAGAGCATTGTAGCCTATGTCAACATAGGCTGCTATTATTTTGTAGGCATTCCAGTTGGAGTTGTGCTTGGTTATGTTTTCAAGCTGCAAGTTAAAGTGAGTTCATCCATTTCTTTTTCTTCAGTAAAAAGCTCCGTTGCTCATACTCGCCAGAAATGTTGTTGCACCTGCGTCATATCCTTGGCACGCGCATGTTGAACATTTTTGAAGAATTCAAACAACATAACAGTTT
This sequence comes from Solanum sejunctum, assembly GCA_025642045.1. Taxonomy (NCBI): domain Eukaryota; kingdom Viridiplantae; phylum Streptophyta; class Magnoliopsida; order Solanales; family Solanaceae; genus Solanum; species Solanum sejunctum. The sequence continues at coordinate 18,571,799 of JAOTQJ010000002.1, read as the reverse complement.
CTCAAATTTTAAAATGTCTTTATAGGGTGTTTGGGTTGGAATGATTTTTGGTACACTGGTCCAGACAACTGTACTACTTATAATCACTTTGAAAACTGATTGGAATAAACAGGTATTACTATATCATCTTAAGTTCAATTATATTAAAGTTTTGATTTATTATTTTCTGGAAATTGAGCAGCACAATAATCAAGAAAATTCTCATAAGTACAGGTTTTAATTGCTCGACAAAGAGTGAAGAGATGGCTAGTAGAAGATAAAACTAATGATGATTCACAAACTTCTTAAAAAAAAAAAGGCAAGCTCGGTGCACTAAAACTCTCGTTATGCTCTGGGTCCAGAGAAGACCCGATCACAAACTTCTCGAAGTTCAAAAATTCCTTTGTATTTTTTATCATTATGTAATTTCACGAGCACTAAATTCTTATTTTTTAGACATGTCAAATATCAATAGACAAAGTCTACATTTTCAACTCCCTTGTTTATAAATCTTTATAAAGTTGAACAAGATAATATATGAGTTGTTCGTCTGATAAAATTTCTCAACAATTTAGGTATTTAGGTAAAATTAAAAAAAAAATGAAAAATTATGAAGGATTGACTAAACTTGTAAACAGGTAAACTAGATATACGAGATTTACGCATCCTAGAAACTCATAACCAATTCTATAGGACTCCCTTAGTCCCAAATCAATTATCGTGATTTTTAAAAGGGAAAAGGGTCAAAATTTCTCCTAAATTATGCGAAACAGATCACTTATACTCTTTGTTACATTTTGAGATCAAAAATACCTCTGTCATTATTCCAAGGGACCACAAATGTCCTTACACCGACATTCTTGTCACATGACAGTCCACGTAAATATCCATGTGGCAATAAAAGAAAAATTACCCTCGAACTATTCGAAATAAGTCAAATATACCCTTCGACTATTAATGAGATCAAAACTATCCTTGTTGTCTATGTATTGGTCCAAAACATAGATGACAATCGTAGTTTTATAGTCGAAGGATATATTTAGTTGTTATTTTAAAAATTCAAGAGAAGATTAATTATTTTTTTCCACTTTAACTCTTTATCATTAGTGCTCTTGAAGATCACAAACATTTCAATTATAGGGTGATGAGGCATAAATAGAGTGAATATCTAATAACGTGAGATTATATCTTAAGACGTAAAGAATAGATGGAATGACAAATATTTGCTGTCCAATTATGTTGTTGAGGCTATTTTTGCAAACTTCTTAAATGGGCTAAAATCTGAAATCATCCCTCTTCCATCAACTTCAATCTGTGAAAACCCAGAAGCACCCTTACATTTACAAAGCAACAGTAGTACCTCTTACTTCAAGAGCCAGAGGTAGATTCGTCATTACACATCACCATCATCTTCCTAAAATCATGTTTCCAGAAAAAAAACCACTGCAATTTTGCTCCGTTTCATCAATTCGAGCTGTCGAAATTCAATTGTAAGAAACTTGTATCTTCTTTTCTTCAATGATTTGTGAGAATTTACTATCTGCTTTTTGTGTTCCAATGAATTTGGAGATTTTTTTTAAAAATTTTTTTGGTTGGGAATCCAATCGGAACGAGGTGAAAATTCAAATAGCCAATCAAATAAACTGCCGAGATTGTAATCATTTCATGCTGCAAAATGGATAATTAGTATATCAAAAGACATTTAATTTTGTTTGCTTTGATACATGAGAAATCTGTTGGTGAACATTGGAGCAGTGAACCTAGATAGTTTTTCCTAGGCAAAGTCAGTTTTCTTCCATGTGATAATGTAGCAAAAGGAGAATATATGGTATAATTTATGAAATCTGTATAATGGATTTGACTTTGTTTTGTTGATAAAATGTGTAAAAGGGGAGCTGGCAGTTAGCAATCTGAGCTTAGTAGCCACATATTTTGTTTTGCTTCTGGAAAGTCTGTTTTTATGTATGAACTCTAACTGGAAGAAGCTAACATGATGTAATTTGTCCTGGAATAATTCATATGTGGCCTAATTTCGTCACTTCTCTGGGGAAACTTGCATTTGTTAGTTCTTATTTGTGGATATAACTAGATAGAATAGATTTTGTTCATTTACAGTTTACTGTTCTGCCATGTTGTTTTTATTTTTCTAAAGGGGATTACGCGGTGGGAAATCGAGTCCCTCACCTAGAAGGTCAAAGTTCACGTAGCCAACCAACTGACTACTAAGATTTCACTATCCATTTCCTCAGTAGCTATGGTTATTTAACTTTTTTCTTTTGTTGCAGTGAGAATATTTCTGGCAAAAGAAACATGCAGATGCGGGAAAAGTTTCTTTTTAGATCCAGTCTAGCTATATGTCCTCATAGTGTGTGGGGCTTTATACCTATTTATCTAAAGCATCACATTTATCCAGTCAAACACAAGATGCTACATACGTCATGTCAGCTTATATTGCAAAGTAGAGCTAAAAGATGTGGATTTATAGTTAATTGTCTTATTGGAACCATTGGAAACTCAAATAATGAGCACCAGACTTGTTATAGAAATAGTGAGGAAATTTCATATGATTTATACAATGAGTCCATTTGTGAGTTGTGTACTGAAGGCGATGTTGATAAGGCAATGAGACTGCTTTCCGAGATGGAAGCTTTGGGTTTTCATCCAAGTTTTGTATCTTATAGCAGTCTGATTGCTGCTCTTGGAAGTGTTGGCAGGACTTCGGAAGCTGATGCAATTTTTCAAGAAATGTTATGTTCTGGTCGCAAACCAAGGATAAAGGTGTTCAATACCTTACTCAGGAGCTTTTTGAGAAAAGGCCTCTTAAGGCTAGCAGACAAGGTCTTGGTGTTACTCGAAGATTTGGCTGTTGACAAGAACCAAGAAACTTATGAGATCCTGCTTGAGTATTATGTCAATGCTGGGCGGTTAGAAGATACTTGGTTAATTGTTGCCGAAATGAGGAGAGAAAGTTATCCTTTAAATACTTTTGTGTATAGTAAAATAATTAAACTGTATAGGGACAATGGCATGTGGAAAAAAGCACTTGGCATTGTGGAAGAGATCCGCGAGATGGGGCTACGACTAGATAAGCGCCTATTTAATAGCATCATTGATACTTTTGGCAAGTATGGTGAGTTGGGAGAGGCCTTAGAAATGTTTGGCAAAATGCGCCGAGAAGGCATAAAACCTGATTTTAGAACATGGAATTCTCTGATCCGGTGGCATTGCAAGTTTGGACATCTGGATACTGCTATAGAATTGTTCAATGAGATGCAAGAGCAAGGACTATACCCTGATCCTAAGATCTTCATTATCATTATTACCCATTTAGTGGAGCAGGGCAGGTGGGATGTTGTAAATAAAGTTTTTGAGAATATGCAAGGGAGAGGGCATCATAAGAGCGGGGCTATTTATGCTGTCTTGGTTGATATTTATGGCCAGCACGGGAGATTTGACGATGCAGAATATTGTTTAAATGCCCTAAAATTGGAAGGCCTTCAGCCTTCACCTAGCATCTTTTGTGTCCTGGCCCATGCCTATGCTCAGCAGGTAAGTTGTTTTCTCTTTCCTTCTCGAAGGATACTGATTTACTTTTAGTTATTACATTAAAAAGGTGTGAATTGCATTTACAGTATAAAAGGAATGCATGACATTGACAGTATAAGGAAGGACTACTGAAGTGCTCGTCAAAAGGGCAAGAGTTGTCTTTAGGTTACTAAAGCAAATCCTCTCATTGGGAGGTGAAATTTCCAACGCAGGAATCTGCATGGCTGTAAAAGCCATTTGCCATCCATCTTTTACAGTAAAATCTTACTTGCACCCGATGTTTAGCCAAGCCCTCATCAAGAGATGTTTGGTGTCTTGATCGAACCAAAGACGTGTGTTTCATACACACATTTGTTGTCTCTCTTTACATTCATTTATATATGTAGTTAATGTTTCCTTCACCTTCCTATAACTGTGTTTAAGATTGTATCTTTTAAGTAGCTTTGAGGAGATTCCATCTTTTTACTCCCTCCATTTCAATTTGCTTGTCTGGTTTTGACTTGAACACAATATACGAAAGTAAAGAAAACTTTTGAATCTTGTGGTTTTAAACTAAAGATATGTGAAATGTACCAAAATGTTCTTTAATCTTGTGGTCTTAAACATTCTATGTGGAGAATTAGAATTAAGGAGTTGCCAAAAAAGGGAAGAGGCATTTGTTTTAAAACGGACTAAAAAGGAAAGTAAGATAAACAAATTGAAACAGAGAAGTAATATTTTTGCCTTGAGTGCAGGGATTATGTGAGCAGACTGTAAAGGTTCTGCAGATAATGGAAGCCGAAGGAATGGAACCAAACCTTATAATGCTAAATATGTTGATAAATGCTTTTGGGAATGCGGGTAGGCATATGGAGGCACTATTAATTTACCAGCATATAAAGGAGATGGTAAGTCCTTCAGATTTCCAAATTTTCCTCAACATATTTCCTGACATGAACTTTGCTGATAGTGATGCTGCTATTTCTGTAGGGTATTACTCCCGATGTGATTACTTATAGCACTTTAATGAAGGCTTTTATGAGGGCTAAGAAGTTCGATCAGGTTTAGCTTCTAATATTGCTATGAGCCATTGGCTTTCACTCTTTTCTTGAATATGATGTAACTAAACAAAGTCATAATTAGAAAAATGCATGATTTAGTTGTATTGGATAAAAATGAATGATTTGGGCTTCAGTGTAGCAAAGTTTGTAAAAAGCATGGAAACGATTATGCTGACTTACTTTTTTGTATGTAACAACATTTATGGTGGCTTTATTTTGTTGTTTCTTGCTAGGTTCCCAAGATATATAGTGAAATGGAATCCACTGGATGTACACCAGATAGAAAGGCTAGAGAAATGTTGCAATCAGCATTGATGATTCTTGAACAGAGACACTGTTAGTTTAAGTATAAGTAGTTAGCCTTTTTGGCTGTATGACTGCTGTTGTTAGCTCCTCCAATCAGAAGATGACGTACAGATCAGAAACTTCAAACACATTTGATGCTGCTCACTGTAATCTTTGAGGACCTGGATGCTCAGGTAATATAAATGTCCTTGATCTGTTTAGTAGTTATTTCCACATTTTGGTTTCCTTATAGTCTCACAACTCATTTATCTATTGCAAAAGCCTTAGCTAAATTGTTGATCAGTCATTTTTCCGTCTTTTTGTGCAGCTCATCTGCTGTAGCTCTTCCTTGTACCTTGTTTATTTAACCTGTGAGATCATATATCTTCCTGAAATGAAGATATGCCGGAGTCACTTGTCATTTTTGAGGTTTGTGAATACATAATTCGAATTGTTCTGGATATATTCACATTTTGGTATATCCTAGTTGTGGGAGAACCGATGGTTACAATTCTTAGCATTTGCTCATCTGCGTAGTGATGAATCGGACAACTAAATGACAATCTGAATTTTGGCACCTGATCTATCAGAAGTTGCCAAGTTGGAATAGGCTTGTTAAATTTAGGATCATTAGCTTCGGTGTGAATCTGTGATTGCACATAGGGGAAGTCATCATGATGGCTTTAAAATTTCACTGAACTTGCTATAGTAGATTTTTTCTACACGTGCAATAATGACTTGCGCATTCAATTCTATTCCTCTCAGATCTTTATATATGTTCATTCGGTTGCCTCTACTTAAATATTCTATTCATCTTATATCCACTGCTATTGGAGCCGACTTATCCCCCCTTTTCCTTAGGAGTTTCAGTAAATAACTGCCAGCCTGTGCCTGTAAAACGAAATAACTGGAATTAGAAGTAAACTTAATGATAGGTGTCCGTGGCACCTTCTTTCATCACAATTCAAGTATGTAACCATTACTGATATCTCTTGCTTCCTTGGCAGCCCCAGATGTACTGCTGCATTAGTGCGATATCAATAGGTAAGACATGCTTCACTCAATGTTATCACCAAGCTCAATTTGATATGCTTACAGATTAGACTCTGCGCGTTTCTTGGATTCTTCCTAATGTAGCAACGTAAGTTGTAGCCTGATTAACTTTACACTTTGAAGGGGAGAAAAGCAGTTTCTCTGAAGGCTAAAAGAGTGCGCTATTGCAGCTGTAGATTCCATTGCTGCAATAATGGTGTCTTGCTTCGACACTGATGCAGATTCATCTGCAAATGACAAACAGAACTACATTAGAAAGAGGATGCATTCTTTGTAATCATGCCTAAACAACATATAATTCATACTCTTTATAATTCATAAAGTGGAATTTTTAGGAAAGATGAAGTGTGCGCAAGTTGAAAACGCAGATCTTACCCTTATGCTTACCTAACAGGTAGAGAAACTATTTATTAGTATGCTTGATAGAATTCAAAAAAAATAAATTTATACGAATAATTACTATGCCCGTGGGATGACAACAGATTGACAAAATCTCTAAAAGAGCGAATCAAAATTTAAAAAACTGAAAATTAATCTATTAGATTTTTTAGCGAAAGTATTTATTCTCCTGTATACTTTACATGACACTTTTGTGTCCGTTCAAAAAAAAAGCACACATTTACACAATTTTTTTAAAATTATTTTTATGTAATGATTTTTTTTTATATAACATATTCGCATATTTATGTTGATTAAATTTTTTTGTTTTTTAAATAAATTCGAGACGAATAATTAAGAATGCGAGTGCACCTATGAGTATAATATTCCCGCACGTAGTGAATTATTATTCCCTTACTCCCCACCTAACAGATCTCCTGAACCTAAACCCTGAAAGCACAGTTCCCCTCCTTCCTCGTTCTGCATATCTCCGTTCCTCCGTGCTCAGCGCCACCGCACGCCGACCGGCGCAGCCATTACTACCACCGCTATCACCATGAATATCTCAACCATGAGGCTCGATTGCAGCTCCATCACAACGGCAACAGCGACGGCGAAGGTGAGTCAGCGGAGTGGGATCCTCGATTACAATGGGAGCAATAGTTGTACGCTCCTTCAGTTCCAGCAGAGGAAGAAGAAGACTTCTTCAATTGTCATTTGTTCGACAAAGCCGCTTGCCTCGGTGGTGGACCATCAGGGGGTCAACGAGTCAGGACTGAGTCGAATTGAGTCACTGAGCCAGGTATCAGGCGTGCTGGGTTGCCAATGGGGCGATGAAGGAAAGGGAAAGCTCGTTGATATATTAGCTAAGCATTTTGATATTGTTGCTCGTTGTCAGGTATATTTATATGAGCTTATTATTATTATTATTTCGAGCTAGAAGAAATCACCACTTGTTTCTGTTTTTGCTGAAATTTGAATTTGAGACCTCATTGACCACTAGGCTACATCATTGGTGCTATATGAGTTTATGTTCGAGTGATTAACTTCATCTAACCGGTTAAATAATATTGATACTATAAAATTAAACACCTTGGAGTGAATTTTAGGCCATATCAAGAACAATAATTGCTTCATTATTTGAAATTTTTGTGAGATATGCTTGGTTTCAGTAATTGGGCGAGTTAGGATATAGGTGGCCAACAAAAGAAGCCTAGTGATACCTCATGATCATAGTTTCTTTTTCTTTTAGAGTTTCCTCATATTGATTGTTCTCGCTTGGTACCTGCTGGAAGTACAAGGTAACTCTATTCACCGAAGCTTGGACAAATATGAAGAAATCACTTATTGTTTTTTGCTCAAGGGATTGAACCTGAGTGTTCAGCGTTCTCAACCTACTTCTGACCACTAGGTGCAAGATCAGATAAATTTTGTATAATGTTTAATATATTTCTTACCTATACCAATTTGTTTTTAAATTATTATGCCATCCTATCTCTCTATTTTACTTTATATTGCTTGTGATGGATTTGCTTCTTAACTACGTTAGCTGAGCTTCCCATAATGCTTTTGGTTGTTAGGGAGGAGCCAATGCTGGGCACACTATTTACAATTCTGAGGGGAAGAAGTTTGCTCTGCATCTTGTCCCTTCAGGGATTCTCAATGAGGAAACTGTGTGTGTTATTGGTAATGGAGTCGTAATACATCTACCAGGGCTCTTTAAAGAAATTGACAATCTGGAAGCTAATGGGGTTTCTTGCCAAGGAAGGATTTTGGTATCTGATCGTGCTCACTTGTTATTTGATTTTCACCAAGAAGTTGATGGGCTTAGAGAAGCTGAGCTAGATAAATCCTTCATTGGAACTACCAAGAGAGGCATTGGGCCTTGCTATTCAAGCAAAGTTATTCGAAATGGCATAAGGGTAAGTGATTTAAGGCATATGGACACATTCCCCCAAAAGCTTGAACTTTTATTAGCAGATGCTGCTTCAAGATTCCAGGGTTTTAAGTATAGCCCTGACATGCTCAGGAAGGAAGTGGAACACTACAAGAAATTTGCTGAGAGGTTGGGACCTTTCATTACAGATACTGTGCACTTCATGAATGATGCTATATATCAGAAAAAGAAGATATTGGTAGAAGGTGGTCAGGCAACTATGTTGGATATTGATTTTGGGACATACCCTTTTGTCACTTCATCCAGTCCCTCAGCTGGTGGAATCTGCACTGGTCTTGGCATTGCTCCCAGAGTTGTCGGTGATCTTGTTGGTGTGGTATGCAAACTTTATTTATATCCTTAAAAGAATGTTTGTCCTTATACAGAAGAATAAAGATATCTCATGATGTTCAATAATCGGAAAGTCTAGCTAATACTGTGAGAATGAACATTAAAGTTATCTTTCCATTATTATATTGCAGTACATCTATCATTGTTGATCAACTAAACATACCATACACAGAGCTTTTAGCCAGCGGAATATGATCCTCATATCAGCTAGCTCTTAGGAACCAATTAACTGCATGGTCCTCGAGTCTGCAACTTTGCATTTTAAGAGTAGATCAGCAAATATTGAGCCTTTTTAATTGATACATTTCCTGCAGGTTAAGGCATATACTACAAGAGTTGGTTCTGGTCCTTTCCCAACAGAAATCATGGGCAAAGGTGGCGATCTTCTTCGTTTTGCTGGGCAGGAGTTTGGCACAACTACTGGACGTCCGCGTCGCTGTGGTTGGCTAGACATAGTTGCACTGAGATACTGCTGTCAAATAAATGGATTTGCTTCTTTAAATCTGACAAAGCTAGATGTGCTGTCAGATCTATCAGAAATCCAGTTGGGTGTTACTTACAGGCATCCTGATGGTTCAATATTGAACTCTTTTCCTTCTGATCTTAGTCTTTTAGAACAAATAAAGGTAAGTTTCTTGTTTTTTTTCTTTCTGCTTCAATGTCTTTTTACTTGATAATTTTGTGGTGTTTGGAAGCCCAGATTATTAGTTCCAACTGTCATGTGAATGTTTTGGGAAATTGAGCAACACAGTGATGTGCAGAAAAATATAAAATCTTTTTCATAAAAGATTTGCTTTCAGTGAGCAGTTTGGTTTAATTATCCTCTACGGCTCTACCCTATTATTGGAAGGTGGAAGAAAACCAAATTCCCTAGTTTTTAACTTTGTTTACTCTTTCCATCCCGTATTTTCCCCTCATATGTCATGATCTTTTTCTATTTGGCTGTTCATATCGGTAGACCTTCAGTATGCCTAGTGAATCTTCTTTATCCTCCCTGTTCAGGGGCCGATCTAATGTATCAATCACGGGTTCATCTGAACCTAGTACTTCGGATGCAGAGCATAAATTTATCTGATATGTTCACTGAAATTGCAACAGAATACTAGATATGAACCCATAACTTCAAATTATATTGAGTTCATTGCTAAAAACTTTATACATTGAATCCATATAATTTAAAGTGTGGCATCCGCCTCTGCCCCTATTGCTTGTGTCTTAATTCCGTTTTGTGCTTTCTTTTATTGTGACTTCTACTATATGTTGTCTTTATTCTCATCTATGTAGGTGGAGTATGAAGTTTTGCCTGGATGGCAGACTGATATTTCTTCCATCAGGAAGTATTCTGACTTGCCCAAGGCTGCACGCGAGTATGTAGAAAGGATAGAGGAGCTTGCTGGGGTACCTATCCACTACATTGGTATTGGGCCTGGTCGTGATGCCCTTATCTACAAGTGATTTTAGATTATTTCATCAGATTGCCAGAATCATATTCTTCAAATTGCTGGTAAACCTTAGGCTAAACTTATAGTAACTTTAGGCATTATCAATTTGCTGTGTCATTGCTTAATGCAACAATTATGTACTTGTTGTCTTTAAAGCTTTAGATATAACCCTCTTCCCTTTGGGTATTTTGTTGAACTTCCCAAGGAAATGTCAGTTAAGAATGCTACCAGCTTGCTTGAGTGATGATGCTTTTGCCTATATTGGAACTGTCTGCCTTCTAATTATTGACTTCTTGATCTGGTATCAGGTTTTTCTGTTGTAAACTTATTTACTTGGTATGATGCATAAGAACCACCCACAACTGTGACGAAATTGTTAATTACACAAACTTTTTTCGAGTCTCGTTACTCCCTCATCTTAATTTTTTCGTATTATTTACACCTAGGGGTGTCAATCAGCCAAGTTGGGTTGGGTTATGGCTCGTTCAAATTTACTTTGGTTTCAAACAAGTTGGACTCAAATAGATTAAAATTTGGGTTGGGTCATGACTTCTTCAATGTTAATAATTTTAATATATTATTATTTATTTTTTATAATCACAATTTGAATTTTAATTCAAGAAAATAAAAATAAAAAGTTACAAATAGATAGATAAATCATAGAAAATATATAATAGATAGAAAACATACATTACATCAAATGCACGTAAAGGGCCTTAGAACGCGTTGAAATTTGAGATTAAATCGGGCTTAATTGAAGATTTTTTTAAAATGGGTTAAGGTTTGAATGAGTTGAGATTAGATCTAATTCAAATTATTTTGAGTTCAACTCATAAAATTTTGGGTGGGTATTTATATTTGGGCTCATTTTTGACACCTTTATTTACACCCCTAAACTATACGAGCGTCTAAAAGAGAATGGATTCCACTCATCTTTTAAAAGTAAAAATAACGTAATTAGGCAAACATATAATATGTATTTACATTGTACAACTATAGTTTGAAAAAATTATAATTTATAGTTATAGTTAGGATTTTACTGCTATACTTATGGTTTTGTTGCTATTTTCTCACTCCTCTCTTCCTCTCTCTTGCCTCTCTCTTCTCTTTGCAATTTCTTGTCATCTATACTATTATATATGTATACCAACTATATATATACAATTATTTTGACAGTTATTTATATACAATTCGCTTCTCTCTGGTCTCTGCCCTCTTTCGCTTGCTTTTCTCCTCTCTCTCTCAATCTCGCTTGCCAGATATACAAATATATATGTATATTAGTTATACATATATAATTATGTGATAAATATACATATATAATTCACCTCTCTCCTCCCTCTCTCGATTTCGCTTGCCGCTCGCCACTCTCCTCCCCTTCAGGCTCTAGGTCACATAGCCAAGATTATGCTGTGTAAAATATAGCTATTTAACCATATTAAATTTCAAGCCTAAGTTATTTATGAAAATTTCTCTTTTAAAACTTCAAGAATATAATTTTAGATTTGAAACTATGCTATATAAATCAATTTATTAAATGGTAAGATTTTTAAAAATATCTAGGAAGGTGTTTGAAAATTTTGTAGTGAAATAAAAAATTGTTAAGACTTGCTAATAGTGTAGTATCATTCTTTTTTGAGTATCATTCAAACTCTAAGAAAATGAAAATTAATTAAAAAAGAAACTGAATCTGTGTTCCACGTGATAAAGTAGGCTCTATTTATAAATACAATTTATTTTATAATTAAGTCATC
>JAOTQJ010000002.1:18548588-18559935 GCA_025642045.1 Solanum sejunctum | reverse complement strand
CGTCGAAAGTTGGCATTTTAAATAGTTTATACGATTCAGATAAATTCTTTCAAAAGTTCCATATTGAAGATGAAAACATAAGCTCATCATTCACATTATAAAAGCTATTAGCCTCTGCTCCTGTTGCTTCATGATCTTCTATACCTGTTAATGTATCCCAATTGTAACTTGTTGCATCACCGAATAAATGATCGTCTTTTAGTGAAACTCCTGACTCTGTGAAACTACTATGATCATGTTCTTGATTTTTATCAGGCTGCTGCTGCTGCTGATCGTCTCTCTTCAGTATACCGATCTGTTGAAGGAACTCATTCAGATCAATCTGAGGCTTCTCAGTTTGATCATCACGAACTGTTACATTGTTGTGTGATGAGAATTCATCTTCCTTCTCCTTGATCACTTGTGGAATTGTAATTTCACTGCAGATTGATGAACTCGAAGCTGCTGCTGCTGTTGCTGCCGCGGCCTCTCTTCTCTTGAGTTCTTCAAGTCTTTGATGAATTACATGAACACTAGGCTGAGCAGTTAAGTTGAGTAATCCAGTGGAATTAGGTATTAATGACGAAACAAAATTATTGTTTATTGAAGAAAACCATTTGAACTTTTGTGATTTGTTCAATGGATTGAAATTAGCCCTCATGTGAGGTAAATTAAGGTAAGCATCTGGTCCATATAATCTTCTTGCTGCTTCATCATAAGCCATGGCAGCTTCTTCAGCTGTTGCAAAAGATCCTAACCATAGCCTACTTCTCTTTTTAGGTTCTCTGATTTCTGCCACCCATTTCCCCCATGTTCTCTGTCGAACGCCTCGGTATTCGCACAATGCGTTCTGTGGGCCCCCTTTCCCTCTTGCTGGACCCTTCTTCCATGGTTTCAATGGATTTCTTCTGTAGCTGTCCATGAAGATCGTTCAGTACGCTAGACTAGAAGAGAAGGTCAAAGAGCACAAGAAAAGAACTTTTCGGGCCAACTGAAAGCCCGTTTAGTGCGCTAGACTAGATTATCAATGTAGTACTAGAGAAGGCCAAAGAGCACACAAAAAGTACTTTTCGGGCCAACCAAAAGCCCATTCAATACGCTAGACTAGATTATCAATGTAGTATTAGAGAAAGTCGAAGATCACACAAAAAGTACTTTTCGGGCCAACTGAAAGCCCGCATACACTAGACTAGACTGTCAGTATCGTAGTATAATGTTTTTTTGGAGTGTTGAGTGTGAGGGATATGTTATATATGTGTGTGTGTGTGTATATAAGGGAAAAGTTTGTAGTTTTGATTTAAATGTTTTCACGTTTGTACAAAGTGTTGAGAGCTTATGCATGTGACCGTTTGAGCTCAGTAGTAAACAGTGTACACTGAATATAATGTCAAGTCACATTATTCTTTAGTTTTCTAATATATACTTGGTCGAAATTTTGTATGTGTTAAGAAATTTTTATTTTGATATGTATAAATAATTTAGTTAGAATCTAGTAAGTTATCCTATTTAGAAGACGTATTTTCATAAATAACATAGGTTTGAAATTTAATATGGTCAAATAACTATATCTTACATAATTACATAGCATAACTTCGGTTATGTGACCTGAACGGGAGGAGAAAGGTGAGCGAGATCGAGGGAAGAAAGAATGAGGCAAATTATATATGTATATTTGTCAAATTGTATGTGTATGTCTCTCCAATAATTGTATATGTATAACTATTATATATACATATGTATTTGTATATTTGACAAGCGAGATTGGGAGCTGGAGAAGAGAGGTGAACGGATCGAGAGAGGCGAGTGAGAGAACACAGAGAGTGAAGAGAGGCAAATTGTATATGCATATCTATTGAATTGATGAGGTATATTTGTCAACATAATTATATAGATGCAGTTTGTATATATATGTAATTGTATATCTGACAAGAAATTGCCGAGAAAGAGAGGAAGAGAGGAGAGAGAAAATAACAATAAAATCTTAACTATAGTTATAAATTGTAACTTTTTCAAACTATAATTATATTCCAAACCCAAAAATAGTAAAAGTTTTTTCATACTGCTCTCGCGGATGAGTTTAAGTTTATGGACTGATAGAGTGGAAAAAGCTACATACTTTGGTCACTTAGAAGGTAACTTGTACGAGTGACTTATTATAACACATTAAATCACATTAATAATATAAAGATAACTTGACTATACATGAAATATATATTGATTATACGACGAATGATTTTTTTCTTTAGTAATTACAATTGTTGATCATTTGATAAAAATGAAACCAAGAGAATACTCCTATGATGAAAGCCATCATATGATTATTGTAAAATAACAACTAACTAACTAAAGAAATTTCTTTGAATTGAATGAAGTATGACACCTCACTTCCCTTGGATTCTCTAATTAATTCAAAATGTTGTACACAGAAGAAGAAACACTAACCAGTGATGAATTACTATCATAATATTGTAAGTATTAAAAAGCACCTCACAAGAATTTTTGAAATTCACGAGCCCTCAAATTTCACATGTAATCACGAGGTACAAATTCCCTTCATCTTTATCCCATGCAGCCATGTACCTACGCACACAACTTGAATCACACTATGAAAAAAACACATATAGCTAAGAAGGGAGTGCAATTTTTGGGGTCGGATAGTGATAGAAACGAATTCAGAATTTGAACTTTCGAGGTCAGAGTGTGGCAGAGACAGATTCAAAATTTAAAATTTCGGGAGTCGGAGAGTGACAGAGACTGATTCAGGATTTGAATTTTCGAGGTCGGAGTGTGACAGAGACAGATTCAGAATTTAAAATTTTGGGAGTCGGAGAGTGACAGAGACGGATTCAAGATTTGAAATTTCGAGGTCTGAGTGTGACAGAGACAGATTCATAATTTAAAATTTTGGGAGTCGGAGAGTGATAGAGACGGATTCAGGATTTGAAATTTCAAAGTCTGAGTGTGACAGAGACAGATTCATAATTTAAAATTTTCGGGAGTTGAAGAGTGACAGAGACAAATTCAGGATTTGAACTTTCGAGGTCGGAGTGTGACAGAGACAGATTCAGAGTTTAAAATTTGAGAGTCGAAGAGTGACAGAGATGGATTCAGAATTTGAAATTTCGGGATCGGAGAGTGACAAAGCGGATTTAGGATTTGAAATTTTGGGACCGAAGAGTGGCAAAGACGGATTCAGGATTAGAAGTTATGTGAGTTTCTGGAATCGATTCATGTTATATTACATAATAATTAGTGGGTTCATACTTGAATATTTTAGTGAATTTATTAATAAATATATAGAGTGTCAACAGAACTTACTAAACTCACGGAAACCTACATTTATTTTATGGATCCAACATCCACCACTCAGTTGCTAAGGGGGTGCGATTTTCAAGGTCGGAGGGTGATAGAGATGAATTCAGGAGTTGAAGTTATATAAGTTTCTATAATCGACTCATGTTATATTACATAATTGGGTTCATAGTTGAATATTTAGTAAATTTATTAATAAATATACAAAGTATCAATAAAAGTTAATGAATTCATATAAACCTACTTATTATATAGTGGATCCAACACCCACCACACAACTACAAAGGAAATGCGATTTTTGGCATCGAATCGTAATTGAGACCGATTTATGATTTGAAGTTATTGGTTTATGTAATAGACTCAAGTTATATTATGAAATAATAATTTGGTTCATAGTCAGATATTTATAAATATTTGATAATTTTTTAAAAATAAATATACAAAGTTCAGACAAAAGAGACTGAATTCACGTAAACCTACTTGTATTATATTATGGATCCAACATGCGCCCCATGATTCAAGGTTCAAAGTTATGGCTCGATCCAGTAAACAGACAACACGTGGCATTCTTGTATTTTTTTTCACTAGTTTGAAATTCCGACTCTGCCACTATTCTCCAGGTAGGGGTGGGGGTGGGGGTACAAAGCTCATTTCATCCAGTAAATGACTGATAAGTTCACAGCAAATGGTATACAGAAACGAACCTAGTCGAAGAAGACCAGTAGTAATATGAAACAGTAAACCTGTGAAAGTAATAAAAGGAGAAACACGGGCTTACGTTCCCTTTTACATATATGGTGACAATATATAAGCTTACCAACTTGTCAAGAAAAACAAAAAAAAAAGGATCTACGCTTAACGACGATAAACATAATGTCTACAGACCTTACCCCTATCTCATAGAGGATTGCCATGCATGTAATATATACGTACAACAACAACATATCCAGTATAATCCCACAAATGGGATCTGAGGAGGGTAAAATGTACGTAGACTTTATCACTACCTCATAAAGATAGAAAGATTGTTTCCAGATGTAATACATACGTAGTAAAGAAAATACAAAACATATACAGTCAGGATAAACAGAGAATGAAAAGGTGTCAACTTGAGATTTACTAGTATTAGGAACTTAGAAACAAAGCATGTTTCTGACACAGTGCATCCCTGCCTTGTCAATTTCTGAAATGAGAAATAAAAAGGGATATCTAAAACTCGAGTGGCTGAAGCTGAACCAGCTACTTTTGAAGTAACAAAATTAAAATTGTCGTAAAACTGTGTCAGTGTCGTTGACATCATTAAAGGATCAAACAAACTGGTAGACTTGCTAAACAAGGTTGTAGTTAAATCTTCCAAACATTTACAAGCAGAACATTTAAGCCTTTCTACACTTCACTTCGAGAAGTTTATAACAAAATGCTATTTTCTGCAATCTACATGGAAATCTTCTAATTTTGGCTACTTCGCCTTACTTCATTCCAAAAGACAAATGTGGACACTGGGGGTACCAACAGAAGGCTCGAAAGAACTCAAGCCTGACAAAAACTACCATTGGAGAGACTTTAGCACATACTAACAGTAACTGCGCTATGCACAATAGTATGCTGTTCTAAGAAAAGCAGCCAAAAATATCATACAACTATACACATATATAGAGTCCATTTTAAAAGAACCCTTTACGTTGCTTTCTCGCTTGCTTTGCTAATGTTTCTCCACTTATCTTTGAGGTCCCCAGAGGTCCGACCTTTCAGGAAAACGTCTCCTCCATATTCCAAAATCCTCTTCCATCTATCACGAAAATGTGAGAATCGTAATAGTCCCTCCTGCAGAAGCAACAACAAAGACTAGTACCAAAAGATGGCCAAAGGGAAAAGTACTCACTACAGTAAACCACTAAAATTAATATTTTCCCTTAATATATGCAACATGAAAGGAAAAGCAGAGCTGCATGTGAATTCCTTCAACACTCGGGTGAAACCAACAAGAGGAAACCCCTTATATCCTAGAGAATGGGACAATCTTTTCTTTTTTCATAAGTAAATACACATACACACACATACACGTGTGTATATATATTATTTATTACCCACACGTGCACGCAGAAAAAGAGGTAAAATCTACCATCTATTTGAACAAAGGGGTTGTGCATTCTTACCACATTTTCAAGGAAAGAATGAGCTTGAGGCAGAAAACAAGCAAAATTTAGACAAAAGAATATGCATGTACCTTTAATGTTTCCTCCTCTATTTTTGTCCATGGGAGCATCTTTCTCCTCCTTTGAGGAATCCAGGGACAGGACCTGCAAATTAACAGCACATCCTTTATGTACAGTTTCCAACTACTCATTCTAACAATAAAAACGAACAGCAAACAATCGGAAAAAAGAAGTAATAGTAATTCACTTGCCTGATTATCATTATTAAAAAAATGTTTTTGATTCAATATAGAAGAGACAAGAAAACAGTAAGAAATACACTTGAAGGTATAAGTGAAACAGATGACACTTTTTGGAAGAATATATGAAGTGACCACATGATTAGAATACTTGAAGTGCAAAAGACTTACTTCTTTTCTCGATTCCTAAATTGTACACGGTAATTGGAACCTATCTCGTCTTCTTCTTCTTCTTCAGAACTTTCTTCTATATCAGAACTTCCTTGGCCCACATGTTCCTGAGGAACATGAGGTTGAGGTGGATGGATCGGCGTGACTTTGGCATACGTTGAATTTCTATTGACTGGACGATTTCCTGCTTCTTCAGCCTTCTCCAAAGAATTCTCGTTTCTATTCTCATCATGACGCAATTCTTCCTCTCTGGACTGATTCTGTCTTGATCTATGACATCTAAGAGGTGATTTGTCAGGTTGTTGACCAGCTACTAAGCATTGGTTAGGTAGAGTACTCTCTAGTTGAGGTGAACCATTTAGCAAGACTTGAGCTCTGACAGAAATCCTTTTGGCTGGAGCATTTCCTACTTCTGTGGCCTCATTCAACGAATTCCTCCCAATTTCATTGCGGGGTAGAGAGGTCTCTGGTTGAGCTGTACCGGTTTGCATGACTTGAGCTCTGACAGAACTCCTGTTGGCTGGAGCACTTCCTGTTTCTGTGACCTCATTCAATGAATTCCTCTCACTTTCATTGCGAGTTAGAGAAGCCTCCGGTTGAGGTGCACTGGTTCGCATGACTTGAGCTCCAACTGAACTCCTGTTGTCTGGAGCAGATCCTGCTTCTGCGACCTCATTCAACACATTCTTCCCCTTTTCATTGCGGGGTAGAGAAGTCTCTGGTTGAGGTGCACCAGTTTGCATGGCTTGAGCCCCAACAGAACTCCTGTCGGCTGGAGCACTTCTTGCTTCTGTGACCTCATTCAATAAATTCTTCCCATTTTCATTGCGGCACAGTTCATTCGTATACTCTCGAGATTGATGCTTCTTCATTCCTTGTGACCTAGGTAGTGATTTCTTTGATTGTTGTCCGGCTCCCAAGCCAATAAATGCAGCCAAATCTCTCCTAGCAAGTGAGACCTTCTTCTTACCTTCCACGTACTCAGAAATTGCTCGAGAATATGCACAAAAAGGGCAATAAAAGTTCCCTTTGTAGTCGAAGTTGGGTGCAGACACCAAGCAATTTTCATGAACCACCAAAGAGCAAGTATCAGAACTACAAACAAATAAGTTCCCCCCTTCATTACACTTCACACAAAGATTAAGCTCTGTACAATCACCAGTTGCCAAAGAATCGTCACCCTGAGCATATTGCAAGTTCAAGAAGTCATTTTTCTGTGAAGCAAGATCAGTACTCTCATTATGATCCTCATCAGTATCACCAGAGAACTCAGATTCATGACTTAGCTCAATATTTTCTTTGTCCGCATTAGAAGGTTTGCCAAATTGCAAATCTTGTGGAAGATTACAATCAAGGTCGCCTTGGGAGCTACAAGTGCGAGAATCCTGCCGAATCACCCGCAGGGATGAGCCACTTGATGTTCCCAGTTCAGCACAACAATTGGTGCTACTTCCAATATTTTGGAGCTTCTTGTCTGTAATCATTTTTCGAGGCCGGAGATCCTTGTTACTAGAGCCAATGCCACACAACACACTTGTTGATGCAGCATGCTCCGCTTTACGATCCTTCAGGCATCCATTTGCTTTGAGGGTACCACGAAATTCATCTTCTGAGTTCCCTTTTTGAACAACAGATCGACTTCCTCCACATGATTCTGCTAGGACTCCATCTCTTTGTCGCAATACCAAATTAGGCGCAGTGTTCTGTCTGTGACCAACAACATCCTGCTTAAACTTCTTCGCACTCTTTGCACATGGATCAGAACTGTTCTCTGGTATGGCTTTAGTTTTATTGACTTCTGTTTCATAAGTAGTAGCGGCATTAAAACTCCTCTTAGCAGGACGCAGAGTGCTTCCAGGCTGATCTTCTTGCAGATCGTTCTTGTTGCCCTGGGTTAAAGTATCCAAGTTCTCAGTTGGTGCAGCACATCGCGTATTCACGTTCCCTATTTCATGTCCCTGTTTAAAGCCATCAGAATCAACAGCATCAGCAGTAACACCGTCTCTGGAGTGGTTCCCCGATTCCAATCCACTTCTTTCTTTCAAGGAAGTGGAAAAAGGATTTGCCGATTTCACAATGGCATCCTTAAGCTGTTTATCAACAGAAAATAAAGCAAATCCCAGAGAATCAGACATAATCTTTTCACATGTTCTAACTAATCAAGTTCAAAAGACTATTAAAACTAGCTTACCTGTTGCAAAAGACACTTCGGCAAGAGACATCTCTTTTTCATAACGAATGACCGAACATCCCACTTTATCATATCTGGCATAGCTGTTTTCAGATTTGATTCAGGCACCTAAGTTACATTTACATGCAAAGACAGAAGTAATTAAAACTCTCAAGGAGACTATTCCCATCTAAATAGGTCCCTTGCTTAGAGTTTTCAAATTAACTGGATCAAATAACCTACCGTAGATAAGTAAAAGACAGAACTAATTACCTCCAACAATATGCAGCGGAGGACATCTTCGCAATCCCTTGACGGATCAAGTTCAATTTTGTCACCTGGAACTGAAGCGACACTATTTGCATCGGAGTTTTTCCGGACAAATAAGCTCTCTAAAATTCTCAAGGAAACCATTTCCCTTGCATTTCTCCCCAGATCATCAGAGATTTCAGGAATCTTCTTAACCAAATCTATAATGCATGAACTACTAAAGTCAAAATTCTGAAGCCCACAATTCAACAACTAATTCCAAAAAATAAAGCAATTGTATTCACACATACTGATGAGTAAAGATGTGTCTATTTCACTGGAACTTGCCAGTACTTCAATCACCCAAATCCAGGGCAGAGATGATGTAGATGAATGCTTGGTAGCCATGAAAGACTGTTGCAGTGCTTCAGAAACCATAAATTAGCCGTGTCAATTTCCAGCTACCTCATGCTTATCTTTGCTCATAAAGCTGCTTGACATAGAGAGAAAGGATGAGAGTGCAATGAATACACAATACTTACAAAAGTAACAAATAATTTGATGCTTGCACCCATTAACGCAATAACCAAATGACACTTTCCTGATTTCTTTTCTCCAAACAAAAAATTAATAAAAGTTTATCTAAAGGCCTCAAACAAGGCCAAATCAAAATTGGGGCTTTTGTTGAGGAATGGTGAAACAAGTCAAGTAAGCATAATCAAAGAATTACTTGAGCAAGTGAACATGACATATAGATACTTCTCTTGATTTCTTTAGATGCCAGCTTCCCCAACAAAGCCTATTAAAAAACTGAAACTGGAAATGTAAAATTGTGCATATCATTGCGTATTTACTACGAAATCATAATCCCAGCTGGCATACAAGTTTAAATAAAACCAATGGTACAAACTTTGTACTACAGCCTCTTGGGTCGAAGGTTTCCATCTACTCACACCCAATGCTAATTATTTAATAGCTTCCTTTATTTCACTATGTACTCACCTATATCAGTTGCATCAGCCTTGTAATCAGTAAACTTATGTGCTTTAGGGATAGAAAGAAGCACTGAAAGACGATAATATGTTTCAACTAGTTAATCATACTTCTACAAGGTTAAGTAGAAATGCAAGGTAAGACTGCGTTCAATAGAAACTTGTGATCGCGCCCTTCCTTAGACCCTGCGCATAGCGGGAACTTTAGTGCACCGGGTTTGCCCTTTAATCATACTTCTACACTAGTCCTTTCTTCTCAAATTGAATTTCATACTTTGACTTAGTACACCAACAACATACTCAGTGAAATCGCACAAGTGGGGAAAGTAAAATGTATCCGAACCTTACCAATTAACCCTACCTCGTGGAGGGAGAGAAACTCGCAATATAACTTAGTTTGACCATCAAATGCGAACTGGATATATCTTTTTTTTATGTAAAACCAATAAGCATTATTAGGCTAGAAATAAATTGTGATTGCCTCTATTCTACTATCCCTAGTATTAGATACTCCCTAGATGAAAATAGAATGGCCAGTCACCCTAGTATAAGATCCTTCTCCGCTCGTCTAACTCAAGCCACATAGCAAAAGGTCACCCACATGCAAGTACAGATTGAATGATGACATGGCAAACAGAAAAGGGCAGCCCCGTGAACAAACCATCCCGGCTTCCTCAAGGTTCAGGGAAAGGCTGCATCCCAAAGAACAAAGTAATATGTCCTCGAACAAATATTCCCAGCTGAGAAAGCAAAAAATCAATTGGGAGAAAAAGAGAAAGGAACATGATCAATTTAATCTAGTAGAGTATGAAAGTAAATAAAGTTGGATCCTTTCACATGTTTTAGCTTTATAAATATCTATAGGAACTCAGACAAATATAGTAAAGAACATTCTTAGTTTTCACTCAGAAAATCCATACTACAAAATACTCAACAACAACAACAACAACAAAACCAGTGGAAATTGGCTCAACCCTAAAACCACTAAAGCAGCGGCTTTAGGCCCCAAAAAATGAACCAAAAATCCCCAAATTCAGTTACGAAAACATACAAAAAAAAACAAAAATCGATCGATTATACGAAGAATCAAAAGCAGATGAAGGAGATACATACATATATATATTATACACATAAATTGTGAGAAGCACCATATTAACCAACAGCACACTTGGATTCAAGCATAAATTTGAAACACAAATACAAAAAAAATTAAATTTACTCGGAACCTTCGACTTCTACTAGTGAATTTCTATGCTGTGACTTCTGAGAGAGACGAAAAAACGGATGAATCTGTCAGTTCATAAATTGCAGAGCTTCCATTGAAGAGGATCTTTCAAATTATTGGAGAAGGAAATTGAAAAGATTTGAATAGAACCGGAGTCGGGTTCGGGTTGTCGGGTCGGATCCTCGAAGGCTTGGGCGGATCAGTTAAATCAAATCAAATCAACAATTGACAACTCACAAGTTATTTATTACTCCTTCCATTCAGTTTTACTCATCGTTATTTTATTTATCGAGATCAACCGACATAAACTTTGATCAATATTTTAAAAAATAATTTTTCATCATATTAATGTGAGAAAGATTGAAACTTATAATATTTTTCATATATTTTTCAACTATCTAAATTTTATATTTTAAATATTAAATTTAGGTATTTTAATTTAGCTTTAAAATTAAGCCAAGTTGACCTTGAAAAATGAAATAATAACAAATAAAACTGAACAGAAAGAGTACTATTACTACTACGTTATTAAGTTAATTAATTGTTATACAAATTGTAACTTTATTTAATTAGCATTAATGATTAATTATTATACAAATTGTAAGTATGTTTATTACATGTTAAATTACTCTTACAAAAGCAGCTTGATGCATGAAATATTTTGTATACACGCATGATTAAATATGAGTGACTGTTTTCATAGTTTGAACCCATAAATTATAAATTTGTAAATCATATGAAAATAACTTTATTGTTGTTGTAAGATTCTCTTTCACATATTAAAATTATGTAGTTAATATTAGATTATTTTACACTATAAAATGCATATAACCTAAATCATATACTTTGCCTTC
>JAOTQJ010000002.1:18536513-18547128 GCA_025642045.1 Solanum sejunctum | reverse complement strand
TATTAAAATTATGTAGTTAATATTAGATTATTTTACACTATAAAATGCATATAACCTAAATCATATACTTTGCCTTCCTTATGAATCTAATGTGAGTCGATATGCATAGGCTCAACTTAAATATGACAAAATTCGTAATGGAAGACTTATTAGAGTTCCACTAATCACTGTTAGAGTCCTCTCTAGTCCTTATATAGACAGATCAGACAGTTATTGTGGTAGTTCTCTCATTGCATTGATATGGCTCAATAAGGTATACAATCAATTGTATTCTTTTTGTCTCCTAGTATCACGTTTGGCCTTGATTTAGTACGATTATATTTACTTTCATTGAGCCCTACAAACGAATATCACATATTGCGCATAAAAATCGAAACAAAATTTAACATCGAAAAATAGAGACATAGAAAATGTATTAAGTCAAATTAATTAGGACTAATAAGTTATTGAGTTGAATTTTGGGATACTTCTGGGAAAATGCTTTTGTACCTAAATATAGCTCTTGCTATATATAATATATGGTCCAATTACATGAATTTCTTGCAAATATTCAAATATAAGAAATTTTCAAGAGTGAGAACTACTTGGAATTGAAATAATAATAATAATAATAATAATAATAATATCCAAGATAATTTAGAAATGTTCAACAATTCCTAAGGTCATTTCATGCTTTTTTTGTGTAAAACAAATCATAAAGATTCAAACCACTTACAATACCAATACACCACTTCATTTTAACATAAAGACATATATTTTATTAATTTATGGACAAATGTGATTAAAATAAAACACTCGGATAGGACTATGAGTCATTTGCCTTTATTTTGTGCTGGTTTTTACTTTATCTTTTTAATAACAAATAATTTTGTTCCAAGGGTACAAGTTTACATAAAATATAATAAATAGCCTAGGCTTGAAATTTAATATGATCAAATAGTTATATTTTATATTATCACACGGCATAACCCCAGCTATGTGGACCTAGAGGGAGGATAGAGGCGAACGAGATCGAATTATATATGTATATTTATTAAATTGTATGTGCATATCTGTCAAATAATTATATATGTGTAACTAATATACATATGTATTTGTATATCTGGCAAGTGAAATTGGGAGAGGGAGGAGAGAGGGCAGAGAGTGGAAAGAGACGATTTGTTACGTATATTTGTCAAATTATGTGTATATCTATCAAATAATTGTATATGTGTAACTAATATACATATGTATTTTTATATTTCGCAAGCGAGATTGGGAGAGAGAGGAGAGAGGCGAGCGAGATCGAGAGAGGACAAAGAGTGGAGAGGCGATTTTTTTTGTATATATGTATGTATCAAATTAACTATGTATCTCTGTCAAAATAATTTTATATATGCAGTTGGTATACATATATATTGTATAGCTGACAAGAAATTGGAGAGAAAAGGAAGAGTGGAGAGAGAAAATAACAACAAAATTCTAACTACAGCTATAAATTATAATTTTTTTCAAAGTAATTGAATAATATAAATACATATCATATGTTTTGCATAGTAAAATTATATTTCCCATATACATTAGGCTTGATATTTTGTGAATGACAACCATCTAAGTTAATTTCCCATTTATTAAGTAGCAAAAGAGAGGAGGTTATTCAAAGCCCAAACACTAGTGGCCCATTGATTCTAATATAGAGGTTGAAATAGAGGAAGTAATCTCTATATGCTTTGTATTCAACATTATTAGATAGGGAAACCTTCATCATATGATACATCTTATTCCAACCCCCAACCCCCCTACACCACACACTCCAACGTTTAGAGAGGATAATGTGTACACAGACCTTATCCTCACCATTATTTCCAATACACCTTGGCTCAAGTAAAGAAGGTATGAAAAGAAAATCCATTTATATATAAACATATCACTCCATTTCAAGTCTGATAAACTTCCACTTCCTCCAAGAAAGTCCAATCCAACTTATGAGACTTTTGACAGTTAAACATCATAACTTAAGTTCCCATCAAGAGTAAGCAAGAACCCATCATTATTCTGTCTACATATATCAACATCATACTATTGGAAACACAGAAAGATAAGGCTATTCAAGGATGGAATACTAAATTCTCATAACTTTGAGCATCAAATTACATCAGAAACCACTCAAATGGTCTTTTACATCTTTCCAACAGATCAGTTTCTACCACTAAATTTATTCCAAAAGACAACATGTCACAGAATCAAATCTCAAATGAAGTAACTTCATGTCAAAGATCATCAATTGATTTCAGTACAATGAAATAAGGTACAAGCTTATCTTCAGGTCAAGAAAAGTTAAGAATAAAATTCAAACAGAAAACAACAAAATAGTCAAGATTCTTCTGAATTCAAGACTGACTTCCTCTGCTCACTGTTTCTCGGTTCACAGTTGTCTTGCCCCCGAGAAATCATGTCAAGAAAAGAAGAATTAAATGCAGTTACTATTTACCAGAACCTTACTTTTGAAGATGTCAAGGATCAGTAAAATGAAGAATTAGAATGTTTCTTTACGGCGGTGGTGTCTAAGCTAGCTTGAGCATACCTCGACTAATTTGATGGGTACCCACCAAGGCTTGAGTAGGAAGAAATCAACTAGTGTTTTTTGCCTCCATCCATGCACTCAATTATCAATCTGGGAATGGGACGTAGGGTCTTCACCAAGATCTGCACCAGCACCTGTTACTTCGGGTCCAGAGACACGAGGAACACATTTATCCTTCATCATTTCTGCTGGGGATTCTTTGACAAGAGATTGCACCCATGACAGATCAGGCTCTTTTCCATTGTTACCAAGCTTAAATGATGATGACTGCCTTAGCCTACCGGAATCCTCACTATTGACAGCCCAGTCTGGCTTTCCCGTAGCTGTACCCCACTCTGACCAAGTACCAGCTGGTGGCCCAACAATAGCAGAAACATTGGAGCCAAGATCTCGAGAGCTGAGACTTCTAAATTGCTGCTGCCTGTCACGTTGCGCTAGTATTGCTACACGGGAATTTCTTGGTGAGATTGGCTCCATTGCTCGGGGTGATATCCTCCCCGGTGATGGAACTCCAAATGAGGCCTGTAATAGAGGATTATCAATGTTTTTTGGCGAGAAATTTGTATTAATGCAGGAAAACAGGCTCTGCTGCTGCTGCTGAAATGGACTGGAAACTGCTGAAGTGTGGGTAGGGGAAAAAACAGCTTGAGCTAATGCTTGATCAGAATATCTCGGAGATGAGCTCTCTGCGGAAAGATAATCCTCAAGATTTGCACGGGTAGGGGTCATAGGACGAGCGGAATGGTTGAAATAATTAGAATTCATGCTGCTGCGCTGGGACAGGCAGGAAAACTCATTTAGGAGCTGTTGTTGCACATCAAAATCTGGATATGCACTCAGGTCTGCAGCATGTATACCTCTACTGTTGAGTGATGACCGCAGGCGACTCGAATGAACAAAGCTGCCAGGAAGATGCAAGGGTGGGGCGTTTTGTTGGGCCCAACCCATGCTTGAAATTCCATTAGCAGAAGGTGAAACTGGAGGTGTGAAAGGTGGTGGCGACATGACAGAGACCGAGGAAGGAGAACCTGGCATGAGGCCCATGGCTGCAGCAAAATCCATAGCATTGGCAGCAGCAGTATTCCCACAAGATGAGGGAACAGCAGAACCAGTAGAGACATAAAGCGGTCTTAGATCCTCCTGCTTGTGGGCAAAGAAGCAAACTCTTCTGTTACAATCTATACCATCTTTGCAAAGCCGAGTTCGATATTGAGCAGGGTGCAGCCAGCACTCAAAGACCCCGTGAGCGTATTCACACATGTCCCCACGTTGGCAAGCTCCCTTGCGGAACTCGGGGCAAGGTACACAACTGTAGTGGAATTTTCTTGGATCCCTTCTTCGAGCATTTTCGCCTGGATGCAGAAATGGACATTCAGTCCAGTCATGGGAGTATGCACGAGAGCAAGGTTTGATCTTAAATGAGAACATCCTGAATTCATCTGACGAATATATGTCATTTTTTATGTCAGGCAAAGAGGGGTCAATAGGGTATTCTTTCTTTTCGGGTATAGAATACACTGGGAGGTCACTGGACTTTGCACTCTTTGGGGAAGAAGGTGGCTCTGAAGCAGAAGATGGTGATCTATTTCCAGGAGAAGGCGAATGTGGAGGAGAATTTGAGCTTGAAGTGGACACTGACACCCGCAGCTTGCAGTCCCCAATTGCATTAGTCATCAGAAGGCTTTCTAGACATGATTTAACCTGCTGAAATCTAGGAGACACAACTATAACATCAATAGGGTAATGACCATTGATATCTTTACAGTGTGGGTCAGCACCGGCTCCTAAGAGAAGTTTGACAGCTTCTGCAGCATTCACAGATCCACCAGAGGCAGCACAGTGAAGGGCAGTGCTCTTATCATGGCCACAAGAACGATTCACATCAACTTCAGGTAGAGACAGAATCTGCTTTAGAGCATCAATACTGCCATACGTAGCAGCAACCATCAAAGGAGTTCTATGATCAAGAACCATTTGCTTCGAGCCCTTTTGGCGCCCATACCAGAGTCCCACCTCATGAACACTAGCTACGTCACGCTCGATCCATCTTTTGAAGGCCTCTATATCATTGTTGGCAGCAAGTTCAAGCAAGCTGGCAAAAGTATCTTCAGTTTCAACAGTTGGATTATTCATAGTCATGTTTGCAATCCAACAGTTACCAAGTAGTTGGATATAATCTGGGTTTTAATAGCTGCAACAGGAAACATATTTGTAAGCTGTTAGATTTCATGTAATATCTATTTATGGTTGTCATATGATTAGACCATATGCGTGTGTGCAGCCAAGTACTATTGTCAAACATAGACAGGGCTCTAACAACTAAGTAAAATGTTATAGATTCATAAACAGTAATAAAATCCCATGAATTCTAATAAGGAGAAAAAGGAACTATGCCCCTTAAGGTTGGCGAGAAGACAATAAAAGAATTGAGCTTGAACACCTATTTATGACTCCAAGGACAACAGAAAAGGCACGAATCACATAAAAAGAAAACAGAATAATCTGTCATAGTAGGCAAGTGAGAAATTTACATAGTAGTGTAGTACTACTTTTCTAAATTGAAATATTGTCAAAAAATAAAGGGGAAATTCCACATTTCAGACTCAAAAGAGTTTTTGTTTTTGTACTTCATTTTCTTGAAACCTAATGGGATCATTCAAACATTGGGAACACTTACCATTAGTAAACTATAAATATAGCACTACTAATGATAAAAGATCTTTTCAATAAGAAATAAAGGAAAATCACTAAAGATGAGAACCAGAGAAATTCTTTGAAATACCACCGAGAGGAAGCGGGTCATCTTTGAAGTCATCATTCATATAAGGACAGATTAACATTACAGCAGGTTAGATATTTTGTAAGCTGTTAGATTTTTATTTAGTTTTTCTTCGGACATGAGTTAGACAGTACGCGTTGTGTGTACATCCAAGTACTCCCTCCGTTTCATATTTCTCGGCCTCTATACCAAAAATAGATGTCTCATTTTACTTGCCAAATTTAGAAAATCAAGAGAGTTTTATTATATTTTCCCCTTTCTACCCATATAAGTATTAAGTATCTACACTCTTCCAAATTATTGAAGTCATAATATCCAGAGCCTATTAAGTACATGGTTAGCTTCACCGACCCCTCTTCTTTACTCTTATTACTTCCGAGACTAGTAGGACCAAACACAATGACAAATCACTGCTTTGTTCCTTGAATTTTAGGAATCATATAACATTAAGTAAAATACACCTCTAACTAAAGTTTTCTTAAAGGGTGTGCTAGATAAAACACGGGCCAAGTAATATGAAACGGAGAGAGTACTATCTTCAAATCATAGACACAATTGGTTAGAGCTCTAACAACAAATGGAAATGCAACAAAATTCATAAACAATTATAAACCTCCCATTAATTAATCCTAATAAGGAGAAAAAGGAACTAAGCCCCTTAATCTTCACGAGAAGACAATAAACGGATTGAGCTTCAAACATATTTTCTGACTCTTAAGACAACAGAAAAGGTACATATTACATATAAAAAAGAAAACACAAGAATCTGTACTAGGTAAACAATACAAAATACAAAGTCATTTTCACTATTTCAAAGTCAAACTTTTCCCTTTACGTTAACCTTCATTTTCTTGGTAACCTAATGGGGTATGCGTACACTTTGCCTTAGACCCCGCTTGTAAAATTCCACTAAGTATATTGTCGTTGTTGTTGTACTTTCGTAGCCCATATACATAAATTATACACTAACTATACATATATTGAAGCTTTTATTCTTCAATCAGAATATACAAAAACTTACCCACTAATTCTAGATACAAGAAAAAGATCAAAAGGGTTTAGAATATCCACCAAACCCCCCCACCCCACCCCCAAAAAGCCCCTAAATTGAATTCAATCTTTACATATTTATCAATGTTTTTAGTTAAAATCAAAAACGGGCAAACCAAATTGAACAACACCAGACCAAAAAAACAAAAAAATAAACCTGACCCATCAGAACCCATTTCAAACTAAACCATGAAGTCCTAATTTTGCAACAAAATCAAAAAAACACAAGAAATTAAAGTGAAAAAACAGTGCTTTCTCACCAAATTCTCAGCAAAGAGAGCAAAACTTTTAGCACCATGAACAGCTCCTCCACACCATTTCTGTATATATAGCTATGGAGATGTATGTATAGAGAGAGAAAGAAGTAGAGAGAGAAAGAAGGGAAAACGAGAAAGTGATGATAACACAAAGAACAACTTCTCTTCTCCCTTTTCTAGTACTTAGCCATTTTCTATGCGCTCTCTTTATCTCAGTAATGCGCGGAGACTTTTTTTTTTAAAAAAAAAAGATATATTATGAATTAAAATTAATACTAATATATATTTTTTACGTTTTTCAAATTATTTATCATACTTTATTTTAAATTATAAATATTTTAAAATAATCATCTTTACGATTCATTAGAAACAATTTAAAACGGACGAAGTAATATGTAAAATAGTTTAAAAAAATAACTTAACTGTTCATCTATTATTACTTTCCTTTAATTTAATAAAAAAGTTTACATTTTTTATAAAGGAAAAATTATGCGGACAAGCAAAATATATTAATTAATTAGCTAACATATTTATAGTTTGAATTAATTATGGTTCGCAGCAAACATCTAGCTGTAATTACAGTTTGAATTTTGTACAATTTGCATAATTTATACAAACAATATGCATGATTATATAAAAGTTGTACGCGAATCAAATTGCATAGAAAAATATACAAATACTACGAATTGTATAGTAAATTATACAGATGTTGTGCACGAATTGAATATCGAAATATATAAATACTATACAAAGACTGCGAATTGTAATGCGAATTATACAAATATTGCGCAAATTATACAAACATTACTATAACTATAATTACAAAATGTAATTACTCAAATTATACCTATGGAGCATAATTATTCTTTATATATTTGACATTATAAAATTTACTCTAATAAAAAAGACTCAAAAATCTCGTTATAATCAATGATGAAAATTCAATTATATTTAGAGACCATTCCACAATTTAATTTCGTAACTTTCTGGTAACACAACAATAAATTTTTGTAGTAGTCGTAGCTCTTAAGGTTTCCTTCAAATTAATTTTTAAGGAAGGACAATTTAGTATACATAATCTATCCTGGTTATAAGCATTAATGACTAATTTTATAATTAAAATCTGTAACCTATAAATTACACTGAAACAATATAATTGATCAAAAAAAATATATTAGGCATGCATAATAGCCTAATTAGCAATAATACAATATTTTAAGATTAATAGAGGTGAAAAGTGCTAACTCAACAAGCACAATTGTTAAAGAATGGATAGAATAAAAAATAAATTTAAGAAATATTATTAACGTGATAATGCTAAACAAATAAATAAACAATTTCGACATATATACACTGTTAAAGTTTGTTGATTTCACGTAAAATGGGATGAAATATTAATTAGTATATATTATTTTAGAATATCTGTTAAGTAACATATTAACAAACTTGTACATAATTAAAGATTATCATGCTAAAATGCTTTCATCACTTCAATTATGTTATTCTTTTGAGTGTGCATGTGCAATAAATCGTATAATATATGATTATTTGTCCTAATGATAGTGTTTTTGATTTCATTCCTATTTCAAGTTCATTAGTAATTATTTACGATCGGTGGTTGGTAAAAAGAAAAGTTGTGCATATTGCTTTTTTAGAATGATTTGATCTATTAATGACACCTATGTGAGATAGTCTCGATTCGTATCTTGGAGAGATATAAATTATATTAGACAAGTTTGATGCTACTAGCTAGCTTGACTGAGAAGACGTTGGTAAGGGTAATTGATATATCTCTAACGTTTCTTATAGGATACCACCTACTATACTAACTCAACAATCTTTACGATATTTTGACACTATTTATTACCGCTAAAAGTTAATTTTATTGTAATGACATGTCTAAATTCATATTTTGTCATTTTAAAATATTTATTTGGTTGTCTGTCCAAATAGATTTCGTAACGTCCCTATCTTCAAATGGCAGATACTGAATGAAAACTTTACAGAATTTTTTTTTCAAAAAAAAAATCTAAAGTTTAGTTATAGTCAAATAACTTAGATATTTTTGCCAAATTTACTCGACTTATAAATATCACATTTTAGACGAATATATTTTTCTGCATGATAAATTTAACTAATTTTTGAAATTGTCAGTATCATTTTTAGTCAGTCGATTTTTTAAAATAAATTGACGCACCTAACCTTAATAGATTGTAATCGTCAATGGGATGAATGCGGTAATTGTTTGAGTAAATTATATAACTAGGCAAACATATGATATATATTTATATTATACAATTATAATTTATAAAAATACAATTTATAGTTATAGTTAAAATTTTGTTGCTAGTTTTTCCTTCTTCTCTTCGTCTCTCTCCTCTTTCTCTGCAATATCTTGCCAGATATACAAATACATATATATAATAATTGCATATATATAATTAATTGACAGATATACATATCCAATTCAACAGATGTACATATACCATCTGCCTCTCTCTCCGCTCTCTGCCTTCTCTCACTTGCCTCTCTCCTCCATCTCCCCATCTTGCTTGCCAAATATACAAAATAAACATGTATATGAATTATTCATATACACTTATTTGATAGATATACATACATAATTTGAAAAATATATATATACAAATTCGTCTCTCTTCACGCTCTGTTCACCTCTTTCCTCCCTCTCTCGATTTTCCTCGCTTCTCTCCTATAATATGTAGTTATAAATTATAATTTTAGCAAACTATAGTTATTTTTGCCATATTATTTTTTAAGTGAATTCTTTTTAAAAAACCTCTAATTTTTTTTATTTGAAATTGGCTAGGATACATAAATAAGTTCAAATATATTGAATCCATCTCTCATTATATATAAAATGAATCTATATACTGATTAGTATAATATTAAATTTGATAAATAGTTAAAATCAAAATAAATTTTTTTTTCTTGTGATGGACGTGTAGTGTAAAATCACAAGGATTTCTGACCAAGTTCAGTAATTACTAATTGGACCACTTTGGACAATAAATGAGTAATATCATAATCATAAAACATTTAGTATATCAATAAGTGAAATTTGAATTTCGTAAGTAATTATTTCGAGATAAGTCATTTCACTATGTATATAAGATAATTTATTATATTATTAAATCGTTTGGTTGAAAATAAGTTATTTTAGGATAATTAATCATGAAATAAGCTATCATGTATACTATGGGATAACTTATGCGACACTAACACAAAAATAATGAAATAAATAATTCAATGACTGCTTAATATCTCCAACCAAACATAAAATAAAATAATCAGATATTTTATCTTGAGATTATTATATCAAATACCTCACAGTAAACGTGGAATAAACAATCTAAAGATTACCAACACCTTTAACTAAATACCAAATAAAATAATATCATATTTTATTCTGAAATTATGATATTTTATATCTCACACCAAATAACTCTTATAAGTTAAAGTGAATTTTTCAAAATATTTTACAAATTGCAATATTTTTCTGATTTATGAGTGCCAGGAAAATGACATAAAGGCTTTTAAAGCCCACCTTCAGAATATATCCATGATTACAACCATGGAGGGGCTTAGGGACCGTTCGTACTATATTTATTTAATATTTTATTCAGTGACAGAGCAAAGATTATCATTAAAATGATATTTGGTAGCAGGAAGATAATCTATGGATTATTTATATGGTATTAGATAATGCTATGTTTGGTAGGATTTTTGAGATTATGTATAATTAATTCATGAATTAATTAATACATCATATATGGTATTAGCTAATAGCTTTCATTTGGTGGTATTAATTAATACCTTAGAATAATACCGTGGATTAATTATACAAAGACAAATATTCCTCAAATTCTTTTATATTTTTTTTATATTCTTAATTTTATGTTTTATATTTGTAGTTTAGTACTAGTAAATTTGTTTAAATAAATTAGC
>JAOTQJ010000002.1:18515468-18530977 GCA_025642045.1 Solanum sejunctum | reverse complement strand
TCTAAAATAACTTTAAAATGTTCATTTCACCCGCAATGAAATAATTTCTAGCCACACAAATATCTATGACTTATTTCAGACTACAAATTTTCAAAGTCCTAATTTCTTTCTTAACCTCCATGTCAAGTCAAACTAACTCATATAAATTGAGATATAAAAAATATTAATCTATGCAAATTGTGTTAAATAAACTTCTAACGGTGAAAAATCTAGCGTTGAAGAATAAAAATAAATAACTAAATCTCAATTTTTTTTTAAAAAAAGAGATTAAATGTATTAAAATTAGAATTATAGCGGGGTTATAGTTTTAAAATTTACTTAATATATCTAAATAATTTTAGTTTCTAAAATCCAACAAGGATACATTCAAAAAACTTTGAATTTTTAAAAAGATAAACCCGATGTATTATGTGCAGAGGCTATTTCGAAGATTTGTACCTATGACCTTCGAGTTACATGACAACAATTTACATTACAACAATTTTATTAGGAATTTTTGAATTTTTCATAGTAATAAATAAATAATAGATGAAACGTACCTCAATTTTCTTCATCCAAGAAGTAGCTTTTTGTACCTCTTCACTTTCCCATCCACTAATCACAGCTTCTTCACGTTTAAACCTATTATTAATCTTCGATATTTTAGAAGTTTGCCATGCATTAATCTTCGATTCAACTTCTTCTCTTTTCACCCTTTGAACACTATTGACTTCACCAACATGCCTAGAAAAATTATTATTATTATTAATCATTCTTCGCGGAGGCGAAGAAGGATTAATAATAACTGGATCCAAAGTATTACTATAATTATCCGGCACAATAGCCAACGGATTTGTCTCTTCTATTTGCTCAGTATCCTCGCCTATGCTCCCCAAATTATTACTATTACTATGATTGTTGACCTCGTTCTCCGAGCCATGATTGTTGGTGATCGACGATCCAGCGAGAACGAGGGCGTTGAATTCCCGGCTCATGGTGGAGAAATATTCGCTTGATGCTAATTCGGAGATCGACGATGATCGGTGGCTACTTGTTTCCCAAGTTTCAAAGCGACGGCCACGATTTGATGGAGGTCTAGGTGGGGTTAGAGCGTGGATATCTCTGATTTGATCATCTTCGTCATGATTATTTTCTCTGACGCTCGTATTAGTGTTGGTGTTGGTGCTAGTGCTTGCTAGGGTGTTAGGTCTTTGATAATTCAACATATCAAAAGATTTTTCTAGTTTAACTTTTTTTTTTTTTTTTGGTTTTTAGTGTATATTTGTGTTGTGAGGTAATAGAAGTGGAAGGAGGAGATGGAGATGGAAGAGGAGGTGGGGTTAAGTACAAAATTATTTAAGGTGAAGAGAGAAAATAATTTAAGATATGATGGACATTTTTTTTTTTTTAAATATGATTAATCTCAGAGTTGATGATAAAAACATATTTAAATTATTACTCTTTTTGTTTTAATTAAAAATAATATTAATTGATTTCATGTGGAATTTTTAGAAAAATAAAGAATTTTTTTTTTAATTTTGTAGTCTTAAATTAAAATTATGTCAAATATATTAAAGTAATTTATAATTTTATGATTTTAAACATACTACGTGAAAAGTTGAAATCAAAATGTTATAAAAAAAAGCAATTATTTTTTTTAAATAGACTAAAAAAGAAAATAAATTATTATTTTATAAATGGACACAATAGTCTTTCTATGAATTTCATACATTACATTAAATATGAGTTGTTTAGATGGTATGCACCCTCCACCTTTGATATCAAAGTTATAGGTTCAGCCATCAAGCATTATAACAAAAAACAATGTTTAGCGGTAATAAATATAGTCATTTTTTCCATCAATCTCGAATAAAATTAAAAATTTATTATTTTTGGATTTTGAGATATGATGGAATAAAACAAAATGACTTTTTAAACTATTTGCACTTCTTTCAATTGTGAAGTAGCACTTAGTCAATGTAACTTTCGACGCTCATCATGGGTCATCTAAAAACAGTGCGCTATATTTTTAAACATAGGGGTTAGACTGTGTATATTCAACCTCCTCTTACCTCGTAATAGACGAGAATCTTTGAAGCTTTAGGATAATTTTTATGTTATTTGTAAATATAGTCATTACAAAGAGAGCTAAACGCTTTACCAACATTAATTTAGTTGTTTTGAATCCGATGCTGCTACAGATTTTAGAAATATTTACCAAGAGTAATAATTACCTAAAAGAAAATATCTTTACCAGCAATTAAGCTAGTTTTGCTAAATATTATTTTTGTTATAATGAAGGGAGCAAAAATAATGGGAGCTCCCATTTTTTAGGATCAATTAATATCTCGACGATTCAAGTATAATTAGCGTTTATGGGCCATTTTTCAGGCATATATTTTAGAAATAGTTACTTATTTTTAGAAAATATATCATTTTTTTAAATAAAAAAGAATACTGGATAAAATTTTATCCTAATTTGTTTTTTTTCGATTGAAGGGAACTTTTAAATGACATTTGGATGGAGAAAAAAAAGTATAAAATCTTTTTTCAATTATTCTAAAAACTAAAAAAGAAAGAAAAATTAATGTTTTCTCCTCACCATTTAAATTGTAAAAATCACTTTCCTTTTTTTTTCCCTCAAAGTAGTGTCGGCCAGAAATATTTTGCATTTGAGGAGCCCACAAAATAGTAAAGTAGGTAATGGTGGATTAATGGCGGTTCATCGATCATGAAATAATTATAATTTTTTTTATTTTTAATTAGAAAATTTAAATTCAAGCTCTTGCAATTATAACAATAACGAAATAATAACAACATTACGCAGTCTGATTCCTATATTTAAAAATATAACACGATTTTTTTTGGATAATCCATGATGAACGTCGAAAGTTGCATTGACTAACTGCTATTTCACAATTGAAAAAAGCGCAGACAGTTTAAAGAATCATTTTGCTTTATTCCATCATATCCCAAAGCAAAAAATAGTGAATCTTTGACTCATTTCGAGATTGATAGAAATATAATAATAACGAAATATTCAATAAAATTCTATAAATAAAATTAAAAAATAAAATATATATAAATTTTGTTATTATCTTATAAAAATAAACAAAATTATTTTGAAAAAATCCTGGATTCAAACAAGAAAAAATGATAGCATTATCCTAAAGAATGAGTTACATGAATTGAAAGCTCATTTTAAATTAAATATTGGACACCAAATAAAATCACTAACAATAAATAAAAATGTCCATGTGGAGTCCATTTATTGGTTAATAATAAACTCTTTCCTTAGTCAATTTCAACCTAGAAGATTGACCTTGTAATTGTAAGATCATGGACACGTGTACGACAAATTACAAATAAAATAGGGATAATTAGCATTTTAATCCCTAAGGTATTGGATAATTTAGATATAGTTTTTATGATATATAACTCGACATATTTAACCTTCGATGAATTTAAATTTTATTTCACCAATATTAATCATGCAAACTTAACATAACATATTAGTAATTTCGTATTGAGATGTTTAGTAATAACGAAAAAATTGTAAATATTCATGACAAGAGGATTACAAGTGCACAAATTTAAATGTATTTAGTCTGATATATATTTATCAATCTCGGATGGAGCCAAAGATTAATTATTTTTTAACTTTAGAGTATGATGGAATAAATTAAAATAGTTCTTTAAACTGTCTGCGCTTCTTGCATTTGTGAAATAACAGTTAGTCAATGCAACTTTCGACGCTCCTCATGGTTCATTTGAAAACAACCGCTTTATATTTTTAAAGATAAGAGTTAGGCTGCGTATATCCGACCTTCCCTCATTTCGCAATGAGCAGAAGTCTTTTGAGATACTGGGGTATATTGATAATGATGATGTAGTCTGATATCACAGGAACTAAATATAATTTATCGAAAATTTGAAGGGCTTCGTGACAAAAGGATTAAAAGTACAAATTCAAATGTATTTAGTCCAATATCGCAAGGAATTAAATAGAATTTATCAAAAATTTGAAGGATTGAATGTACTATTAATTCGATAAAATATTAAAGGGCTATAAAGATGCCCACGTCACAGGTAATAATCAATATTATCAAAATCACTAAAAAAGGACTAATAATATTATAAAATATAATTAGTGATTAAGACATAAAAGAAAGTTCAAAGAAGCTTACTTTTACTTTTTGTTATTGTAAAACTTTTTAAATTTTCCAATCAAATATAGTGATGTGAATGTGAGTGGGGAGAAAAAATATGGTGGAATATGACATTTATATATTAATTATTTATTTTTGTTTGTTGTAACAAAGGTAAATAACAAGTGTTTACCATGATATTGGAACATATTAGTACATGAAAAGGATGTTTTAAATACTTTTAAAATTGTTTTTTTGTTTATGTTTATCATAGTTGGTGATCTCCATGGTGACTAATCTTTTATGAAAATCGACATTTGAAGTTGATGTTTTGTACATATTGATAATATTATTACTTGATATCGAAATTTTATAGGATTTTATATGAATTTTATTTTAGATTTTTTGAAAGTTACTCTACTCTAAAGGCATAGGTATACTTATATAAAGAATATTATATTCTCTTGAAAAAATATTTTAAATATTCGATAAATTTTGATTTATTTATTAAGAGATCAAAATATATTTCAAAGAGGTCAAAATGTTTGAAAAATATGCCATTATTGGCCCTGAAATCATGAAAAAATGTAATGACAGAAGAATCAGGGAGAAACAGATTTGTACACATATGCTTATTAATAAATTTTTATTTCTTTATATTTTATTTGTAATTTTAATTTATTTTTCATCATATTAAAATTTATTGTAAACAACTACAAATTTGATCACTTTGATGGGCCAAACATCCCACATTCACGTAGGTTCTGAAGGACTGTCATACCATAAGGGATTTGATGTAGACTCCATACCTTGAAAACATCATTACTCAGTACTTGAACTTGTATTCTATAGGTCATATGTAGATAATTTTATCGTTGATGAAAAAATTCTTTTCAAAATTGTGAAATAATATTATTTTTCCTTTTTTAGAAATGAAGGTTGGAGAAGACGTTGGGGAGGACGATGTCATCGTAGAAAATTAACGCGTAAACTTTATCAAGAAAATTAATTAGTAACATAATTTTTCTGAATAATAATTTGATGATAAATGAATTTGTCAAAATTGTTAGCACTCTCCCTTTTTCTTTTTTAATTTTTTTTATTTACGAAACAACCAACGTATACCAACTTATAATAATGGTTGAGATCATTTTGGCACACCTCAACAAATTACATAAGATACATACTTGATACTACCTTCCACCAGTACAAAATACTGAATAACTCTGTTCATCAATCATCGCGACTTGAACAAATATTAAGAAAGCACATAGGATGTTTTGTTTTCGCTTGAATTTAAACCTTAGACTTCATAATTCTCAATTACTTCATTGACCACTGAGCGACGCCCTCGAGTGCATTTTAGAAATGACAATAGAGGATTTTATATATCATCCATTATTTGTGTAAGTTGATTCTCTTTTTATGACAAATGGATGATCAAGATATAAATTAAAAGGAATAGAAGGAAGTAGCCATATAGTATCCAATAATAAGGGTAAAACAATATGGACTAAAATTGTGAAGAGCCCAACTCAATATTTCTCTCATTTTTTGGACTCACACTAAACCAGTCTTTTCCAACTTTGTGTTTTAACTTAATAAGCAAATAACACAACTCACAGAGACAGCAAATAATTCCTTGATCTGCAGGAAATAACAATAAACATCTTTTCTTCTCCGATTGATTACACGATATGTTCAGAGCAGTCGATCAGTATGAAGTTCATTCACCTGGTTATCTGTATTGTAGCATCTATATCATTCCCACATTTTGCCTCCTATGTTGCTTGCACTCACCAAGAAGCACCCGTGTCAGATGCTCCAAGGTACACTGCTTTTGGAGGATCCAACATGCACCCATCGTTTGAGCAACATAGCTCACTGGCTTTACTCTCTTAACACAAGTCTCACCCCCTCTCCGAAACCAAAGGGGAAAAAGAGACAGTTCTAGAAGTAGGTCGTACGTAGTATATTTCATGGAATGATATTACCAAAAATCTCTGCAAGAACACGTGCCGTTTACAAATCTGTGAAACCTAACTCTATCCCTAACAATTATCTCTCTGTTGTATAATCTACTAATGATGTTGGTCACTTCATGGCAATCCCTACAGACCCTAAGGTTCTTCACTACCCTAATCACTGTCGGTGCTTTTGTCTTCAAAGGCCAAAAGCGATAGCTAACCTTTCACTGTGCTCACAAAGTGCAATCTCCTTCTCTTCGTCACTGACATTGTGCAAAACAGGAGCAATCCAAGGTTCATGTCCTGTGGCGTATACCCTTTGGGATATATCCCTTAGGACCTCTTTGATCTCCTCTGCTTCGGGGTGTGACCAACCACCCATCACAAACTCGTGCATGAAACCGTCAACTTCAATGGAACTGCATCCTGGCATAGCCTTAATACCTTTGTCTTTCATCTGTTTCCTCAAATGCCGCATTTTCTCCCAGTCCGATACTGATGCATACAGACTAGAGAGTAGGATATAGTTCTCTGCATTCCATGGTTCTAATTCAATGAGATGGTGACCGATAATTTCACCTTTGTCCAAGATCTTGTT
This sequence comes from Solanum sejunctum, assembly GCA_025642045.1. Lineage (NCBI taxonomy): Eukaryota > Viridiplantae > Streptophyta > Magnoliopsida > Solanales > Solanaceae > Solanum > Solanum sejunctum. The sequence continues at coordinate 18,524,285 of JAOTQJ010000002.1, read as the reverse complement.
CTTTTTGCACCCAACAAGTAATGTACGCAATATAGCTGGACAGGGGTCAAGTGGCATGGATTTGACAAATGAATAAGCTTCATCAATTAAGTTTGAACGGCTCAACAAATCTACCATGCAGCCATAGTGCTCTAAAGATGGCTCAATCCCAGACTCAATCATGCTTTCCCAATACCTTTTCCCTTCAGAAACTAGTCCACTATGAGCACACGCCATAAGAACCCCAACTAGTGTCACATGGTTAGGTTCCACCTGAAAAAAATATTCAAAAATAAGGGAAGCTGCTAACGTTCAATACACCATAGTTTCACCATTCAATGATAGGTTATTGTAGTAAATACATAAAACACTACTCTATCCATTTCAATTTGTTCGTCTTACTTTCCTTTTAAGTCCTTTTAAAAAATAATGCCTCTTTCACACGCTTAAGACCACATGATTAAATGACATATTGGTACATTCGACATATCTTTAGTTTAAGTCTACAAGATTCAAAGTCTTCTTTATGTTCTTAAACTCCGTATCAAGTCAGAACTAGACAAACAAATTGAAACGGAGGGAGTACAGTTCAATTCATCTGAGTTTTATGTAAACATTCAACACCAAGCCTAATAAGAACAAAGTCATGGACTCCTTGAATGTAATATGTACATCAAGATGATACCTTTAATACAACATTATTCAAAATAATTGGGTTACCTTAGCTTTGTTCATCCTGGAAAAGGTCACCAGTGCATATTCTGCAAGACCATTTACTGCCAAGCCAACTATCATTGAGCTCCATGCCTTGGCATCTTTAAAAGGCATTGCTTCGAATATGTCAATAGCTTTTTCGATGCATCCACACTTTGCATACATATTAACAAGAGCAGTACTAAGCTCAAGATCATTCTCAATCGATCTCTTGTCAATATACGCGTGCACCCACCTCCCCAAATCTAACGCCCCGGACATAGCACAAGCCGAAATCACACTAACCATTGTAACCTTATCAGGCAAAACTTCCGTCTTCTGCATTTCCCTAAACAAACTAAAAGACTCATTTACCATCCCAAGTCTTGAATACCCACTAATCATCGCACTCCAAGAAACCACATTTCTCTCAGGAATTGCATCGAACACCTTCTCTGCCAACCCAATTTCCTCACATTTCGCGTACAAATTCAGCAAGGAAGTCTGAACAAAGGGGCTCGATCCAAACCCAGATTGAACAACATGCTTATGCACTTGTTGCCCCTCATTAAACGCCGCCAAAATAGAACAAGACTTCAAAACAAAAGCTAAAGTGAAAGTGTTCGCTTTGGGGTAATTTCTCTTGAGCAATTTCTTGAATATGAAAAGGGGTTCGTTAGAAGGGATTTTGGATTCGAGAAAACCTCTAATGAGAGAATTATAAGAAAATATACTAGGGTTTGGGATTTGGGTAAGGATCCGTTTGGCGTAAGAAAGGCTGCCATTGGGTGAAAGGGCTGCAAAAGTGACAACTTTTGAGAGAATGAAGGAGATTGTTGAATGAGGAAGAAATGAATGAGTGATTATATGGCCATGGATTTGTTGAAGAATTCTCAGATTTGGACATTTTTGAACCAGTGAAACGAGTCTTTCTTCTACTTCTTCCAGCTCTCCGAAATGAGTTGACACTCTTTGGAGGCTAATCAAGAATTTAAAAGAGTTCTAACTTATACTTCCACCAAAATGTTAAAACAAATTAGTGGTATCATTGGGTCTTCGGTGCACTAAGTCTTGAGACACCTAAATCGGATATTGAATTGAAGAATCAAATTTTAAAAAAAAGAATATTGACATCGAATCAAAACTTTAGAGAACTGAATTAGTTTAGTTTCGTTCAATTTTTGGTATTTATGCCTATCGAATATTGAGTCAAATAATAGAACTTCTGAAAAAAAAAATATTGATATCGAACCAAAAAATCAAATTAGTATGATTCGATTCGATTTATTTATGTCTATCCCTAAAACAAACGCATATTTAGAAATGGATCCAGAATTTCATAATATTAATACTTAAAATATTTAGATTTGAATGACTCGCAATCGAAATAAGTGGTAGGTAGTTCAAATCTTAGAGGAAGTCGAAGAGAGGCCATTTTAGTTCTTTTAAAGACACTATGAATGAGCCATTACAGATAATTTGATGCTTCTGAAGTTCGCTTATATCAAATTGTCCAAAAGCTTACCAATCTACCAAATTCATTCATCAATGAATGTTAACACACATATATAGTCAGACATTTTCTGAATTTCAGATGTAACATTTAAAATATTTAGTTTTGAATGATCCGTACGTAGTTAAAAGCGTTAACTACTAACTCAAACTTCAGAAAGAGAGGCTTTTCAGTTCGTTCAAAGGCATTAGAAATGAGCCATTTAAGACGATAAGATAAGTTCGCTCATATCGAATTGTTCAAAAGCTTATCATCCTATTCGAGGGATGAATCTATTATATATTTAAATTTTATGTATTCGTATCTACAAAGTATAGCAAGTATAATTATTCATATGATTTAGTAACTTAAGTTAGTTTATACTTTCATAATTGATGATTTTCAGTATATATTTACTATGACATATTAACTATGTTAATATTATAGATAAAAATTTGCATACTCAACCTTAAGTGAGATAGCCAACAGAAAAGAATTGATCAACATCAGGTAAACCAATAATAACCCTCCAAACATTCCTTGCATGTTCATGAGAGAAACGTGAACAATATAAGATAAAGATTCAATATTTCATAACTATGAATTTGAACAAACTTAAACTTGATATTATGTTCAAAAAATAAATCTTTAACCTTGCTCAACTTTGAAAAGGTAGCTCAAGCACTGTTCAAAATCATATAAAGGAGTCCATGTTGTTAGGCATAAGGAAATTTGATCCCTTTCTATACGATCTTGGACAAATTTTTACCTCTAAATTAACTTGTTACGATATTCATTTTCTTAAAGGATTAATTATTATGGTGACAAAGGTGAGGAGTGATGAATGAATAAAAAAAACTGGATCTCTCTCTATATGATTTTGGATAAATTTTTATCTTTGAACTAACTTTTAAGTTAAAATTAGTTACAATATTCATTTTCTTAATGGATTATTTATTATGGTATATATAATAACATCATGTCTCACATAATAATTATCCAAAATGGACAAAGGTGACGATTGATGAATGAATTTTGGTTCTTAAATTTAATAATGTTTTGTTCCATTCATCGAATTAATTTGAAGCCTAACAAATACGGTTTTGGTTGACTCCTAGTACATAATTTATTAAATTCAATAAACCAAACAAACAAAAAAAAATATTTGCTTTGGAAAACTTTTTGATTTTGTTTTTGAAATTAAATTTGAAGTTTATTAGTTCGCAATCATCATTAATTAATTGTCATTTTTTAGTAATTGTTGCTTTTTTGCTTATAATACTAATTCTAGTGGTTATCAATTGCGATAATGTCATGAAGATAATATATACGCTTCTTCATCAAAGAATGTAGTGCAATAGATAAAATTACTTCTCGTTCAATTTAGATCTTAAATTCGAATTTTGATTATAAGAAAATTCTTACCAGGAAACACTTTCCCACAAATAAATCCTACGGGACGTGAATTTGAAATAATCGGACACGAACACCAAAGATTGAATGGACAACTAACACAAATATCTTTGCTTCATATCTCAAACTACTTACGTTTTTTCACTTACATGCCCCTAAGAAAATATTAACTAAATCAAATTTAACTATTTTATCCTTATTTATATCTCAAGTATAATCTCTCTTCACTAAATATCTACAATACTAATAATATAGAAATTAATTGTTCAAATATCAATTACATCATCTTCTACTTAATATAAACTAATATATAATTTTTCTCGTAATTTATATATTTAAATTTGATAAACCAAGAAATTAAAGTAGATGGTATTTTCATTCATATTTACAACACTTTCACATTTTTAGTATATCAATTTTTATTTTATACACAATTTTTTATTTATACGTTATATTATACAATGAACCTAACATGTAGGACATTTAATATTTGAAGATGATATTGAAAAAGATTGCTTCTTCATTCAATTGAATTAGGGGTTAAAACTTTTTCAAAACGTAAATTAATTAATTAAATGTCAAAGTATTTAAGCACCTTGAAAAAAATATGATATCAAAGGTTACCTATGCTACATATGAATTAACTTAACTTGATAATATAAAAGTTCTATAATTTATACTAGTACTTCATCAAGGTAATTTATTCTTTTTATCTCAAATTATTTATTATAATTTTTAAAAATAGTTATATCAAATTACTAATTATTTTATAAAGTCAAAAAAATTAGTTATTTTTTCTCAGTTCATCTTTGATAATAATTGTTAGTGGAAACTACAAATACATAATTTTAAACATAAATAGAAATGTTTTTTTAAAAAAAAACACTTCTTAAAATTAATATTTTTTAAGAAACTTATAAAAGAGAATTATGATAAATCAAGAGAATAGAAGTCTACGAATTATCGAAAAAAGTCAAAAGCTCTTTCGTCTGAATCTTTTTCATCCAAATTAAAACAACACTCTCTTTGTCTCATTTAACTTAATTTGTGAGGTAAAACACACATATTGAAAAAATTCAAGACGACAAAATTGAAATTATACTTTCCATTATTACCTTCGATGAATTCATAAATATATAGTATAATTTATATACTGAAAAATTTAAAACTTCAATAAATGAAAGGGCAAATACAGAAAAAGCTTCAAACGTTCATCTTAAACTTTAAACAATTCAATTATTTTGAACCTTAAAAAAAACCCTAAAAAATTAAGTTAACTTGGGACGGAAGGAGTAATAACCATATTGATCAATTCAAACTCCCTAAAATCTATAAATAGACAAATCCTTCCCATATCATTTTGTTATATCACTACCATACTTTGCTCCATAACAATCTTTGTCACACAATTCTTTCTCAATAGATAAATTTAAAAACCATACCATATAAATTATAACAATATATCATGACTATCCAAAGAAATAATATTCTTCTTCTCATTATTCTTTTGGTTGTATCAATTTCAACTTGTAGAAGCAATTTTGTTGAGGATGATGATTTATTCTCACAAGTTCATAACAATATTCTTGAACAAGAATTTGGTCATAATTTTGAAGCTTACCCTTCTTATTTGAGCACAAATATTGAAAGCAACAATATTCTTGATTTTAATAATATTGAGAAGGTTCATAAAAAAGGGGTTAAAATGATTGATGTAAGTAGCTTTGGAGCTAAGGGTGATGGAAATACAGATGATACCAAGGTAAGTATTTTTAAATATTGGAGTATTTAATGTGGATGAAAATATTTCATCCGTTCACTTTTACTTATCATTATTTCATCTATCGAGGTCAAACTATATGAACTTTGATCAGCACTTTAAGATGTATTTTTTTATCATATTAATATGAGAATGATTGCAACTTATAATATTTTTCTTATAGTTTTCAACCATTTAAATTTAGATTCCAAATATTAAATTTAGCTACTTCAATTTAGTTTTGAACTTTAGTTAAATTGACCACGAAAAGCGAAACAGTGACAAGTAAAAGTAAACAGAGAGAGTAGTAAAGGAATATTATGGTTGTTTGAAACGACAAAAACTCATATACAATATTCTCCGTGTTTGAAAAATAATGATCTAGTTTGACTTGACACGAAGTTTAAGAAAATAAAAAATATTTTCAATTTTGTTATTTTAAATTAAAGTTATATCAAAATGTGTGGCTTTAAACATGCCATATAAAAAACTAAAATTATAATATCGCCAAAAAAAAAGAAACATTTTTTTAAAACAAACTAAAAAGAAAAATAAATTATTTTTTTGAGCAAAAGAAATAATATTTTTAATGAGAAAATAATGTTCTGGTGTTTAATTATCAAAATGTTGAAAATGAGTTTCCTCATAATCGAGGAAAGCCATTTTCTGTGGAACTATATTTTCTTTTTTACCTTTAATGTCATAGCTAAATTTTCCAAGCTAATCTGCTGCTAAATTTTCCTAGCTAATTGTTTCCTTTTAATAATTTGCTCCTAAATAAGATTAGAATAAAAATTTTATTATTTAGCTATGAAATTTTATCTGTTCCTGCGAAGTTGCTTGTAAGAACTTACATTTGATAAGTGTTTGTCATTGTGCAATGATGTTTTAGGCATTTGAGAAAACATGGGAAGAAGCATGTTCATCTGACACACCGATTCAACTTGTGATTCAACAAAATAAGAATTATCTTCTTAAACATATAACTTTTTTAGGTCCATGCAAATCTTCCATTTCAATAGAGGTTAGCATATTGATTACTTGTCTTAATTTTATTTTAATTTATTTATCTGATTTTTAATTAATTTATTGTTAAGTTTAAGAAGACTTTGAAATTTTATAATAGTCAAAAAATTAAACTAACAGTACTAAAATTGAAGTTAGCGACTGATAAATATTGTAGCTAAACAACAAAATATGTCATTAAATAGACGAATTAGCGAAGAATTATCAAAAAGTTATGTTCGCTGCGAGCAATTTAGCAATGAATTAGCTAGTGATGAAGCTCGAGCTAATTCTAGTTTTTTTTTACAGTAGCGGTGTAAAGATATGTAAAATGTATGTATCAAAGATGTTTTAAATATGTCATGTGGGTAGTTTAATCTAAAGAATTGTCAAAAAAAAAGAAGAATATTTTTAATGAAATTAAAAGAAAAATAAGGCAAATAAATCGAACAGAGATAAAAGTATTACTTATAGAAAAAAAAGGGCTTATATATAGAATAATAACCACAATTACAACATATTCAATATAGTATCACAAGTAAAATTTAAGGAGGGTGATTATACGTAAGTCATCTTATCCCTATACAAACTTTTGTGGGGTAGATTGAGAGATGACTGATTAAAAATATTTTTCAGAATAAGTTTGATAAAATTATATAGAAAGAAAGTATCCAAATTAAAAAATAGTAAAATACTGAAGTAAAAAAAACACTAATAATAATCCTGATAAGAGGCTTTAATACTACATCATTTTAGTTTATTTTATATTCATTATTTCATTAATTTCTTTCTTTCTTTTTTCTTCAAATTGTTAAGCAGATTTCTGGATCTTTAGAAGCTTCTGATAAAATTTCTGATTACAATAAAGATAGAAGACATTGGATTCTTTTTGAAAATGTTCAAAACTTAGTTGTTGGAGGAGGAGGAATTATCAATGGCAATGGAAAAATATGGTGGCAAAATTCTTGCAAAATTAACAAATCATTGGTAATATTATAACTTTGCTTACAAGTTTTAAGTTATGTTGCTCAAATTTTTCAAAATCTCAATAAGTATATATTGTCGGATCTTTCAAAATACAAGTACATCACATTTTTGGAAAATTCAAGCAATAATATTGCCTTGTACTGATTGTTACCTTTTTTTCCCTATGCAGCCATGCAAGAGTGCACCGACGGTACGTTCATTTGAATTGTTTATCTTTGTTGTTTTGTTTCCGACTTGATATGTTCGATATTTGCTTTGGATTTCGATTGATTAGGATTTACGTTGTATAAGGCCTATTAAACAGAGAAATGTTGATTTATTATTCGGAATTTATGAATTATGAATTATGAATTTTAGAAGTTACAGTATATATTGTGTTCTTTGACAATGGCGGAGTCACATTGGGATGTCGGGTTCATTCAAAACTCTTTCGGTGAAAAATTATACTATTTATATATGGTAAAAATATTTTTTTGGTAAATATAATAGATGTCGTACCCCCTTGTCTTAGTTCGTGTGTCTACTTTTTAAAATTTTGAACCTCCTTAACGAAAATCCTGACTCCATCAATTCTTGATATATTATTTAATGTATTATTTATGTCAGTAGATCTCTTAGTACAAATACAAGTAATTGTTAGATAGTTTGCAATGTATATTGGAAGGTGAAATGAGTTTGATGAAGTCATAATCAGGTATAAATATATGCTTTGTTGTATTCGAAGAAAATTACTATATGTGCAATATCTCTTCAAGAAAACTCGATTTTTTCACACCTCGAAGCCTTTAATTTCTTCATTGATTATCTTATCTAATTTTTCTAACAGTTTTAATCAGAACTATTCGATTCTGCCAAATAAACGTTCGAAAATTCTATCTGGCTCTACCTCTGAACTCTCAAGATCTTTGATTCGGAATGAATATAATCATCAACTTTCTTTGTTAAATATTTAAACTAATTTTTTTTTTAATTTACAGGCCTTAACCTTCTACAATTGCAAGAATTTGAAAGTGAAGAATTTAAAAATTAAAGATGCACAACAAATTCATGTCTCATTTGAGAAATGCACAAAAGTTGAAGCTTCAAATTTGATGGTCACAGCCTCAGAAAATAGCCCAAATACTGATGGAATTCATGTAGCAAATACTCATAATATCAAGATATCTGACTCTACTATTGTAACAGGTTTATTTATTTAATAACCAATTTACACAAAAAAAGTTGAGAATTTTTATTTTATGAAAATAGTTAATTATGGGGCTCGATTATTAGACGAGTTTTTTTTGGAAATAACTTTTCTATCTCTATGAGATAATGGTAAGATTTGCGTATATTTTATCCTCCCAAAAATCTCATACGTAAAATTTTACTAAATATATTATTGTTGTTAGTGTTGTGAAGTAATTAATTACGTTTACTAACTTGAATGATATTTATAATTTATTGGATAGGTGATGATTGTATTTCAATTACTAGTGGATCCCAAAAG
>JAOTQJ010000002.1:18492336-18514644 GCA_025642045.1 Solanum sejunctum | reverse complement strand
GATAAAATTTAAATCGCAATTTTTTCTTTATTGTATTGTATCTTTTGTGAAGTCATAAATATGTAGTATAATTTATTTCTTAAAAAATATAAAATTTCAATAAATAAAAGGACAAATATGAAGAAAAAAAACTTCAAACACTCATCTTAAACTTTAAACAATTTAACTATTTTAAACATTAAAAAAACTTCAAAAATTTGATTAGTTTGGAATGGAGGAAGTGAGGACTAATGCTTCATGTTGAATCTCTATAAGGTGAATGATTACATAGTTTAATATATGGGTTCAACAAAATTCAGTAATTTTATATATATGTTGAGATAAAATAACAATAAAAAGTACACTTTAGTTTGAAAAATAAGGGATTGATTGTATGAATTTCACTTTAATTTCATATCATTGTATGAAGTGATTATGGGAGTCGATAACAAGTATAACGTTATAAAAATTCATACACTTAGGGCACATTTGATTGGTGAATAAATTATTTTGAAATTAGTTATCTCATGATTGTTATTTCACACTCAGGATGAGATAAAAATAACACTATAATTTCAAGATAGATTATCCCACATCACACATGAAATAAATTGATACTGAATTTAATTTTGAGATTAGTTATCCCTATGCCAAACAAGTCCTTAAAAGTTGTAATTCCACTTCTTATTTTGGGTTTTTATTTTATTTTATTCTTCCCATGTTTAAACAAAGGGACAACAAATATTTTTGATGGCTTTATAGGAATTTAACAAATATATAATGATTTGGATAGCTATTAGTTGGATTTTAGAGGGAAAAGCTGTTTAGTATTTTTGAAATTCAAAATTTGTATTTGCAGCAATTTAGGAAATTTGTGGCCACCTATCTGTAACTGGTTGGATGTTGATATCAATTTAAATTTTGAATTTTTTTGAATTGGATTGTTATGTAAATTATTCCCATCATTTATATTTTGACTTCTTAAGTAATTAGGTAACTTATTAAAATTGATGAAGTTATTTTTTTTAACAAATATGCAGAATTTAAAATTGGGTTTGACGTTCACACCTTTTAAAAAAAATAAAGTTTCGTGAAAAATTATGTTAAATAAATATAATAAAAGTGAATTTGTTTGCATGTATGTTCAACAAACCTTAAAAAAAATCTTCACATCGCGACTGCTGTTGAGACACAAAGTCCGTCTCACCCAATGTTGAGCCCCTGAGAAATTGTCCACGCACCAGATGCTAAACGGTGGCGTGAGGGGGGTGTTGAGACACAAAATCCTACATTGGTGGTCTCAAAGTCCTACATTGGTGGTTAATGGGGAAGGGTGGTCTCCTTATAAGTTTAGGCAATCCTCCTTTGAGTTAACTTTGGTTTAAACAATCTTCTTCCTTTTGAGCTAACTTTTGGGGTGTGAGTTGAACCTAAACCTTCTTCAACAACTACATATGAATTTTTAATCATACCATATTAATTAACTATAATTTAGTGACAAAAATATATCGCTTGATATATAAGTTTTTTGACAGTTTCATACTTTTATTTTTAACTGTCTTAGACTCTCAGTTATTCTGCAGTGTGATAACATTTGCTTTTGAGCAAAATATCATTGTCAACTCATATGTATTGTTCATTTGATTTGTCCGCTTATTTCTGAGTAATTTTCAATAAAGAAGATTTTGTGTTAAATCTTAAAGTTAAATCGATAACTAAACAAATGCCAAACAATAATCAATAAGTCAATATCTTAATGGTTCTATAACTGTTTGGCATGTCTACAAATCGATAACTGATAAGTCGAATCGATAAACTTCAAAATCAAACTAAACCAATCATGCAACTTTACTGTGACCTAATTTCGTTCAATATAAGTTGAAAGAACTCGTACTTATCCCACATAAGTTCTATAAGTTATCTGACATAGCTCGTAGATTCTAAAATCGAACATTTGTTTCATCATGCATGCATACTGTTGGAATTAACCAACAAAACTAATGTTATAATACACTATGAAAGTTTTAACTTATGATAAGTGAAAATTATTCTATTTTTGAATACTTATTTTACTACTCATTTAAAGTTCTTATAAGAACAAAACTTGAAGACAATCAAATTCAAGAGCAAAAAGTAAATACTACTCCAGAATAGAGATATTCATGTGAATTATCCAAAAGAATAACTTTTGAAGGATTAATATTTGTACGAACTTTTTTAAAAAATGAGAATTTTTCATATAGAATCATTCAAAAATATCTTAATTATACTTTATAGTTGTAATTTGGGTAATCATTTCATAACTATAGTTATAACAATGTTTGTATAATTCACTCTGCATTTGTATATGTTCGTATAATTCGCTATACAATCCACAGTTTTTATATAACGTTTGTATATTATCGCTATACAATTTATGCACGACGTTAGTATAATTCGCAATATTTATATATTTTACTGTATAATTTCATTTGCGCACAACTTTTATATTTGTATAAATTGCGCGAATTATACAAAACTCAAATTGTAATTACTACTAGATGTTCGTCGTGAGCTGTAATTAATTCAAACTATAATTATGTTAGTTAATTAACTAATATATGTTTGTGTTTTTCTTAAAAGATATTCCCTCCGTCCCATTTTATGTGACACCATTTGACTTGGCACAACGTTTAAGAAAAAAGAAAGACTTTTAAAACTTATGTCCTAAAATCATTTCTTAGATGTTTGTGTGAATGCGAATCATTTTATTAAGAGTAAAAAAAGAATTTTAAAAGTAAATTATTTTTAATTAGAGTAAATTAATATTTTTTGGGGACGGATAAAAAAAAAAGATGTCATGTAAAATGAGACGGAAAAAATAGCACTTATGACATGTACTATTATGGGCCTATTACGGGTAATGGGCTGTTAATTAACAATAAGCCCAAAAGAGGGAAAAAAGCCCTAAAAGGGTAAAGTCCAATAAACCACGTGTTACGTCGGCGCTCACATCATCGCACGTGACTTTCCCTTATTTAAGATTTCGCACAAAATATTTGTCAGAAAATCCCGCGCGGATTCCAAATTCCCATTCTTTACTAAAATTTAAGTCTAATCATACAAATCCGGAAAATCTCATATACACTCCCCCGCCCCCCCAAAAAAACCCTAGTTCTACTGTTCGGGTTTCCAGTTCCGGCTCGTCGATTTTGCTCATTCTTCTTAATTTTCGCAGTTTTAAGTAGATTTTTTTGAGTAATTTTTGTTTACTTGCTTCGAGCTTCGATCTCTGAGGTAAATTTGAAGCTATGGATTTCCGGAAAAGGAGTAGAAGCGATGCTGGTGCTAACGTCAATGGCGATGTGAAGAAATATAAGCCAGGTGAAAATTTTTACTATTTTTATATGGTTATAGTTATTTTTTTTATGTGTATACGTATTAGCTGTTGAACTCCTGTGTTTAATTGAGTGAAAGTAGTTGCTCCGTCGTTATAAATATCATGTTTGGTTCTTCGTTGATGTTTTGTGGTTAGTTTTGAGGGTGGTTTATCTGCTATATATGCGGGGAGTGTAGGACTATAGCGTGTTTATTTGAGTTTGTATTAGTATTAAGAAGTTAGTAGATTTGATAGGATTTACTCTCTAGGAAGAAGAGAAATACTCGAATACCTACTTTATGAGGCGGAACTCTACTAGCTTTTATAATACATATATAAGGAAGAATGAGTGGAATATATTAGAGCACTTCCTGTTGTCAACTTCTGTTTACTGAGAAAGATGCACAGCAGGATTTGAAGTTTTATCTCATTTGTGCCTAAGGAACAGCTAATGAATTGTTCTGTTGTAGAATTAAAGGTTTAAGCATTATATAGTAATGTGCATAGGAGATGTGTAGATGCACCGATGAGGATGTATTGAGGTTGGCCCTGGTGGGCCTAAGGAGAGAGAGAAGTAGGCTTAAGGTGTATCAGGAAGAGGTGCTTAGGTATTACATAAATCACGTTTAGCTTAACGAGGACATTACACGTGAATGAGGGGGGAATGGAGGTTGAGTATTTGAGGATAGAGTGCCAGTAGCTTGCTGAGTGTTTTTCTTTTTAGTCCAATAGTATTATTTCATTTTTACATTTGCTTATTTCTAAATCTATAGTATTACTTCTTAATTTCTTCCACTTAGTTCATCTTATTATCTTGCTGTTGTTACTGCTTCCTTTTTATCTCTGCCATTACAGTCTGTGTATACTGTGCGCTCCCATACCCCAGCTGTTGGGATCATACTGAGTATGTTGTTGTTATCCTTTGTTTCTTGGAGTCTTATGGAATGACATATCTGTAGAAGATATGTTTCCTACATAGTGGTGATGAAGCATGTAAACATCGTTTTAGCTGAACCCGAGAAATTTTTTATATGTGGAGAATCATTAACAAAATTACATTTTCAATTTATAATTTCAAAATTGTAATGAGTTCAAATGTAAAAACGTCAACATGGAATCCATAAAATTTAAATCTTTGGATACGAAAATGCACATATTACTTCTGATGGAAACAAAACTATACTGAAATTGTGTGATGCAATATAGCTACCATTGCTTCTCTGATGAGATGGATTTGGAGAAGATTTGGTGAACCTCACTAATAAATATTTACATTTTTAAAGTTTCTACTTTTATCATATTTAGTTGATTGGGCTGGTAATAACAAATATGATCTCTGTCTAATTTTCATCTAGCGTAGCATTAGTGTTAACAGAAAGATTTCTAACTGGTATAAATAATTAATTTGGTTCGACAGAAATGGACTCCTTATCAAGTGGTATAGGCAGCAAATCAAAGCCATGCACGAAGTTCTTCAGGTTCAAATCCTTGTCTACTTAATGAACTTTAATTTAGTATGGACTTTAAGTTAATGTCAAGTACGTACGTACAATTACTAATATTTCTATTGTGATCCAAGCTGAACAAATGTAGATTTACGCTGGTCAGCTTGTGAGACTGTTAAATGCCTAATGATTATACAATTATTTTGTTAACAATTTTTGTTTAGATAAATATTTCCAGCCATAATGCACATTGGAGGAATGAAAAATGGTTTCTAATATACCAATGGTCTTCTTAAATTCTACCTAATTTGTACTGTAATTGGGTGTTATCAGCCTTTCAATTATACATTTGAAAACAGGTATGCGACCCATGTCCCTTTAATTAGGTGGACTGTCTATAATGGTATTGACAGTTATCTATTATAGGGATAGTTGGTTATATTTTAATGACTGTCACACATGATATTCTTCTGATACTCTGCCTAGCAGTTGGTGAAGTTAATTTTGGAAACCTGTTTTCCAGCAAGTGAATTATTGGTAAAGCTTTTAAGATGCAAAATAATTCTCAGAGGCTCCTGTGAGCGCAATTCTGCTTCTTTTATTTGATGTGTTTCTTCAGTGTACCCTGTTTTCTTTTGTAGTTCTGGGAATAAACTTCTACATGATGTTCTGCTTTCACTTTGGTGCTCATGAATATAAAGGTTTATATGATACTTTATGTTCAATTGTTTGAAAAAATTATTAGGTTGTACTTATTGGGTGTTGAGTTATTTGGTTGACAAGCAAAAATTATGTAAATGGATAATAGAAGTTTCTACCAAGTTTTGCACTGTATCCGAATATTTAATCAGGATGCAATTACTGTGTCTGAAGACCAGTTCCTTTTTGGATGCAGTGCCTATGATTTGTTCCTTCGATTTATATAATCCGAACAATGTTCCTTCTTTTTGCTCTTTTAGCTGTTAGTATATCTGCTGGTTTTTTATGCATTATCTAGACTACCCATTGAATATTTCTCGTCGTAATTGTGCTGAGTGGACAAAATGATGGGATTTTGTTGGACACAAACTTTGGTCTTTCATTTGATAATGATCTCACTTATTCTTAATTGTTCTGTGTTGGTAAGAATACACCAACATACCTAGTGTTATACCACATTTGGATATCTTATTTCGTTTATTTACATAGTGTGGGGCAAAGTGAAGATGTTCTCATCCTATTCCTGGAAGTTGAAACCTAGGACTCTGGACTCTAAAAACACCTTTTTTCTTCATCTATGTCTTATTTGTATATGTTGTTTACTCGGAATCATAATTGTTAGACCTATTCACTTCCCCATTAGGCAAAGAGAGACCCTCGTTCAGTTGCTGTGCAAGGCATTTCTGCGTTGTGTTTGCCAAAGTATTGCAAATGAAGTATCCTAATCCAATTGTCTGGAAGTCTAACTGCTTTCATCTACTGTGCCTGCATTGCCTATTCTGCTTATTTGTGATGACAAATTTGGTTTTTGAATGGTTTGTTGTTTATTTCTATTTTTTTGGTTGCAGCACTGCTGGATGTCCCTTTGGTGAGAGCTGCCATTTCCTTCATTATGTCCCTGGTGGCTATAGTGCGGTGGCCCAGATGATGAAATTGACACCAGCTCCATCTTTGAGAAATGCTGCAGCACCCCCTAATTCCAATGGAAATGCTCCTGCTCTGAAAACCAAGCTTTGCAACAAATTCAACACGGCAGAGGGATGCAAATTTGGAGACAAATGCAATTATGCTCATGGGGAGTGGGAAATTGGAAAGCCTATCATTCCTTCACAAGAGGATCCACGTGCAATGGGGTTTGGATCTATGCCAGGTCGTTTTGGTGGACGGATGGAGCCTGCTGTTTCAGGACCTGCTGCTAGCTTTGGTACATCAGCCACTGCAAAGATCAGTGTAGATGCTTCCTTGGCTGGAGCCATCATTGGGAAGGGTGGAGTGAACTCTAAGCAGATTTGTAGGCAGACAGGAGCCAAGCTGGCAATCTGTGATCATGAAACAGATGCAAATCTCCGTAACATCGAGTTAGAGGGCACGTTTGAACAAATTTCCCAGGCTAGTGCCATGGTAAGGGAGTTGATCAACAGCCTTGGTCCAATAGGTGGCCCTGGAAGAACACATGGAAATCCTGGTGGCGCAGCTCCTCCAATTAACAACCTCAAGACAAAGTTGTGTGAGAATTTCGCTAAAGGGTCTTGCACTTTTGGAGACAAGTGCCACTTTGCTCATGGTGCTGCTGAATTGCGGAAAACGGGGGTGTGACTGTATAGTCCACCTCACTTTTTGTAGTACCTAGCTCTTTAGAACGCCCAGTTGGTGTGTCCCATTATATGATTCTTCATAATTTTGGGCTCTGGTTATGAAATGCAACTTCGTTGGAGAAACTGAGCTTTCTTTTAGTAATTCAGGCAGGGTTCTTGACATTTTATAAAAGCAGAAATTGTAGTTGCAGTAGTTCATGTTTGTGTTACAAGTTTATTTTCTCTGATTTCCGTTTGGCACCTTTTTGAGCTTTGAGCTGTTTGATATGTCAATTCCAAAGTATGTTTTCAACTGGCGTGACTGAAAGAAAGGGAAAGAATTGGTGTCTTTTGAGGACTGAGGGGATGTTTGGTAGTGCATTAATAAAAATAATGTATGCATTAGCATGGTATATTAGTAGTACCTTGTTTGGTACACCTTTTGTGAATTAAGGAGTGTAATAATATTATAGATTTCTAGGTATTACTTATTAGGGATGCAATGCATGCTTTGATATGATTAAAGATTTAGGTGCTTTTCCAAAATCTTATTTATTTATTTTCTTCATAATTAAGGAGAATATTTTTGTGTAAAAAAGAAGAAAAAAAGGAGTAGTAACAAATAAAATGTGAAATGGAAGTTAATTTTTTGTTTTTTAAAAAGATATTTGAAATAATTTTTAAAGAAAATTAAGAATAAAAGAGTAAGATATTTAGTTTCACTAAAAATTTTTCTAAGATGAACTAATCCTTCTTTATCTTTAGGTATGATATTTTTGAATAACTGTTAAAATTAAGAATAAATTTGTCTCAAAATATAATGAAAGGGGTATAGTTAATTTAAAATTATAAGTGGAGGGGTATAATTGAACAAAAAATATAAGAGTCTCTTTGGAAAGTCACCTAGTAATTGAATTTGGTGTAATTACGCAGTTAATTTACAAATTATATTTAAAATAAATAACATTATTATTATTTTTATTTTATTTGTAGGCTACACAAGATCTAATTTATTATTATTATTATCAGAAATTAACAAAAAATTAATTCTCAAAAATTAATAAAAGAAAACATAAAAATTAAACACATAATATAATTTATCAAGATATCAAAATATGAAAAGAATAAAAAATATAGAGAATCTTAGAATGTTGCTAGAAATGAAAATATTCAAATAAAAAAAAATTTGACTTTTTGTATTTTACATAAAAAGTATATTTAAAAAGAAAAGGTAAGAAATTTGATGTCATATCAATAATTACACTCAATTCCTAGCACTTCATGTGAATTGAACAGTGTAATTATACTATTTCAATTACAGCTAACTCTACTTATACCAAATAATTACTTGATCTACCAAATAAGTCAAAGAATGTAATTATACTCAATTATACCAATTCTCAATTATATAAGGGCTTTCCAAATAGACCCATAGGAAAAAACATATTTAAACTATTTTTAATGGCAAAGTATATATTTAATTAATAGTAACAATAAATACATATTTTGTTTATATTCTAGGGTAGGGTTTTTTTTGTTGTGCCCAGTGTGCTATCGGTCTCACAATTTCCATTTTACATCAATCTGGCCGTCTCTTCTTAGGTATGTTTCTCCGTCATCTTCACTCTTCTGCTCAGTTCTTTTGGTTCTTCGTTTAATCGAACTTATTATTGTATTGCGTCTTCGGATGTATATATATGTTTTTGCATTTGAGCTTCCTTGATTCTTTTGGAGGATTTGTAATTTTGAAGCCCTTATTTTGTGTTGAGCTGCCCTTGTTTTATGATTTGAGCTAAATTTAATATTTTAAATTGAAAACTTAGATGATTAAAAACTATATGAAAAACAGTATAAATTGCAATCATGATTTGGTGAAAAAATACGTCTTAGAATGTTGGTCAAAGTTGATATAGTTTGACCTCATCGATAAGTGAAATACTCACACGTAAAAGTGAACCGAGTGAGTATGTGTTTATTTTGTTGGTTTGAACAAACTGCTGCAAAGTACTTGCATTGCCTTTGTTAGTTACAATGAAAAAGTTTGAGTGTAATAATTTGGAGTCACTCTGTATTTGCAGTGATAGCAGTTTTGGGAAATGGCGAGCTTAATATCACAGAATATTACTCATTCAATCAGGGATGAAAAGTCTAAAAGGAAGAATAAAGGTGAAGGGAAGGAAGAGAGTGAGAAAAAAATGAATAGGAAGAGAAAGAAAGAGCATAATGAAGAGGATAACGAAGTAGAAATCGAGGATAAGAGGGAAATGGAGAAGCTTGAGAACTTGTTGTTTGGTTCCTTGTACAACCCTGTTGGTTTTGGGAAGGATGATGAAGATGAAAATCGAGATGATGGCGGAAATGATTCTGCTATGTTCTTTGTGGACCGGGTTGCTGATAGTGCATTGTCTGTTTATGAGGGAGATGCACAGCTGGTGCAAGAAGGTATCGTAAAAGTGGAGAAGGAGCGGAAACCTGTGTGGGTAGATGATGAAGAAGAGAAGACTAGTATAAGATTAGCAAGTGTGAACAGACTGAGGAAGCTGAGGAAAGAAGAGGGCGAGGATGTGGTATCTGGTTCTACGTATGTGGAAAGATTGAGGGCTCAACATGCGAAACTTAATCCAGGCACTGAATGGGCCCAAATTGATCGTCAAGGCAGAAGCTACAGTTCCGATGATGAAGATTCTGATGCGGAAGGTAAAAATATTGATGACTATGGTTCCAAGGATGTCAAGCTGGTGAATGATATTCTTCAATCAAACGAAGATCTTGTTGTCAAAAGTCGTACAAAATTGTTGCCGGGGCTTCTTGAATATTCGAAACTGGTTGATGCTAATGCAGTTGATCCTTCAAATGCACCGATAAATTCTGTTCAGTTCCACAGGAATTCTCAGTTGCTCCTTGTTGGTGGATTGGATAAAAAACTCAGATTTTTCCAGGTTGACGGGAAACGAAATACAAAGATCCAAAGCATCTTTCTTGAAGACTTTCCTATAAGAAAAGCATCTTTCTTACCCAATGGGTCTCAAGTTATTATATCAGGAAGAAGAAAGTTCTTCCATGTCTTAGATTTGGTCAAAGCAAGTGTAGATAAAGTAGGTCCGTTAGTTGGCAGGGAAGAAAAGAGCCTGGAAAGCTTTGAGGTTTCTCCTGATTCAAATACAATTGCTTTTCTTGGTAATGAAGGATATATTTTGCTAGTTTCCTCCAAAACAAAGGAGTTAATTGCAACACTAAAAATGAATGGAACTGTCCGCTCAGTGGCATTCACTGATGACGGACATCAATTACTGAGCTCTGGTGGAGATGGCCAGATTTACCATTGGGATTTGAGAACAAGGACTTGCATTCATAAAGGTGTCGATGAAGGTTCCATAAATGGCACAGCTCTTTGCACTTCGCCAAATGGAAGTTTGTTTGCTTCTGGTTCAGACAGTGGGATTGTAAATGTTTATAACCGGCAAGAGTTTTTAGGGGGGAAGAGAAAACCAATCAAGGCAATCGAGAATCTGACAACGAAAGTGGATTTTATGAAATTTAATCACAATGCTCAAATATTAGCCATCGGTTCCAGCATGAAGAAAAACAGCTCAAAGCTAATTCACATTCCATCATTTACAGTTTTTTCAAACTGGCCCTCTCCAAACCGGGCTGTGCACTATCCTCGCTGCTTGGATTTTAGTCCTCACGGAGGGTTCATGGCTCTGGGAAATGCTGAAGGAAAAGTGTTACTGTACAAGTTGCATCATTACCATGACGCATAGTTGGTCTGGATACTGTTGGCATTATGAGCCACAAATGTTTTTTTGTTAGCATAGTATGAGACATTAAAGGCATGTTTTGTTTTTCCCCTTTCAGTTTTCTGATGTAACAGTATTTTCCAATGTATGGCAAGATGATTTGGATTACCTGAGTTTACAGATAAAAGATTTTGATCCCTATGTATCTTTTAGTGCTACTACAGTTCTGGAAAATATCCATCTAAGTACTATGATGGATATTTTGATTCCAATGTTACTTTATTTGCCATATGATTTTCATTTCAAATCATAAAAACTAGCTAAACGAGGAGGTCAACTAACACAAAAGCACAATAGCAGCTTAAGACTAAATATATGAAATCATCCCCTTAAGCTTCCTTGTCTGATCACAAAAAGTTAACACTCACAAAAAACTGAGAAAATCGCATAATTCTGTTTCGTCACCTCTGGGATGCTCTTCTTAAATACAATGGTGGATGTATGTGTTGTAATATGGGTGCTTAAGCATCCACTGCTTCTTGTGATAAACACTGTTATTTATGTATAAATTTTAATAATTCACTAAAATATATTGACTGTGCATCCACTTCATGTAGCAATTTTTAAACTAAAAATAATTGAACATCTATAATACAAATTTTTTGATTTCACCACTACTTAAATGTCATAAAAGGTAGGCTGGAACTACTGGAATTATTAAGGATGTTGTTGTGGATAGTTCAACAAGCTTTTTTGCAAAAATTGTCTCGTAGACTCGGCATCTGAAAAATCCACGAGCCAACAGAAAACGAAGAAAATCGTCTAATTTTTGTTTAGTCAGTCCTAAAATGCTCTTACATGCCGCAAAAAGCAAGCTGAGCCTACTAGAATTATTACTGGCGATGTCACAAAAGGTTTCGTTAAGATTTTTTTTTTAAAAAAAGGGTCCGGAGCCCCGACACCAAAAAAGATTAACCCACGAAAAAGTATATGAATCACCTAATTCCTGTTGGGTTGCCTCTAAAATGCTCCTAAACATGGTAAAAAGTTGTCCAACTTATTTGAATTAGTAGAGGAGGCTTTGCGGATGATTCAATCAAGATTTCATGAAAAAATTGGCTCAAAGCTTAGGCACCTGAAAAATTCGTAGGTTAACACCTGCCAAAAATTAAGAAAATCGCCTAATTCTTATTATGTCACTCCAAAGATGCTTTTAAATGCTGTAAAAAGCATGCTGGGCCTACTGAAATTAGTATTGATATCGTTGCGGATGGCTCCATCAAGGTTTTTGAAGAAAAATCAGCCCAGAGCCTCGACACCTAAAAAGTGTGTGGGCTAATACCAACGAAAAATTGAGAAAATCGTCTAATGCTTATTGTGTCACCCCTAAAATGCTCTTAAACATCGTACAAACAGGTTGGGCCAATTGAATTATTAGGGGCATTCCGCCTTGCGAAAAAATTTGACCCAACGCCCCATCACCTTAAAAGTTCATGAGTTAATACCCATGAAAAATTGAAAGAATCGTCTAATTTCAATTGGGACACCCATATATATACACCTAAGATACTGATAAAAGCTTATTAATTAGTAATTTTGCATAGTATTACCCCCCATTGTTTACTTGTAAAACCAATTGCACCAAGTACAACCATAAGAAGCATCAGTTTGTCTTCCCTACCATAGCAGTCAGTTTCAGATTGTCACAAGCCAAACTTCTCCTTCTTCTCCTACGCTGCCATTGTTGTGTTAACAATGCTCTCTCGTTTCATCTCTAAATCCTCTCATCTCCGTCTGTTAACCCTAATTTCCCCCAAAACCCACTTCTTAAACCCTAAACCCATTTCACCTAAACCATATTCATTCCCCCATTTCTTCTCCACCCGTAACAACAGCAACAACAACGGCAGAAATTCGGATCCTGATTTCTGGAAACTCTCTTCCGGAACGGAGGAATCAGTGTTCAATGAAGAAGACTCAGAAAGTGTTGAGGGAATAGAAAAAGATGATGTGCCTTGGGATAAAGGAGAAGAAGAGAGTGGTGATGTGTTTAAGGAAGTAAGTGAAGAGAAGGGTGTTGGTCGTGAGGAGGTGACTTGGGCTACTGCGGAAGGGAATAAACATTGGAGTTTTGATGGGGAGAGGGAAGGAGAAAAGGTGTTTGATGACAAGGAAGTAAGTGAAGAGAAGTGTGTTGGTCGTGAGGAGGTGACTTGGGCTACTGCGGAAGGGAATAAACCTTGGAGTTTTGATGGGGAGAGGGAAGGAGAAAAGGTGTTTGATGAAGTTAAGGTAGAAACTGATATGAAGGGTTTTGATGAGGGGCCTCATGTTCAGAGCCCTGAGGAGAAAAAAATGCTTGAATTGGAAGAGCAAGCTCTTACTGAGGTTCTTAAAGGTAGTTTTTTGCTTATTACATCTTGAAAGATTTGTGCTTTACAGTTTTTGTTGTGGAGTCTTATGTTTACTCTCATTTCAGTGCTATTTCTTGACTAGTGACTACTAGCCTGTATTGTCGTGCTCTTAAAGTTTCAGCTCAGTTTTCTTGCAAAGTTGTCAACTTTTCAGCTATACTCTACCTCTAAAAACCACTGTGAAAAGGCACCCTTTATGCTGTTAAGTTTCCTTTGATTTGCTTATATTAGGTGGATCTCGGTTGAGTAGCAAATGACTAGGCGAAACTGTCATGCTTTCTAGAATATATAATTTGAGGTAAGGTAGGAGATTAGCCAAGAATTCTAGTTTTCTGTAGGTGCAAATTGCTGTCTCATACTTCTCAAGGCTGGGGAGTATTACCTAAGCAGGCTTTGACTTATTGGTGTCTATAACATAACAAATTTGACTTTTCAACTCGAAATTATCCTCTTAGGTATCATTGGATAGTTAAAGTACAATCTCAAATAGTTATGCTAACAGGAAACATCTTTAACTTCTCAAAACTTGACAACGTTTTTTCAAACCAAGTGGCACTTACTGTATGACTGGCTTGATTGTATTTCCTTATCCTATTGTGTTAGTCAAGATTTAGTGCATAATCTAATGAGTTTGATCCAATCTTCTTTTTATTTGAAGTAACAATTTTTTTGACTCCATTTCTGCTTTTGACGTTTGGGAAACTTGATACTTCTTGACGCGTGTTATAGGCTTTGTAGCATTCCTGATTATGTCTGTGTTAAGTAACTTGAAAATAAAAAAATTATCTCCATCAAGTGCATTTCAACTTATAAAGATTAGAGATTTTGAGAAAGAATATCCCTGGGGAAGTTGGAGGGGTGTTGCCAGTACATGCTCTCGTACTGGTTATGCAAAACTTGATACCGCACCTTTTCTCATTGCAGCAATTCCTTAATCCTGTTTCAGGAATTTTCTTAATGAAGTGCCTTTTGTTCCAGGTCCTAATCGTGCATTTGGTGATCTAATAGCGGCATCTGGAATCACAGAAGAAATGTTGGACAGTTTGCTTGCACTGAAAGACCTGGACGGCATTAAAGGACTTCCTCCTTTAAGTGAAATCGAAGATATGCATTATGAAAAATTTACTAGGAGGTCAACCAGAGCTGATATAGAGCGCCAAAAACAGGAGGAAGTAGCCAAGGCGCGAGTTAAACAAGTAGATGCAAAGGGAAGGGCTTATGGGACGGGAAGGAGGAAGTGTAGTATAGCCCGTGTTTGGGTTGAACCAGGTAGTGGAAAATTTATGGTAAATGACAAAGAGTTTGATGTATACTTCCCAATGCTTGATCACCGGGCTGTTCTTCTTCGACCTTTTACTGAAACTAAAACATTGGGCATGTGGGACGTGAGATGTACTGTAAAAGGAGGAGGTGTGTCAGGTAAGCAGCAGTATGCATGCTGATGAGTTGCACTCATTGTTACCTTTACTAATAATTTCTTTTTTCCACCTTCTAATTTGATAACAGTTCCCACCAATTTATCCTTAAGAATATGATATCCTTTATGAAGTTTTCTTGCTTGTATGTCTTACTGGGTGCAGTCTAGAATGGTAATCAAACAAGGAGGTGCAAAAGTAGGAGGTTTTGGCAGCTGCGTAGTTTCAACAACTGCATTAACATTACCTGCATTTTATGTGGGAGTCGGAGCCCATATAATTTATTGACATATATTTCAGTGTACCACTTAGGGTATAGGAAATTTAAACAGTATGTTATGAATCAGACTGTCTTTTTAACTGTGAGGCCTAAAACTCATGCTTGATTAATTTTTTTTTTTTCAATTAAGATAAGTAAATTCTCTATTCAAAGCGAGGATCAATATCCACCACATCTTCCTCATCCTCTTGCTCCAGGTTGAGGGATCTTGAGCTTTGCAATGACCCTTAATTATCATCAAATTTCTGGAGATCAAGAAAGATCCCACAACGCCTATTTGGCTAGTAGCGAAGATTTAGGCCTAGGGCAGAGGTCATTAGTGAGAAGGTCGTATGCTTATAGGAGGAATCAACAACAGAGGTGTTCTCTTGATCATTATCGTATTCAGAGGCATAATTGTAGGAAGAAATGGATAATTTTTCAGAACACCGCGGGATTGGATTTAGGCAACTGGTTTTAGACTCAAGATTTGAGGCTTTCTAAGGAAGGCTTTCAAAAGAGCTGGAATGTTTGTTCCTTTCTGCCAAAAATTCCAATTTGAACTGAAGTTTGTAAGCTGCAGAAATGGTGGGTGACATGAAATTTTTAGTCATGCTTTCTGCTCATGTGGCTGCTCATTTTTCTTTGTTTCTCTCGACCCTGAAATCGAACGATCTGGGACAGCAGAATATCTAGGAGAGCTCAATGGTGGAGTCCCTTTCTATGGTGTAATATCCATATTTCTTGAAGCTTGTTTATGTGTTCTCACACAATAAATTTCTTCTGATATGAGAGCTCCTCTTTTTTTTTTTCTTCTTTTAAACTCTCTTTTCCTCATGCTTGATGACTTCCTTGTACACAAAGTGCACATTTCACAGATGAACACACATTGCCATTTCATTTCACCATGGAGAATTCAAAGATCCTTAAATAGTTCTTCCCAGTGT
Organism: Solanum sejunctum; assembly: GCA_025642045.1. Taxonomy (NCBI): domain Eukaryota; kingdom Viridiplantae; phylum Streptophyta; class Magnoliopsida; order Solanales; family Solanaceae; genus Solanum; species Solanum sejunctum. Next base: position 18,498,814 of record JAOTQJ010000002.1, on the reverse strand, counting down.
TTGGATCAATTGTACATGTTTTTACCTCATGCGGGAGTCAGCACTAGAAATTGCTGCATAGACAGACCATTTTTCTTTTTCTCCTTTCTTGCCTTTTAAGAATCAGCAGCTTGGGAACTATTTCTCTTAGCCTGTGAGTTTGAGGAAAATGAAAGATGGTAGAGAAAAAAATGTGTACGTTGCTCCTTGCTCATTAGGCATGTACCTCGTGCCTCATTCACTTTCATGTCTTTCTCTCTCTAGTCCTCCCTTTAGATTAGCACGAGCATGTCGTACCCATGTTGCACGAGCATGGGTCCCACTTATTTGGCAAAAAGTTATATGATGGGTTTTGGCCTATGTATGCCTGTGTGATTTTACCATACTACCTCTTCGTCATTACAAAAACTACAAAGAACTACTTTATATTCCCGGAATTAGGTAGGAATGTGAACTTCTTTCTTCCCAACTCTCAATGTGTGTAGAGTGTTCTTTATTTTATCATTAAGTAGATGTTTCTTAAACTATCAAAAAATTGCCTTGATTTTTTTCTATATGTGGTTTTGGATAATTGATACTTTGATTTTTTTCTATATGTGGTTTTGGGTAATTGATATGCTCAAATCAGGTCAAGTTGGTGCAATTCAGTTGGGCATCAGCAGGGCATTGCAGAATTGGGACCCAGAGTTGCGGCCTCCCCTCAGAGAAGGTAATACTTACAGTTGCAACATGTACTGCCTTACCTAAATATGTTCGTTAGGATTCTTGCCTTGTCAAATCCGACTTCTTCTTTCCTATCACTATAAGTTCGAAAATGTATGTGTTGGTTATTGTTATACTGCACAGTTGCAATCGAGCTCCCACTTGTTTTGCATCCCAAACGTATGCAAATTGGATTTCTATGATGAAAGCTGCTTATCATTGTCTTTGCAGGTGGCTTCTTGACTAGAGACTCGAGAGTTGTGGAGAGGAAAAAACCTGGTAAAGCAAAAGCAAGAAAGAGCTTCCAATGGGTCAAGCGTTGATCTGGTATGGTGCTAACACTTGGATGTTGCAGCAATTTGCATTCCGAAGGATTTGGCATCAATGACATTTGAAGCCATTGTTTACTTATGGCACGAGTATACAGAATTTGTTGCCCAGAATATCCCGAGTTAGCTGAGCTTTAGCCTTTCAGGATGCTTGCCTTTTTTGTTGTTAGAGATTTGCTTTCTCCGCCAAAATTACATTGTCACGTTTTGACTGAGGATATTCGCTCCTACGCTTGATCATGATGTTTGATCTCAGTTTCCTATCGAGTAGTTGTCTGGTAATTCGATTGTAATAAGTAATTTTTTCCCCTATTTGTGCAATTATCGGGTGTTGTCTTGTATCGATGAATCGACTATGAAGTTTGAAAGGATCAAAGGATGCATGATCATCAAATGGATAAAAGTAGCTACTTATGTATGTTGATTTTATCCTCTCTTTGCAACTTTGTTTCTGGCTAACTTGGTAAGATTTCTGTAAGATGGGCATACTCCTAGTGTTATGGCTATTATTATGTTGAAACATATTTTGTCTACAGGATTAGACACAATTACTACCTCCGTGAGGTAAGGGTAAGGTGTGTTGAAGTCTTTCCGTAGCATGCAATACTCAAGTGCATTTGAAGTCGTTTACTTGTAGCACAGTATTGCAAGCTACGGAAAGACTTTAACAATATAATTTTTCATGAATTCATGTTTACCTAATACCCTTTTATCGAGAAATTCATAATATTTTTAGATTTAAATTATTGATTTTAGTTTGATTTTAAAAGTAACACCACATAATATCATCTTGTAATATTTATCAGCCTGCCCTGAAGTTAGTACTTTCACTGTTCCATTTTATATGACGACTTTTTCTTTTTAATCCGTGCCTCATAAATATTATCTTAATCTAATTGAAAATAATATAACTTTAAAATTTTTGAATTTACTCTTGACGAAATACTCCTTCTGTCCCATTTTAATTGAATTTATGAGGCAACACACATATTAAAAAAACACTCAGAGATAAAAATTTTAAATATTCATCCCGAATTCTGAACAGTTAAATTATTTTAAACCTTAAAAAAAAAACCTCATGGGATAGAAGAAGTAATTCCAGCCACATGAATAACCCGCTTGGGGCCTGACCCGAAGCTATGAAAGTCACCATAATTTCAACTGCTGTCCTAATTTTTCTCATCTCTACTACTACTGTAATTGTAATTTTTATTTTTTTATGCTAATTATTCCTCTTTATTTTAACTCACAATTTTGAATGTAAATGTATTTATGAGGATAATTTTTTATTTTTTTTTAGATGTCAAAATCTGGAACATTAGATCTGGCTTCTGGGGTTGGTGGCAAGATTGAGAAGAAGGAAGTACTTTCAGCTGTTGAAAAGTAAATTTCTTAATTCCCATCATTTAATATTACTTTTTATTAGCTTCAAATTTAATTTTAATTTTGTTTCTCAAACTGCATTTATTTCATCATACATTTTTTCCGTGATGTCCGGTATCTACATTAGAAGTGGATTATATCCGGCTTCGCATTGCGTAGGACTTCATTGGGGGGAAATACTCCGGTTTTCCATTCCAAAGGCACGAACCTTTCATCATACATTTTGTTCACAAGTGTATTTGCTTATTTTTTGAGCTGAGCTATTTTAATAAACAACCTCTCTACTTCTATGTGGTAGTGCTAAGATCTGCTTACAATCTAACTTTTCCAAACCCCACTTGTGGAATTTCACAAATATGTTAATGTTATTGTTGTTTGTGTATTTGCTTATTGTTGCATATTTTCTTTTTGTGCTTTTTCTTTTTCTCCAATTTGTTAATGCACAATTTTTTGTTAGTAAAATAGTCTTTAGTAGGGGTTTGGACATTTGAAAAAAAAAGTGATATTAGAAAATGCTATAACAAAAACATACCCAGTGGAATCCCACAAGTGGGGTCGAGAGGGTAGAATGTACGCAGACCTTACCACTGCCTCATAGAAAATGCTAATATATTTATTTTAATTTGTTTGTATGATTTTTACTTGGCATGAGTTTAAAAAAAAGTAAATATAAATTTTTATTCTTGTGTTCATAGAGTAAAAATATTTATGGTATTAAACATATGGTGAGTTATAACTAAAGCGTTGTTGAAAATAGAAAGAGATATTTTTCATTTTAAAATGGACTAAAAAAGAGAGTAAGACAAACAAATTGAAACAGAGGAAATCGTATTTAACATTAAGTTGAAAAAAGGTATTTAAAAACTGAAGTTGTGTTTGAATATGCATTTAACTTTAAAGAAGTTGAAATTTTGAGCGTGCAAAAGATTTTTAACTTGGAAACTGATTAAATTTAGAGAAATCATCTTGAAGAAAAAATTCAAAAAATAAATCCAATGTATAACCAATCAACGTTTTGACTTTTTCATTTTAATAGGCTAATGTAGTTGCTTTTTGTACATGTAATGACGGGTTATAAATTACTTTAGGTACGAAAAATATCATGCTTGTGATGGAGAAGCGGAGGAAGAGAGGAAAGCTAACTACATTGATATGGTATGATTTGAAGAAGATATAATCAAACAGTTCAAGAACTAACACGTAGAGGTCGAGCCAAAATTTTTACTAAGGAGATTTAAAACATTAGTAGATCACATCTTAGATTTGAATATATGACGTAAAGCAAATTTTGATCCCTTTTTATCGATATTCTTGAATCTCTCCTTATGTCGAAGTTATTCAGCAATTCATATGTCTGCAACAAAATGAATTCATGTTGTTAGCCCCATTTACAATGTATAATTTCCGGGTGAAGGGAGAACCCCCCTCGTAGTGGCGGGGTCAGCATTTTCGTCCCCTCGTAGTGGCGGAGTCAGCATTTTCGTCAAGGGTGTTCATACTTTTAGAACATGGGTAGGTGATTTTTGTATTCAGGTTGTTCAACAATTCTGATATATATCAAAATATCTATTTTTAATCTATATATTTGAAAAAGTTTTTCGACGAAGGATGTTCACCTGACCTCCAATGGATGAATGTAGCTCCGCCGCTGCCCCTCGCATCCATGTAGCGTTCAAGTAATTCAGAATGTATGTTCTTTGTTTACAGGTTAATAAATATTATGATCTAGCGACAAGCTTTTATGAGTATGGTTGGGGTGAATCTTTCCATTTTGCTCCTAGGTAGGTACTTTGTTCTTTTCTTTTCGAATAACACTTATCGCCAGAAGCTCATAATAATCATCAAAAGAGGACTAGTAATTATCGTAGTTTCTTTCTTATAACAGATGGAAAGGGGAATCACTTCGAGAAAGTATTAAACGTCATGAACACTTTCTTGCTCTGCAATTAGGGGTAAAGCAAGGACAAAAGGTGCATTTCGTTGTCTATATCGATTATTTGTAGTACTATTGATTTGTTTTTGTTCTGGTTCTCTTTCTCCTTGTTTACTTTGCTTCAAGTTGGTCATTCAGCTCTCGTTTAGTCGTTTAGCAAGTGGAATATGATGAAATTCCTTGTTCCGTTGACAGATTTTGGATGTTGGATGCGGAATTGGTGGCCCCTTAAGAGAAATTGCCAGATTTAGGTAAAGACGTAAAGATTAGCTCTGTGTATTTGTCTGAAACTCTAGTCCTACATTTCTGCTCAGAATGTTTGTGTATATATATATTTGTGTTTTGGCAGCTTGAGATCGTCTTATTTTGTATACATTCTCTTCGTTCTTTTTTAGTATAGTGTTATTTGCTTAATTGAGGTGTCCAAGTTTGACGTAGAAGATGAAAAGTTAGTTTTGTTTCCTTGCCACGTATTGCGGGGAAGTCTCTAGCTAGGAAGGAAGAGCACTTTTCCTTCTTAACTACTTACCATCGAGACTAAAACAGATCTACTATTGTTTTTTTGTTCATTTCTAGACAAGTATCTGATATTATTTACCTTTTATAGTGGCGCATGTGTTATTGGAATCAACAACAATGAATATCAAGTAGCACGAGGACGAGTAAGTACTTCACGCGTATAGCAGTGGAAATGTTGTATCATGGCAGGAGCTAATTTCAATTTATTACATTGATTGCTTTGCAGGAACTAAACCGTATTAGCGGAGTTGACAACACCTGCAATTATATGAAGGTTAAGCGACTCTTCTTAAATTTTATTCTACCATCAAAGAGTAGTGTTTTTCTTATTCCGCGCTTTCTCAAAATGTAGGCGGACTTCATGAGTATGCCGTTTGCTGACGACAGTTTTGATGGAATTTTTGCCATAGAAGCCACATGTCATGCTCCAAACGTGGTACGCACGCACTTATTGTGAATTTACTTGAGATCTCTATGATCTACTTGAATTTTAGAATCTATGATTGATCATTTTCATAATATGTTGTGGATGATTAGTTTGATTGCTACAAGGAAATATTCCGAGTGTTGAAGCCTGGCCAATATTTTGCTAATTATGAATGGTGTATCACCGATTTCTTTGATCCCAATAATTCGAATCACCGGAGAATCAAGGTATCAAATCGTCTTATAGTTCTCTTTATTTTTCTGCTAAGAACAAACTGAGATCATACGAAACAGCGTGAGGTAGAGCTTGGTAATGGACTTCCTGATATCAGATCAATGAGCCAGTGCATTGAAGCTCTGAAACGTGCAGGTTTTGAGGTAAGCTGCTTATCGTACGAACCTCCATTTATAACAGTAGCAAGTTTTAAAACCATAATATAAGCCTCCCCTCAACTTATTTCGTAGGAACTTCTCAAATATCCCACTTGAGTTATATTTTTGTGTTTTGTGAGGAATCATCTAAGTCCTCTTGTACAAGACTCTGTTCTTTCTTGTATGATCTCCCAATAACATATTCGTCTTTTTTGTATTTCCGTTTCATGCAAAAGATTATTTGGGACAAGGATATTGCTATCAACTCTCCTCTCCCTTGGTATTTGCCTCTGGATAAAAGTCATTTTTCCTTTAGTAATGTCCGTGTGACAGCATTTGGACGCTTTTTCACCCGAAACATGGTAAGAGGACATGTCTTCAACTTATGAATGTTGTTTTCCAATTATCAATTCTTATCCGAACTATTTGTCTGTTTTCTTACTAAAAAATAATCTGCCTGTCTCATTAATTGTTAACCTTCGACTTTAAGGAAATGTAATGATGTCAAATTACTGGAGTTGCCTGGATTTTTTTTTGCTGTTTAGGTCAAAATATTAGAGCGAGTTGGGCTCGCCCCTGAGGGAAGCCAAAAGGTTCAAGCCATCTTGGAGCAAGCTGCAGATGCACTTGTTAAAGGTGGAAAGTAAGTGAGATCTGCTTGGTTTCTTTTTCTCGGCCTTAAAATATCATCTACTTAACGGACAGATTGATTGATGATAGGCCAACTTGACTTCTATGAAGACGTAAAATAAATGTGTCCAAGAGAATGAAAAATAAGTCTAAGGGCCTCAGGAAAAAATGCTTTTGGAGTCTTTGACATGCAAAGACTTGTTTC
>JAOTQJ010000002.1:18411837-18428796 GCA_025642045.1 Solanum sejunctum | reverse complement strand
CGAGTCACGATTCCCTATGACTCGTTCAAAATTAGCCCTCATATACATCAACTCACCTTCCGACTCGCCGCCCTTCCATCCATCGCCCACGACCGGAATCACACCGACCCCGACCGACACGTTTCGGACGATATGCAGCACGTGTCGGTCGAATTCCGTGCAGGCACGCGAAAGCGCGTGCCCGCACTTCCTTCCGTTACAATACATGGCCCACTTAGGTTCCTGGAGGAGTCCCAATTGCCTGCTGCCACGTGGCATTTTGTCACACTCCAGGGCGATTCGGACAAGGCCCGATGACATGTCTTTGACTAAAGTAGATGTTGTGATGGCGAATTCAATCAAAAGACTCGGTTCTGATGACGTGGAATTATTTTGAATCGCAAAGCTGACGTGGCCTCTCCGGTGACCGAACAAAGTTCCGGTGACTTTCCGGCATGAATTAGGTATAACATGTGTAGGGAAATTAAGCAACATACATGTTGGAAGCATAGCATGGAAGGAGATTAGTCTTAGGAGATACTTCAGAAAATTAAAGTTGACTTTAACTCTGCTTTTATCACAGCTTTTTTGATGAATAAAGGAATTATTATACGAGAATTCGAAATTATCCTCAAAAGGGTGAGGAATAATTGAAGAATTAGTTGAATTTTGGTAATTTGATGGAATGATAAGCTTGTTAGAGCTATTGCAGCTACTTGTTCTTGGAAGGGTACTTGGAAATGTTTGTTTCATTGTAAAGAAGAAAGAAAGGAATTACAAAAGATAAAGAAAAAGAGGACAAAAATTAAGAAAGATTGAATTGATAATGTTTGGAAGTGGGCAATATATATAAAGGGAAAATAGTAAGCATTTTGTGTTGTTTGGTTGTACAAAATTTAAATAATGCTCATTATTTCATGTATTCATTTTTTTTATGTTGGAAAAATTATGGAGTCAAACCAATCTTCAAAAATCAGGGATCATGATGATTGATGATTCTTGTTAATTTAACCTTCCTCACTTGGTATTAGCATGATATCATAAGTAAAGTCTAAACAAGCGATCGATAATATACATATGTAGTTTTGTCTTTATTCTGTGAATATAGAGAGGTTGTTTGTGATAAATTATGACAAAGCCAAGATTTTTTTTAAAGAGTTCAAAATATGAAGAAGTAAATATACAAACTAGATAAACAAATTCAACATATATATATTGATGAGTTTGTTCATTTAACCTTCTTCACTTAGTATTAGTGTAATTTCATAAATAGAATTGAAAAGATTGATCGATATATACATATACAACTTTGTTCTTATCTTGTGAAATCAAAGAGTTTTTTTTTTGATAAACCATGATGGAGCGAAGATTTTCTTTAAAGAATTCAAAAATTGAAATAAATATACAAACTAGTTAAAAAAGTTCAACATCTAATATACATATATATATATACATATAAAAAAATTAATTTAATTAATATAATTTTCACCGAAGAAGATTCAAAAACTCTCTGGCCCCAATCTTATTATACTATTGAATCACTAAGCGATAATCATAGGTCACATTTTATAAAGTCAATATTGATAATTTAAAGAATAATATAAGTCACATTTTATATTAAACTATTAAAATGTTCAAATCATGTAAAAGGATTTATTATTGTCATGATTTTTTTTTAAAAAAAAATATAATTTTTAAAGGGATGATGAATAAGTGGTCCTGCAAAGCATAAAAAGGATTACACGTGCAGTCGTTTGATGATTAGAAATTATAATATACCAAAAGTTTTGTGCCTTTTGCCCGCGCGATTATGATCATGGCTAAGAATGGACGGCTGAGATTGTTTGAGGAGATGGAGCATGATTACTTTGGTGGACTCTCTTATTGATCGTTTTGCTTCATTAAGAAAAATATTAATTTAAAATAAAGCAAATAAAAAATGTTTTGATCGAATTAATTCTGTGTTTAGCCAAGTTATTTGAGAAAACTTTTGTTAAATTTGTGTTTGATCAAAATTTTTAAAGAAAATAATAATAATTTTTTGAAAAAAGGTGTCAAACTGAAAAATAAATAAAAGTTACTACTATTAATTGAAAACATAAACTTTAATATGATAATTTTATCTTAACAAATTCAAACAAGATACTTCGTTTTCTTTTACTTAAAAATTAAAAAATAATGTTTTTATGACCCTTGGATGTTGAAAGCATCCTAAAGATAATCTTATAATTTTTACGGGATGAAGATGATAAAATCAATTCATCAATTTCTATCAACTCCGACACTATGCACCTTTAGGAAGTTCAAAGTACTTCTTTATCTGTTTATTATTTTTTTATTTCTAATAGTATTAGATCATATCTATTTTTGGTTGATAATTTTTAACTAATTAAAGTATGTGGTTATTTTAATGAAAACGAACCACACATTCAAGGGGATGACATCATTGTCATGCATGTATGAATAACATGCACATAAAGGTCAAATTAATATTTAATGTTTTTTTCATATCTAAATTAGTCGGTCTATTAAATCTTAATAAAATCTCAAATACATATTTAAATCAAATTAATGTTATTCTTATTCATCCACTACAAGATCAATCATAATTCTACAAGTTTGGCTTCTATTGTTGACATAAAATAACAACAACGACAACATATTTAGTAAAATTTAATAAATGAGATTTGAGAATGGTAAAAATGTACGAAAATATTATCATTACCTCATAGAGATAGAAAGAATGTTCTCAAAAGATCCCCATTGTTGTTAACATAAAAAAAATCATCTTTTTTGAAATCTCTCAAACTCATAAGAATTTGTCCTTTCTTCGTATGTAAACTTTTGTCAAAGTTTTTGTTGAGACACAAAGTCCCACATTGATGGTTAATGAGATGGGTGGTCTCCTTACAAGGTTTAGGTAATCCTCCTTCCTTTGAGCTAGCTTTTGGAGTGTGAGTTAAACCTAAGACCTTCTTCAACAATTTTAGCAGGTGTTTTACTTTCGAGATAAATTTACTTATTTGTGCTTCATAAAAAACAATTAATAAGATGATGATAATACATTATCTAATATCAGATGATTAAACGAAAAATTATAAAATTGGTTAAATTTCTTAAACAAGTCAACTAAGTAATCAAAATCTTCATCTTATACATTTAATTAATATTGGGACGGTTCCAAAATAGGCCTTATTTGGATGTTTATGGCCAATCAAATTGGTAAACTAAACCAATTAATTATAGTTAAGAGAATGATTAATTAATTGATTTTCATTATCTCGAGAGTAATTAATCTTATTTTCCATTAGTATTTGTCATTTTCCTTTTGACTTAACATATTCATACTTCATTTATTTAAAGCAAAAAACGTCATGACCACCAATATTTTCAACTAAATATAAAATAAAAATTCAATTGTACATAATGTAAAGGACGTCAATATCATGATTATTAAAATCAAGAACCTAAAATTTAATTAAATATAAAATAAAATAAAATAAATTCATCTTTTATCTAGAAATTATTAATCTTTATCGTACAAACTAAACGTCCCATGGTGTAACCAAGGAGTTAGTTATTTTCCCAAGAAAGTAAATTTTGTCTTCTCTACAAGCTTCAGAGACGGGGAATTTTATATATCATTTACTTTCTTTTATCTCATTTTATTTTTTTAGAATTTTTATTTTTATATTCATAAAAAACTTTGCAAATTGTTTAATCCCTATTTTGGAGCTCATAAAATGCTATTGGACGTCATTTGATACCACCGTGTTGGACCTCTTAGCAGGCTTGTTATGACTTCGGGTACATTTTTCTCGAAAAACTCCACGTACCCATCTGTGACTAGCCCGCTAAGAGGTTCAGTAGATCTGGTGGTGTCAGACGACGCCCGATAACATCTTACGGGCTCCACAACAACAATCAAATGATTTTCGAGGATTTTGGGAGTGTCAGGACTCTGGGTCCATTTTTCTCAAAAAATTTCACGTACTCATTCGTAACGAGCCCGCTGAGAGGTCTAGAAAGTTTTGGGGAGTGGGATAACGCCCAGTAGCATATTATGGGCTCCGGAATAACAAACAGGCAATTTTTAAAGTTTTTTGTGAGTGTTAACTCACAGATTCGGGAAGTGTCCGATCTCCAAATCTATTTTTCTAGAAAATTTACGGATTTATCCGTAATGAACCTGCTAAAAAATCTAGTAAAATATATAAATTTTGCCTTATATTTTTTAAAAAATCACAATATGATAACTAAAATGAAATGGGAGAGTATAAGGAAAAGAAACGTAAAATGAATTTGTTATTTATTGTAAGATGATATCACAGCTAATATATAATGGAATGAGAATTATTTTAATCAAAGTAAGACATCATAGCTAATGAATAAACAAAGTAGATATGTTTAAATTGTCTATTATAAAATATATAAATATTAATAAATAAACATATGGTTGATAAAATATATTAGACATGCAAACGTAATATTTTAATCTAAAATATTATGAAGTTGTTGTCATTTACATGACTAATTAAGTTAGGATTAGACTACATGACAATATTTAATTTAGAAATCATTTGTTAAGAAGAAATGAGTTAATGGCATTTTTGGTCCCACAATTAATGAGAACTTTTAATTTTTCACTTTGTAAACATACTTAACCTTCAATTATTGAAGTGCACTTCACTTTTGATCCTTTTACTTGGAAATATTCACAAATTATTAGAATTATTAACCCTTTCACATATTTTAATTAATTAAAAATTAAATACACTGAATTCTTATATTACTAAAATTAGAATTTATCAATAATTTATGAATTCAAAAACAATTACCTCAAAAGAAACATCGTGTATTCTTGAAAAGGAAAAATTAATAATAACAAAAAATTAAGTGTAATTATATAAACGAGGTCCGTAGAGACAATGTATACGTAATCTTTATTTAATCTTATAAAAGTAAAAAAATTATTTTTAATAGACTCTCTGTCAAGTAAAACATATCGAAACAAGTAAGAGAAGAAAATAAGCGTATTGGATCAAAATACTAAATGAATTTAGATTGAAACAATAGTACTATTTCGATAAATACACAAATCAACTTAAATCAAAACTAGAAAAAGCAACATAAAATGCAAATTTCTCGTTTTTCCCCCTTAATTTTCACTCAATGTTGAAGTCTCCGACTAAATTCGAGTTAATAAAAAATTCAAAACTTTGACTTTTAATTTACTTAAATAAATTTATAATAGAAATTATTAAAGGTGTAAAAAAAGTTAGAAAAAATTACATGAATAAACAAACATACTAGTTAATTGGCTAACATGATATAATTTGAATTAGTTACAGTTCACGATAAATATTTACTCATAATTACAATTTGAATTTTATATAATTTGCATGTTTGTACGTGAATCAAATTGAAATATATAGCCTCTGTAAATGATATAGCAAATTATACGAAAATTGTGTATAAATTGTATAGAGAAATATATAAATGTTATACAAAAACTACAAATTGTATAACAAATTTATACAAATGTTGCGCGAATTGTACAAACACTGCTATAACTATAGTTACGAAATATAATTATTCAAACTATAACTATAAAATATAATAAGATATTTTTGAGTGACTATATCCGAAAATTCTTCAAAAATATAACTTGACCCGAAAATGATCCGGAGCAGGACCCGGTTTTGACCCGAATATCGATCCAAAACCGGATCCAAATTTGACCCGATTCTCCAGAAATAAGCTTTCGCCTCAGCCTCTTTCCTCTGACCTTATCCGGTTTCTATCTTCAACCAAAAACCCTGCAAAACCCTTTTTCAAATTCTGAAAAAATCTCAACTTTTATCAATTTCAGTTAGTTCCTCAGACACCCTTTTCATTATACATGGCCATGGAATTATGTTCATCTTTCAAACCCAACTCATTTGATCTCTCCTTCTCATCCTCAGTGTCACACTTTTCTATAAAAACCCATGTAAAAAGTTCCAATCTTGGTCCAAGATTTCATGTTTTAGCTGTTGCAGTAGACCCAAAAGAGCTCCCACAAAATAGTCCACAAAGACTCCTCAAAGAATTAGCTGAACGTAAAAAAGTAGTATCCCCAAAGAGAAAAGTACCCCCAAAAAGATTCATACTAAAACCCCCTTTAGATGATGCTAAGCTTGCTGAAAGATTTCTCAATAGCCCACAATTGTCTTTAAAGGCATTTCCCCTTTTGAGTTCTTGTTTACCATGTTCAAGACTCAATAATGCTGATAAAACTTGGATTGATGAGTATTTGGTTGAAGCTAAACAGTGTTTAGGGTACCCTTTAGAGAGTTCTGAAAGTTATGGGGATGATAATCCAGCAAAACAATTTGATACTTTGTTGTATTTAGCATTTCAACATCCTAAGTGTGAGAGGACTAATGCAAGGCATGTGAGGTCAGGACATTCAAGATTGGGTTTTTTAGGGGAGTATGTTCTTGAATTAGCTATGTGTGAGTTTTTCTTGCAGAGGTATCCTAGGGAAGCTCCTGGTCCAATGAGGGAAAGGGTGTTTGCATTGATAGGGAAAAGGTATTTGCCTAAGTGGATTAAAAATGCCAGCTTGCAGAATTTGATTTTCCCATATGATGATCTGGATAAGTTGAAAAGATTGGATAGGGAACCGCCGGTCAAGTAAGTTGATATCTTGGTTCTTTGCTTGGCATTTGATGGTTACTATTTTAATTTCAGCTGGATGCATAGCCTAGAAAAGTCTGAACTTTATTAGTTTTAATTCATCATTTCATGTACTTGCACATTTTTTAGGTGGAACTATGTAATTGTATCCGTGTAGTTTTATTTCGTCGTGTCATGCTCTTGAACTTTTTATTAGTAATCCTTGTGTGTATGCTTCCGGACGGAGCTACCTTTACCCAAAGGTGGCCAGATAATGACCAACCTTCGTCGATAAACTTTTTTGAATATATAGGTTAAATATAAATATTTTGATATATGTCAATTGTTGAACACCGTTGATACAAAAATCACCCACCCATGTTCTAAAAGTATGAACACCCTTGACGAAAATGCTGGCTTTGCCACTGGTATGCTTTACACTTTAGCAACACTAAATCCTCCTCCGCCACCTCTGAGCAGTCAACAGGAGATACTAGTTACTTCTTTCCTTGCTACATTCTTAGTTGAGAAAAAGAAAACAGTGATCAACCTCTAACACACCATGGTCTATCAGATTTTCTTCCTAAAGTATGAGGTTTATTACATGATATATAGGTTTATCTTTAGCAGCTGACAGGAATTCCTCTTTGAAGAAGATTTCTTTAGCATTGCCAAGTGGGGTTAGGTGCTGCAGGATATGGCAATGACAAAATTTCATTTGATGATAATAGTTCGTGGAGTGGAAGTATCAGAACAATTTTGCAGAACACAAATGAATGTGGTGCTGTTATGAAGAGAAGAATTTGATCGAGATTGTGTACTTAGTGTGTCAACAAAGATCAAATACTGATAGAAAAAAGTTTATTTTCATTTAGTCTTGATCTGGTGTTACTGAATAAAGTAGAAGTTTCAGCCTTCCAAGCTATTATCACTTTCTCATACTGGGTTGGATTCCATGATTACTTGGCAGATCTGTGTTCTGGGCTTTGTTTGGAGCAATATACTTGTGTTTTGGAATGCCTGAAGTTTATCGTGTCCTATTTGAAGTGTTTGGAATGGATCCCGAGGCTGAAGATTGCCAGCCTAAACTGAGGAGACAGTTGGAAGACGTAGACTATGTCTCAGTAGAATTTGAAGGAAGAAAGCTTAGCTGGCAAGAAGTTGCTGCTTATAAGGCAAGATCTGAACTTCTTATCTTAAATGTCTAATTTACTCTCTCAGTCTTCCAGGAATCACACTGTCATCTTTCTGCAGTTCCTATTTTCCCTTATTTCTGTTTTATATTGTTCTACCTGTATTCTTGAGAGTTGAAAACACTTTTTGCTACTGTTGTTTAAAGGGGAACCTTGAAATCCAACCAAAGTCCTAGCATTTCCTATAAGTTAACTAAGCACAGTGAGTAGCACCCAAGGGTGTGGCTGCGTGGTCAATGAAGTGGGTTGAGCACTATGAGGTCTCGGGTGTAGATCCTATCAGAGACAAAACGCTAGGTGATTTTTTCCATTTGTTCTAGTGTTGGTGGATAGAGTTACCTGGAACCTATTGGTAGTGGAAGGTGGTAGATGTCCTGTGGAATTAGTAACTTCATGAAAATAAAGTAACTTAAAAAAGTATGCTTTTTGTTTAATTTCTAATAACTTAAATACTGCGACAAGCAACAATATTAGCATCCTTTTGAAGAAAAACAGGGGAAAGTAGGGAAACAGAATGTAATTTTAGTTTTTTTAGGTTGTTACTCTAGTGGAAACTTTCCTAACTCGATGCCTTTTTTAACTCTTTAAAATTACCTTATAAAAGAAACGTGGGGAGAAGGAAAAGTCCCTTCACTAGTGTCAGTCGCATTATAAACGTTGAGAATCACATGCCAAAAACTAGTGTACCTGGTACACACATGAATCTCTTGATACTTTCTGGATATACCTCTTGCATACGGGTGCTTGTTCATCCTTCATATTAATGCATTTTTATTCGCCTTAGTATGAGTTGCTTGCTCAAATATACCGTGCAAACAAATGCAGCTTGAAGAAAGGAAATGACCATCTCAATTCATATTGCTTATTCATTTGTGTTTATGATCGACAGCCTCCAGAGGATGCTCTTTTTGCGCACCCAAGGGTTTTTAGGGCGTGTGTTCCACCAGGCATGCATAGGTTCCGTGGTAATGTATGGGATTATACGAGCAGATCTCAAGTGATGCAGACACTGGGTTACCCATTGACAATGAATGACAGGATTCCGGAAATTACTGAAGCCAGAAACATTGAACTTGGACTTGGTTTACAGGTGTGTACTCTTCAGGCTGTAGTTCGAATGTTACACAACAATCTCCAGGAACATGTAAAAATTACTACTTTTTTGTGGGTTCTAATCATCAAGGGAGCAAATTACCATATCAAAAAAACAAATTGCTTGTATGCTTCGCTCTTCTTTCTTACTAGTGGTATTAACACTATTCTCGTAGTTTTTGGTTCTTCAATTTCGATTATTACCTGTGTTTTTTTGTACTTTGGTTATTACTTATTGTTGTCATTTCTGATCTTCCTTTGTATTTGTGTACCACTCTCATTTCACATTATTTCGTTGTTGTTACTTCTCTCATTTCTGTATTCCTTTTTCAAACTGTTTGGAAATGCTTTATTTTAAGCTGATGTTCTACTAGAAAAAACCTTTCTATCTCTACGAGGTAGGGATAAAGTCTGCGTGCACTCTACTCTTACTAGACTTTACTTATGGGATTACACTGAGTATGTTGTTATATGCTTTTGAAATTCCAATACATTCAACAAACTATATATGCCTTTACGGTGTCAATTCCACTTTAGCCTTTAGTAACTATTATGGCCATGCAACATTAACTATCTGCCGGAAGTCAATTATCAAGTCCAATTTTGCTGTTTACCCGGTTTTATCTTGTTTTTCCACTCCTGTATTTAATTCTTTTACTCCATTTTGATTGAAGTCTCGTTGTCTATGGTGTTTGTTTATATATCAGTATCCTGATGTCTCTTTCCATAAATTTAGAATGTGTATTGCAATACTAATCTATTCTATGAACTTTTCTGCTATATGAACTGCAGCTCGCTTTCTTGCACCCGTCTAAATACAAATTTGAGCATCCGAGGTTTTGCTTTGAGCGTCTTGAGTATCTTGGCCAAAAAATCCAGGTATGTAATGTTTCAGTCAGATTTATTTGGTTGCACTGCTTTCATTTCTTCCATTTTCTAGTTTGTGTTTCGGACACAAATCTCAATAAAGGGTAAACAAGCCAAATTTCTGTCGATTGACAGAAGAACATACCACTTTACTCTAGTTAAAGGACGACTGTTAATCAAGAACGCGCACTTATGCCAGCCAGTCTGCACAAGCATAACAATTTTTCTTTAAAGTTCGGTTGTGGAAAAAATTGATAGTTTCCTTCTCGTGATACAGGATTTGGTAATGGCAGAAAGGTTACTCATGAAGCATCTTGATGCTCCTGGGAGATGGTTGCAGGAGAGACACCGGCGTATCTTGATGAACAAATTCTGTGGGAGATATTTGCGAGAAAAGAATCTCCATCGCTTTATCATATACAGTGAGGAAGTTCAAGATGCATTCGAGCACAATCGTAGACTCAGGAATCCAGCTACAACTTCCGTTCAACAAGCTATTCATGGACTCTCTTACGCTATATATGGAAAGCCGGATGTAAGACGCCTCATGTTTGAGGTTTTTGACTTTGAGCAGACCCAACCTGAGCCGGTATGAGTTCTAACGAAGAAACGTTGTATTTTCTCTTTAGCTCAATTTATTGGCAATGTTGTATCATCGGTTTAACCTTAACCTGCACCTGTCTGGTCATGATCGTTTAACCGTTCTTTTTGAGATATGGAAATGTAAATAGAAAACATCCCTTGGAAAAGCCTCACGACCAGATTATGAACTCTCATGGTTAGAATAGAATAGGTTGGATATTTGTATTATATTTCCAGTGTCATATTAGAAGATTATGCCAAAAGAGAACAGATATTGCCGCGTGTCTGCTTACTAAAGTCGGACCTGACTAGAGCAAATAGACACGCGAATTCAGGATCTAGAGTCAGGGGGTTAGAAATGGTGATTCTTTTCCTATTGCATTTACAGTTTATTTTTAATTTTTTTAAATTGCATTGTAATGTTTTTGCCTAAGTTGACGTCTATCGGAACAACTTTTCTACCTTTTATAAGATAGGGTTGGTGTACACATTACTCTCTCTAGATTTTATTCGTGGAATTACACTGCATCTGTTGTTGACATGACATGTTAATTAGTTTTTGGAATGATGAAACTTACTGTTATGGATCATCTAAAATGACTAACAACAACATATCTGGTGGAATTCTACAAGTGGGGTTTGAGGAGGGTAAAATATATGTAAATTTTATCATTACCTTATAAAGATAGAGAGACTGTTTTCAGGAAATTTTCAACTGAAAAAAATCAAGCCCCATAAACAGAAGATACTAGATATAAAAAGAGAAAAGAAAGAAAAAAGGAAAATGACTAATAATGAAAAACAATTGACGATATGTAAATACGATAAAGTGACAAATATAAGGCGGATAATAATAACACAAAATGTAATAATAATAACATCTCGATAAAATTATACATGTAGAGTCTGAAAAGAATAAATATATGTAGATCTTATTCATATCTCCTTAAATTGATCCCACATAGCACATAACCTCAATCAAAGTGTCAAAACAAATACTAGACTTCTAAATTTTTTAAAGAAACATCATTAATGTGATGGTCTTACAACTTTCTAGTAACACAAATATTAATATTATGAAAAATATAAGTTTGTAATCAGGAAAATATTAATCTAAAATCATTAGATTCTCATAATCATTTGAAGTGCATTCAATCTTTGGATGTTTTTTCTTCTGACTTGTAGCAACTGAAAGTCTGCACAAAAGGCGGGGGGGGGGGGGGGGGGGGATCATATTAGTACACGGAGAGCCTTCGAGCAACAGTAAAGTTGTCTTCGTGTGACCTAGGTCACAAGTTCGACTTGTGAAAGCAATTACTAATACATATATGCAATTAGGATAGACTGTCGACATCACATAAATAGTCGAGTTTACATTACCCTAAGCTCAAAGAAGTGTCTGAAATTTCTTCTCTGACTGATTTATCATCGCAAATTACGGTTGAATTTCCAACAGAAATTTTCCTTGCAGCTTCATAGTTTTCAGGATAGTGATTACAGGATTTGTGTCCAAGTTCCTCAATCTTAAGAAATAAAATAAAATGAAAAAGAAATCAAAATATTAAACCATAATAAATCATAGGTAAATTAAAATAACGCGAACTATTACTTTTTTTTGTGAGTTTTGAGCCTCAAATATCAATTGTTCCCTTTTCCTACCTGAACTATCACTATCTATACGTTAAATTACACCTAATTGAGTAGAATAGTTCAGATAGAAAAACAAACACCTGATAGTTGGGATGTAAAATTCGTGAACAGTAGTTTAGATGTGTTCTTTTACCATTAACTTATTCTTATTGATAATTATATTATTATACATCCAAACTTGGATATATATAATATATATTTTTTTTAGCTAAAAGTTCTTCCATATACTATAATTTCAAAAGATTAATATATGCTAAGTTGCGGGAATTTTTGACTTTCAATGTTGTACTCGTATCGGATTCTCTAAAATACACTATTTTTGGCCCATCTGACACATATCCGCCGACACTTTTGAAGAGTCCGAACAACATAAAATATATATAACTATGATAATTAAAAGTGTACCTGCAGATTTGATTTTTCAAGTATCTCCAGTAGTACTTGTTCCTGAAATATTACAGACAAATTTTCAGAAGATGATATAATTAATTATAATTAAAGATAATTAATATTGAGTAATTATGATAAATAGATTAATTACCTTCTTATTCTTAACAGATAAAATGCCTTCAGTTAATTGATGCTCTAATTGTTGCAACTCTTTGAAGTCCAACCCATCAAGTTCTTTCCCCATCATCCTCCTTTTAAAAATATGAAAAAAAAAATAAAAATAATATTTTGTTTTACGAAGGATTTAATTTATATATATTGACAGTTGAGGTATAAAATGGATGGATTAGGATAAATTTAGACATACAACAACAACATATCCAGTAGAATCCCATAAGTTGGGTCTGGAGAGGGTAGAATGTACGCAGACCTTACCACTACAAGTAGAGAGGTTGTTTCCTGGGAAACCTCATCTCAAAGTTTATGTCCTCAGTAAGATCAATTTCCGTCATATCCTGTCTAATCACCTCCCCCCAGTGCTTCTTCGATCTACCTCTATATTAAACTAAAATGTTGATTCTAGCTAAAATTACCTTATTAATTCCATCTCAATTTATATGATATTGTTCAAGCTTCAAGAGTCAAACTTTTTATTGTTGATCGTGAATTCAGACATATTTTTAAAAAATTTATATATGTGGAAATTACTTAAAGAATACTACGATGCAAAAATCAATAATTTAAAAAGATTGAAATTTTAAAAAAAATATTATTTTACTCTTAAAAACTAAAAAAATATTGCATAAATTGAAACGAAGGAATCTCGAAACAGCTTACCTGGTAGCCGTTCGTAATTTTGCAACTTCAGCTTTTAAGGAATTCAATTCAGGCTGAAAGTAATGAAAGGGAAAATCAAGCTAATTAGTGACTAATTATTTGAATAGTAATTAATTAATTAATTAATTAAATCTAATACCTCTTCGACATTTTCGATAGTAGGATGCTCACAAGAATGTGAAGAATTATTATATCTATCCACAATTTTTTCCAAGCTGCACAAACATATGTTAATAATTAAAAAATAAATAAAATCAAAGAGGTTGGTTTATTATTGCATTAAAAAAAGAAATAAGAGTATCTAATAAATAAATAAATTAAAGGACAAATTACTAAAAATGTATGATATCTAACAAGTGCCAAAAATGGATTAATCACAAATTCACAATCACCTTACCTAACACTCAAAATTTTACCCATAAAATTGATTCTTTTTTTTTCTTTCACAATCTAATAATACAAATAAATAAGAAAAAAAAAATCTCAAATTAAACAATAAATAAAATGAAAAGAAAAAGAAAACAATCCAAAAGTCTACTTGCTCTTTTGATAGAGAGTCTATTTTTAATAGATTTTTGACTCAAGTAAGAAAAGGGGAGTACAATAAAGCAGAAGTCACATAACCAAAAAAAAAACAATCAATACAAAAAACAAATTACTCTTAAGAGGATGGTGTGTATGCAGGCCTTACCCTTATCTTGTGGAGGGCAAAGAGTCTATTTTTGATAGATAGTCAAATCAAGTAAAAGACAGGGAGTACAATAAGGAAGAAGTCACGTAACCAAAAAGTCAATCAATACAACAAAAACAACAAGAAAAAGAACACTCTCGAGAGGATGGTGTGTACGCAAACCTTACCCTTATCTTATAGAAGACAATCATTTTTGACAGATCCTCGATTCAAGTTAGAGACAGGGAGTACAACAAGGAAGAGTCATGTAACCAAAAAACCAATTAATACAACAAAAACAGCAACAAGAAAACACTCTCAAGGATAGTATATACACAGATCTTATCCTTACCTTATACGGATAGAGAGTCATTTTCAATAGATCTTCGACTCAAGCAAAAGACGGAGAGTACAATAAGCAAGAAGTCATGATGAAAATACCAAACAACAGAATCATAACACAACAAATAATACGATAACTGAAACAAATACCTGGATTTAGAGCTAGCAAATTTATAAAGCCTATCAGTATTGGAGAAAACAATAACACCAATTTCAGCATCACATAGAATAGACAATTCTTCTGCTTTTTTGAAAAGTCCTGCCCTTCTTTTTGAAAATGTAACTTGTCTGCTACTTATATTTTCAATTTTCTTCATCTCTATTTTTCCTCTTCCCATTTTTCTTGAAAACCCTAAGAAAAAATTTTTAAAAAAAGGGGTAAAAAATGTATTCGTTTTAATTTTCTTTTATACACAAATACAATGAATGTTATATTGCCAATATGAGATGATTCATCATCTCTAATATAGGAATAATATAATATGGTTAGGTTGAATTTTTTAGTAAATGGTAATTAATTAATAATAATACCTTATTTAGAAGGAAAAATATTGGAAGGAAATATTGGATTTTCCTAATGTAGCAAGGTACTTTAAATATGACTTTGCCGTCTTGCACTTTTGGTTTCCCACTTATGGATTCTTTCTTTTCTCTATAAAAAGAAATGTTTAGATTAATTGTTCTGCGTTATCTTAGTTGTTCATTCGACTACAAATAGTTATTTTAAATTTTTATTTTTTTTAAGATGAGGGCTTTTTGAAAATGATTTTTTATCTTCATGAGATAGTAATAAAATCGACATAATAGTCAATTGGATTCACTACTTATTTATATTTTAAATTAGTACATATAAATTGTACACATATTATAGAAGAAATATATATACATAGAGGAATTTTCATATATAGTCACTCAAAAATACTTTAATTATGTTTTATAGTTATAGTTTGGGTAATTATATTTCATAACTATAATTATAACAGTGTTTGTATCCGTTGTATGATTTTGTATACAGTTTTTGGATTTTGTATAGTCTTTGTATATTTCGTTATACAATTTCGTGCACAACGTTTGTATAATTTGTTATACAATTTGTGGTGTTTGTATATTTCGCTATACAATTTGATTCGCGTACAACTTTTGTGTAATCGGGCACAATGTTTGTATAAATCGCACAAATTTTACAAAACTCAAACTGTAATTACAGCTAGATGTTTGCCGCGAGTCATAGTTGATTCAAACAATAATTATGTTAGCTAATTAACTAGTATATGATTATTTATCTGCGTAATTTTTCCTTGCATATATTATACATCTATGGATTATTTTTAGTTTAAGCGATTAGATAGATGGTAATTCAAGTTAATTCTTTTTTCCTCTTTTGGTGAGAAAGCCTTTTATTTTAGCTTCTTAATGTATTTGGTAAGTGGTAACTATGGAAAGTGGAAAAGAAAGGAAAGTATTGCACTTTCTTTCTTGTTTTGTTAAGCAAATAGAAAAGTAAACACATGAAAAACAAGAGTTTTAAAATTATCTTCTTTTTATGACTAATTCTTTTCTTGTACAAAAGAGATCAATGTAGTATTTATATTGTAAAAGTTAGCTCTAACAAAAATTTGGAACAATTCGCAAAACTTCGCTAACATTTGACTATAGATTTTAAATTTTGAAAAATTGGCTCAAGTCATTTTTTGGGACTATCAGACACAATTTTTATTTTTGAAAATAAAATGCACGTCCAAACATGGTGGAACTCAAACTTTGAACTTTCAACTTAAAAATCTATGGCCAAATGGGAGTTTAATTTACATAAATATGAATGACAACAAAAAGGATTTTCACTAGATCAAAAAAAAAGTTCACTAAATAAAAGGCCAAATTTGGAAGCAAAATGCAATTATCAAGATCTTTTTATTTTTTTTTTGGATTTTCACCCATATGGAAGCTTCAACTAAATCTGAATTACACACTGCAGTGCAAGTTCATCCAAAGGTTGCACTTCTAACATGATTTTCTCCATATTCAGCGCGCTCAAAGTACTAATAGTTATCAAAAACAACAGTTTGGTGCACTAAGTTGTTGCAGTGAATCATACAAGAAGAGAACTAAAGCAAGACCGGAGATGTGACACTCTAAGAAGGCTCAAAGAGAGTACAAGCATTGTATTTCACGCTAAGTGTAAATTTCCATTTTCAAGGTCACGAAATCGGCCGGATCATAAAAGGGTCTACGACGCAGCCTTACCTTACATTTCTACAAAACGTTATTCTCAAATCGAATTTGTGACCTTCACGAGTCATATGGTATCAATTTTACCAGCTACGTCAAGACTCTCCTTCATGTACTAGTAGATATCTAGTCTAGAATAAGAAATGACAACCCGAGCTTCGACTAGCCATAGAAGTCATGGGAAGTATCTATCTTCATGACAAAGGAAGTTCATATTGACATATAAATTGAAAAAGAATCACAACTATAGAAATCAGAAGCAAGTTCTTTGAAGTTAATGTAATATATACCAGAAAGACAGTATATCTTTTCCTACTTGATTTACAAACACAATTGCAAGTGATCTTTACAGAAAAATATTACGTTTTTTTTCGTATTAATGTACAACTCTAAGAACTATATAACTACAGAGGTTAATCCAGTCCAGTCCAGTAATCATGAAGATGGAAAAGAATTACTGATTTTGAT
>JAOTQJ010000002.1:18397826-18411737 GCA_025642045.1 Solanum sejunctum | reverse complement strand
TGGAGTTTCTGTGCAGGTGCGGTTAGTTAATAAAACAGAGGAAACTCTGTCGAATTTTCGGTAGAATTCTTAGACTTTAGGTTGTAGTTTTGCGACTTAATATGGGTTTAAGTGCCTAACCGACACGAGTCATGGCCCCGGAGTTGGGCTGTGACAATCTGGCTAAAAGTTCTTGGTTGAAATGAAAAACTGAGGCACTAATCTCTTTTGGATCCTCTTTTCTCATGTCTTTCAGAAACAGAGGTATTCCGCATACTTTGTGACACAGTCGATATGTTGCTGAGATAAGAAAAAAGGACATAAATATTTGTTCATCTTTTGGATTAAACAGTAACCCCGAGGCACAACTGATGATATGATTGTGAACACTGGCTCTAGTAATGTTATGGCATATATATTGTCAGAGATGATATATCTATCGGATTCCAGAAAGGTACCAAAACAAAGGGATCAAAAACATATTATCTCTTATCACATCTGGCTAAAATTTCTAGGTTGGAACAAAGAACTGAGGAACTGATCTCTCTTGAATCCTCTTTTCCCATGCCTTTCAAAAACAGAGATATCCTTTGTAGTGCCAGTTGTCTTCATTCGTCCCTCTTTGGTCTCCTATTAAGGACAACCTTGACCATTCTGGATTCATCAACCCGCACTCAATCATATGAATGTTGTTTTTGTACTGATTAACATTTGCATACTTAGACATCTTTCAATGGCATTTAGTGACTGGTTCTTTGTTGTAACTTAAGTTGCTCAAGAAAGTGACAATGATAAATCTTTGTTTTTATTTGTATTTGGTAATGACATGAATAACGAATAGAGCAGTAGTAGCAACAGGGGCATATTTCATCATTATGAAACCAATTTCATCAAAGAAACTGAAGAATGTATGACAATATATGTATAGGCACCAAATAGAACAACAATGACAGCATACTCAGTGAAATCCCATGAGTGGGGTTTGGGAAAGATAAAATATACGCAAACCTTACTACTATCTCACATAGGTAGAGAGACTATTTCCTGAATAGGTACCAAATAGAAGCAAGTCAAATATCAAAGGAGGCTAATTTATGAATGAAAAATCACTCATCTATTATAGAGGATTTCATCTCCTCTGTAGTGACATTGATATAACCAAGTGGAATAATCTTTATTTCTCAATTACAAGAGTTCTTAAATAGATACAAACTACTAATAGCAAATACATCTATTACTCCTAGTTATTCTAATCTAAACTAACTCCACTGATCCTCTATCCTCATGTGGCCTAATGAGCAGGAAACAACATGTTTGACTGCTAAAAAATAGCAACAAACAAACCTCTACTCCAAAAATTAGCTAGTTACCAACAGACTTTTGTTTAAGTCAAATTCAATAAGTTTATGTAAAAAATAAAATAAGAACATTGCAATAATTTGAGATCCATAAATTGGTAACATACTTAGCAATATTTTAAGTCAATAATGTCAGGATCTACACTAATCTGTCCAGAAATCAGATGAAGAAGAAGGAATAGAGAGAAGTGAGAGTTTCTCTCTCTAAAAATGGGAAGACTTCTTTTAACGTGGTAACACCCAAAAATTACTTGGACAACCTCCACGGGTGTAATATATATATAAAATCTTTTTACATGGAGAATGAACAATGCAGCTTGACCCGTAAGGTTGACCAATATTTAACAGTACAATAAATATTATATCAGGCTCTACAATATAACAATTCTCCCACTTGGAGATTGATCCAGTTAACAACAATAAAAAATAAATCTGCATCATTAATATTGTCATTACACCACAATAATCATCTTCTGTAATAGCTACAAAAAACCAAACAAGGTTCTACACAACCTTAGATTTCCAGCATCAACACATTTAGTCAATATATCTACTGGATTCTTTGCACTCGCTATCTTTTCCAAACACATAACACCATCTTCAAATGACTTGCGAGTAAAATGGTACCGTCTTCTAATGTGTTTTGTCTTCACATGATAGATTGGAACTTTTACCAACTATATGGCACTCTGACTGTTTGTGCAAAGAGTTTTTCATTGCTGCCCTTTTCCCAATTCTTCCAAATAATCAGCCAACTATATAATCTCTTTTCCAGCTTCAGCTATTACTACGTACTCTGTCTCAGTAGATAAAAGAGCAACACACTTTTGAAACTTTGACATCCAACTCACCATTGTACTATCTATAGTGTAGATATACCTAGATTGGTCTTGCTTGAGTCTACATCAACACTCAAATCAGCATCGGCAAATCCCTACAAGATAATCTTGCCATTTCTAAAACAATGTGAAGTATTAGATATACCATTCAAGTATCTTAGAAGTCATTTCACAGCTTTTCAATGCTTTTTCCCTAGGTTTGACATATATCTGCTGACAACTCCTACTACATGTGCTATATCAGGTCTTGTGCAAACCATAACATATATCAAGATCCCATTTGCAGAGTTATATGGAACTAGTGCCATGTGTTCACACTCCTCAGTTGTCTTCGATGACTACTCTTTTGACAATTTTAGATGACTTGCCAAAGGAGAAGTCCTGGGTTTAGTATTATTCATCTTGAATTTCAATAGCATCTCCTCAATGTACTGCTCTTAGAAAAGATTTAAAGTGCTAGCAAACTTGTCCCGAACAATTCTCATTCCAAGAATCTCCTTTGCTGTATCTAAATCTTTCATTTCGAACTCAAAAGACAAACTTGCCTTCAGATTGTTTAGCTCCTTCATGCTAGAACCTGCAATAAGCATATCATCCACATACAAGAGTAAAAGGATATAAGAATCAGAATTTTTCTTAAAGTAGTAGCACTGATCCTTTTCACTTCGGTGAAAATCACTCTTGATCATGAAGGAGTCAAATTTAATATACCACTATTTAGGTGCCTGCTTCAACCTATACAAGCTCCTATTAAGCTTACATACCAAGTGTTCCTTGCCTGGAACTACAAACCCCTCTGATTGCTGCATATATATTTCCTTGCCCAAGTCACCATGTAAAAATGCTATTTTTATATCCATTTTCTCAAGATGCAAATTTTCAATAGCAAAAATACTCATAACTATCCATTGTTTGTGTTAGATCACAAGAGCCAAAGATTAACTATTTTTTTGGCTTTGGAGTATGATGGAATAAAGCAAAATGACTCTTTAAATTGTCTGTGCTTCTTTCATTTGCGAAGTAGCAGTTAGTCAATGCAACTTTCGACGCTTCTCATGGCTCATCTTGAAATAGCCGCTTTATGTTTTTAAACATAGGGGTTAGGCTGCATACATCCGACCCTCCCCCCCTCACTTCGTAATGAGCGGGAGCCTTTTGAGGCACTGGGGTATGTTGATGATGAAAAATACTCATAACAATCTAGATAGTAGTTAATTTCATAACACGAAAAAATATTTCATCATAGTCAATACCTTTCCTTTGTGAATATTCTTTGACCATTAATCGAACTTTGAATCATCTTGTTCGTGCTTGATTCTGTACAACCATCTATTCAACAACATCTCTCTCTAGTAGGTAATTCAGTTAGCTCCCAAGTATTATTCTTTTCAAGTGAGCTCATTTATTCACCCATGGCTTGCTCCCACTTACTTGAGTCTTTTACCTATTTAGCCTCACAGAAAGACTCGGGTTCCCCTTCATCAATCATCGACAAATACTGTAATGAAGGTGAATACCTGTCTGGAGCTTTAATGGTTCTAGATGATCTTTTCAATACCGGTTCTAGTGTCACTTGTTCCACCTCTGGCTCTTCAGGAACAGTCTCTGGAGTTTCTTGAGTTACACCCTCTTCACTACGTGTAATTTCCATCTTAACTCCCACTTGCTTTGCAATCTCCAAGTCCTTTTTGTTGTTGTCTTTGTACAGAACATTTTCATCAAAAGTCACGTCATAATGTCTTAGAATTTTTCTATTTTTGTCATCCCAAAGCCTGTAACCAAATATGTCAGAACCATAACCTATGAAATAACACTTCACAGCCTTAACATCAAGCTTGTCTCTTTTCTCAGGATCAACGTGAACATAAGCAACACATCCGAAGGTCCTCAAGTATGACAACTTGATTTCCTTTCCTGTCCATACCTCTTCAGGAATCTTAAATTTCAATGGAACTAATGGACCTCGATTGATCAAGTATGCAATTGTGTTCAGTGCATCTGCCCAAAATATCTTAGGCAGCCCATAATGAATTCTCATACTTAATGCACACTTATTCAATGTTGTGTTCATCCTTTCAGTAACACCATTCTGTCTTGCCTTGCCTGAGACTGTTCTCATCAGTCTAATTTCCTCAGTTGCACAGAATATCTTGAACTCTGACGAGTCATATTCTCTGATATAGTCTGACCTCAAACATTTGATTTTCAACCCCATTTGATTCTCAACTTTAGCCTTTCATCTCTTAAAAAATTACAAACACATCAGACTTATGTTTCATGAAGTAGATCCAAACTTTCCTAGCGAAATCATCAATAAAGGTTACATAAAATTTGGAACTACCAAGTGATTAAATTGGAGATGGTCCCCATACATCAGTATGGACGATTTCTAATCATTCTTTCTTAGTCTCTCTTGCAACCTTGGTGAGACTGACATGTTTCTGTTTTTCCATAGCACAACTTTCACAATCTGAATCAACAGATTCGAGGCCTTCCAAAACTCCCTTTTTAGCCAGTATCTTTATTCCTTTGACGCTTATGTGTTCAAGTCTATTATGCCACACTCATGTTCTAGTTTTTATGCCACATGCTACAACCATAGCATCTTTCATAACCTTTCACGAACCATTTTCAAACACTAATGTATAACCTGAGTTATCCAACTAACCAATAAAAAGTAAATTCTTCTTGAGACCAAGAATATATCTGACATCTTCCAATATGCATTTATTGCCCGATGGAGTATGTATATATACATCCCCCCTTCCTTCAACTGGCAAAGTCTTATTGTCAGCAAGATATACCTTTTCGAAATATTTAAACTTGAAATTCCAAAACAACTCCTTGCTTGGTGATGAATAGAAGGGAGCACCAGAATCCAAAATTCAAGATTCAATCGGGCTGTCAACACTAAAAACTAGTGCATCTCCAATGTCTTCTCCTAAATTTATAGAGTCATTATCATTTTCAGATTTGTTATTCTTCTTCTTTTTGGGTTTCGTACAGTCTATCCTAATATGCTCCCTTTCTCCACAGTTCCAACATACCATATTAGATTGATTTAGAGATTTTCTGTGATTCTTTGACTTAGATTTGCCATGTGTATTCTAGCCCTTTGATTTAGCCCTCCCCCTGTGGTCAACACTGAGAGTATTACCCAAAGATTCTCCGATCTTTCTCCTGCGAATGCTTTCGCTCAGAGCAATATCTCGAATTTCATCAAACTTCAGTTTTTCAGACTCATAGGAACTATTAATTGCAGCAACAATCGTATCCCAAGATTCAGGTAGAGATGACATCAAAATCAAAGCCTTAATTTCATCTTCGGAACTAATATTAACAGAGGTCAGTTGACTTACAATCATATTGAATTCATTAATATGGTCAGTCAAAGATTCGCCTTCAGACATTTGTAAATTGAATAATCTACGCATCAAGTATACCTTATTCATAACAGAGGGATTCTCGTACATATTTGACAGAGGTTTCATTAAATCTGTTGTCGTATTCCCTTTCACGATGTTGAAGGCCACGTTTTTTAATAAACTCAACCAGATCAAACCTAGAGTTTGTCGATCCTTGAGTTTTCATTTTTCTTCCACCATCCCCTCAGGCTTCACCCTAGTCAAGGGGTCATGAAGATTCTTCTGATACAAGAAGTCTTCAATTTGCATTTTTCAGACCCCAAAATCGGAGCCATCAAACTTATCAATACCGACCTTCAAACTCTCCATCAACACACATCATGGTGAATCTAACCTTGCTTTGATACTAGTTGTTAGGATTTACACCGGATCTGTCGAGACATCAAATGAAGAAGAAGGAGCAGTAGAGAGAAGTGAAAGTTTCTCTCTCTAAAAATAGAAAAACTATTTTTTAAACGTGCTAATACCCAAAAATTACTTGGGCAACCTCCATGGATATAATATATATATACATATACATACATACAAGTTTTCGAACACGTGTATTGCACGTGTATACCATGCTAATTAGTATAAGTACTTCTAAAATATAGACATATAATGTGTTACATTGAATTTAAAGAGAAAAAAATACAAGTATTATTATTATTATCATTGTAAGACAGATCATATGAAAATATTGATATCAAATGAATTGGAAAATTAATACTGTAACGACTTCAAATAATTATGTTATTCTTGTATTATATCAAGTACTAAACTTGATAAAGTTCCTTCTTATTAAAATTTGTTGCAATACATAATTTAAATGTTGACACTATGATTGCCAAATATTTAATGCCTTATAGTTTCTGCCTTTTTTCTAAAAAAAAAAATAGTCTTGATCTTTTTACAAATACATACATATCAAGAAGTGAGGAAGTTGTTGTCGAATGAGAATAGTGTTTTTTAAAAGTTGTAGAGACATTCAATTAACATATGCCTTTCGTAGAATGGTTAGTAGATCATTATCAATATCATAATCTACACCTACAAGAAAATAGTAATTATTCTTTATAAAAAATAATTATTATTTAAATATTAAACTGATATACACAAATCATAATTATATGTATAAGTATCTTTGTCTTCTTTATCTGATTCAAAATTATTAATTCTATCATCTGTAAATTTTGACAGAAGAAATAGTTATTAAATTATATGCATATAATTAAATTATGAAATATAACACAATTATTTATGATACTATAATAGTTTATCGTCATACTTCATGAAAAATACAGTTCTATTACATGAAGAAAGATAATAAATGTGTGAATTTACTAGAAGAAAAAAGAAAAAAATATAATAAAACTCACATGTCAAGTGGCTGATCAATTTAAGTGGGGTAATATATGGAGTCTTAAATTACTTCGACTATACCTCTAAATTAGCCTGCAGAAAAAAAAACACATGATGTTAAATGCAAAATGAATTTTTTTTATAATTTATGTTTGACTCGGTAGATGGAAGCAAGTTACGTTTATCCTTGCTTATAAGCATAAAGCTCAAGAAATAAGCCAGGAAAAACTCACAAGCACCTCTAAGGTTGTAATTCTTGGCTAGCTTATGCCAATCCATTAACTTCTACGTCCTCATTCAAAATGCTTTTTCCTACAAAAGTTTTTCAAAAAAAAAAAATAATAATTATGGAAGATAGAAAGAATTATATTAACATGATAGATTGATGAAGTGTTAAAAGTGTAAGAGAAACAAAAAGTCAGAAGAGCATAGATAACTTATTGATGTACAACTTCTTTAAACAAAAATGCTAGCTTAATAAAATTAATTAAGATACGTTTCATTCTTTGGTATTCCATTTAATATACATACAGTAAATATTACAATCCCTTCAAATTATGAAATAACTACTCGAATTCTCCAAAGCAAAGAGATGCTTGAGTGGACAAATTAATTTTTGGAGGGATGAAGGCATTCCAATTAAATGGTCGACATGTATTAAATAGTGCAAAAAATAATTATTTAATGGGAGGTTATACATTATATCGAATATACGTATAGTGATAATTTTATGACTGATTTAGATTTGAAGAGGCAAAATAATTAACAGTAAAATTTTGATATGTAGATTTGAGGAGGTCAAACATTTTATGATTTGGTTACTAAATTTTAAGTTATCAAAGAATTAAAGTGGAGCTATTGGAGTTGCAACTTATATCATTATGTAATTAAAATATTAGTATAAAATTAATTTTTTATTTTTTATTTAGTGAAGGAATAAAATGGTAATCCAACTTAGATGATAAGAGTTTCTCACTTTTAATTATACTAGTCTTGGGAACGTGCTTTGCATGTTTATTTCAAAATATTTTCCATAAATTTTTGTATTGAAACAACATATTTTATCCCTTCAAATCTATTGGTATTTACTTAAATTTTATTTATATCTTTCTAATAAAAAGAATATATTCTTCATTATAAAATTGACTAAAAATGCATAAAATAAAGTAACTAACTGTTGTCCAAATACAATATTCAAAATAAGGGTACTCAAATACTATATGCTAGATTAATATGTTAAAGCATCAAACTAGTATATATATTAAACAAAAATAAAAAGAGACAAGGGAAGATAGGATAGAGATTTTCTCATAGATAGATAGATAGATAGATAGATAGATAGATAGATAGATAGATAGATAGATAGATAGATAGATTTCAATTGTTTCAAGTGTGTATAATATTTGATCAAAAAAAGTGTGTATAATATTGTGTCAAATATCAATACAATAAGATAACACTGAGGAATCCAAAGAGTCTCATCAATATATCATTAATCTTTATGAGATTACGGGTTAAAAGTGGGAGTAAAAAATCATAATGAATATAATTAGTGGCAGTTACATATGTTTACGTAATGGAGAGTTAGTGAAAATAAAATTCATGTAATGTACTTCACATTAATACAAATATTTATAAATAAAAAAAAAGAATATAATATAGATTGGTATGAATTTTTTTTCTTTGTTAAGGTTAAACATAACCATTCATATTTTCTATCCAAAGATGAATATAACAAAAAACACATGAATTGACTCCAACAGCATGAAATTAATAGAAAACATATTCAACAGACTTTATGATCGGTTGATTCATATACAGATATGATGATTTAAATTTAACAATTAAATAGTTTATAACATTTAATTTTAATATAGGCACTTTAGGAGAAGTTTTTATCCTATTACAAAAGAACAAAGAAAAAAATACCCAAAAATATAATAATTATAAATAACTATTCCTTCCACAAATCATTTTCTTTTATATTTCTCCTGCACTCATTCTTTCTATTTCCTTTTTATATAAGCTTATCTTCAAGTAATATTTAATTATCTATTTTTGTTTTTATGTATTATATAGTAGTATATATTTTTTTTAATATTTATATTTTCTTGAAGTGTAGTTCTAAATATTGTTGAGTATAGAAGGTGTGTAAAGAGGCTAAAGCTATGGGGAAAAAACATTAATCTTTGACAGCAGTTTTAAAAATAATGGTGAGGAAAAGAGACCTTAAATCTACCAATTACTTGTTTTCCTTATTATATAGAATTTAAAATGACTTTCTATCTAACCTATCATCAATGACTAAATAAATATTAAGTGGTTATAAATTTCTCAATTGTAAAAATTAATATTTACCTACTTAATGCAATAATTAATAAATATTTTTTTTACGTTTATGTACATAGTATAGCAATAAAATATTAATAGCTTCACAAATTTATTAAGATTTATATTCAAATTTTCACAAAAATATTATTGCAATAGAGTTTAATAAAAGATGAAAAGATCAATTATTTTTTGATGAATTATTTCATAATTTAAATTTAGAAAAAAATTACAAAGAGAATAAATTAAAGAGGAGAATGTTGGACTTCTTTTGTTTTCTTTTGTGAAAACTGTTAATTGGGGCTAGGGAGTATTATGTTTAACAAAGCTGGATAAGCCGAAACGGTGATTTAATTTGACTAATGAATTTAATATAGCAGTTAATGTGATCAATTGCCAAAATTAAGGCTAAATCAATAGTGGAAACGTATAATCTTAACGACAAACCTTCAATATTAATAAAAATAATACTCCTTCCGTCTCAAATTAATTAAATTTTTGAAGGTTTTTTGAAGGTTCAAAATAGTTGAATTTTTCATATTTCAAGATGAATGTTTAAAACTTTTTCCAGCCCTTTCATTTATTAAACTTTTAGATTTTCTAGGAAATATATTATACTATATATTTATAATTTTATAAAGGGTAATAGTGAAAAGTATGATGTAAAGTTTGTCTTTGAATATTTTTCTTAATATGTGAATTATTTTATAAATTCAATTAATATGGGACAGAGGAAGTATTAAATTTGGATAGTGGAAGGATGTAAGGCTTTAAAATTATAAATTAAATTAAAAATTTTATTTTATTTAATATGTCCAAGTGTAAATGTCTAAATCTTAATGGCAAAACTTCAGTTTTAACGGATAATATTAAATTGGGATAGTGAAAGGATGTAAGACTTTTTATCATGTATATTATTTATTAATTAAAATAATAAATTTAATTAAAGTTTATATTTTATTTTATAATTTAGAGCCTATTTCGATTGATTTTTTTTAAGTGCTTTTATGTTAAAATAGGTTTCACACATTTTTAGAGTATTTGGGTAAATTAAAAAAATGCTTATAAATACTTGTTTTAAAGTCAAAAGCTATAAGTTAGGATTCTTAATTTATGACTTTTGAATTATAAGTTAAAAGTAATAAACTCATCCAAACAGGCTCTTAGTCTAATTAACTATTAATGGAAATAATATTAAAGTGGGGGGCAAAATGATAATCCAACTTTTAGGTTCGATGAAGCATTTTTAATAATATATGATGATATATGATAATCAGTTTAAGTTCCCAAGGTCATTTAATTTGAAAAAATTTGTCCTAATCACTTTCATGTTATTAACAAAAGAAATGCTTACGAAATTTCTACCAATACTTTTTACATTTTTTTTGATGGGTTATTTTCAATTTAACTTCAAATACACCTATTTTTGAATATCAAAAATATATGACCAAACGCAGACTGCTTAATACGTCGCAACATAGCAAATACAGATTCAAGGTTTAGACATAATTGCTCAAATTTTGAGGAGTCACTTGATATGCAATAGGATAAACAAAATTATCCCACTCCATATGTATGGAGTAACTTATATATCATGATCCCTGTGATACAAATGAAGAAATAAATAATTCTGAAACTAACTAATATCTCTGACCATAATGAAATAATGTTGCATTACATTGTGAGATTATTGTCACTTGTTCTTTCATATCAAATGATTTGTAAATCTTAGTATTGTGATTTGGTTATACTTTTGAAATTGTGAATTCAAAATTTAATATTTGTTGAAATATTTAAATAACCTTCTCAAATGTCTATGTTGAGCCTTGGAAAATACTACTGACCTTTCCCAATGGAAGAGTCATTAGAAGCTACAGCGTTATCGGCAACATAGTGAGATCCACTTCTAACACCATGACTGATAGTGTCTTTGGCTTGTGCACCTTGTGCTGATAGTGTGTTTATTGCTTACGCACATTCCTGTCTTCAACAGCATATGGTTTGTCTATAATCCTCATAACCTGTTACATTTTGCTTTCTTTGAACCTATGATTTATGTAGTCCCTTTATTGTTGATACTTACAACCTCTCACTATTTTGCTTACCCGAAATTCTCCTCAGCAGGTTACACTCTGTTTATGTTTTTATTATTTTTTTGAGCTACGTCTGTTTATGATATTTACATTTGAAATCGACTTTCACAGTAGAAGTTCAGTATCTTCTCAATATCAGACTAATTTCTAAAATACATCAGGGTAATATTAGAATAAAATGTTATCTGAGTTTTTATTAACAATGGGATCAAGCTCACTTTCAATCCTAGAAAGAAACCAACTGTTAGTGAAACTCTCCGGTTCGGACGAATCTCTTCATTCTCGATAAAATCCCGAACCTGCAGAATATCTACTCCAGTTATCATAACAAAAGCATAAAAAGTTAACCCAGAAACTAATTCCTAGTCTTAACCTCTAACCTGACCTCTTCAAATTCATCATTAATAGCATTGCGATCGAAAATTCCTTGAGATATCAGAGTAATTATTGGAATTCTGGAGCCTAATTTTCCAGTTATCTGCAAAATTAGAGTATCCATTATACACAATTGCATATAGAGCTTATTTCTAATGTAATCAACAACAAAATTTTCGGAAAAGACAGCAATATATAACAGCTGAAAATGCAAATAGAATTAAAAAATACTATACATATGTTCTTTAATTAATCAAAAAGATAGAAGAGCACATACAAGCTGGTGAGCTACCTGCAAGCTATATGGAGGAGCAATGGAAGCAAATGACGAACTGAGGTCGAATAGGTGGATTTACTGACCTACACTCCATATTCGAGGTAAAGCTCCTCTCCTAAAGGAAATCAGCGGGTCTTAATTTCCTTTTTAATTTTCTGCCTCTTGGATAATGTGGAATCAAGGAAAACAAGAACAAATCAGAATTGAACGATAGATTCTTCAACAAAACGGAAAAGAATGTTGTTATTAAACTCAATATCCTTTTTTCACCCTCTTAAAATCGGGAACAGCTTTAAAAACAAACTCAACACTTACATGGCTTGGAGGAATATGCTTCCCACTAAGAAGATGAAGCAGCAAGGGCACCAAAACTGTAAACACCACTCTCAGGCGTCACGTTATCTGCCATTACAATCACGATAAAACATTGAAACAAATAACTGATTGGAAAAAGTGGGTTCAATTGCTTTGATAAACACATGTTGAGTTTAGTTACTTGTTAGTCTTAGAAGATTCGGACTTGTTTACTATGAAACTTCTTCATATTATTGTATTAGTGTTGAGGCCAAAGGATCAATTGAGTATTGGTAAATACAAATTTGAAAGAAAAATTTCTTCTATTACTTACAAGAATAGATTTACAAAACAATTCTCAACCCCACACATTACACTCTTTCTTGGTGTTCTTAGTGATGTCTAATAAAGGACCTCAAGAGCTCCTTTTATAGGGAAAATTCTACCCCCTTTGATGTCATTGATGACATCAATGACAAGAAAAATACAATTTCAACTTTGCTACTTTGCTTCCATTGTTGAACAAGCAGTCAATTCAACAATGGCTGCTAATGGCTGGACCTTTTCAATTCTCCCCCTCCAGCCATATCCGGAACAAGCATCCTGGCTATATCTTTGCATAGCACTAACTTCTCTCGAGTCACCACTTTTGTCAACATGTCAGCTGGATTCTCCTTCATATGGATCTTCACTAGTCTCAACAGTAGTTGATCCATCACTTCGCATATCCAATGATACTGTATATAAATATGCTTTGTACGAGAATAGTACATGGAGTTTTTGCTCAAATCCAGAGCACTTTGACTGTCACAATGTACCTTATATTCCTTTTGTTTGATTCCAAATTCTTGGAGATAACACTTTAACTACAACATCTCTTTTCCAACTTCTGCGGCAGCAATGTATTCTGCTTCAGTTGTGGATAAAGCAACACATTTCTGTAGTCTTGACTGCCATGAAACAGCTTCCCCTGCAAAAGTGAAAATGAATCCTGAAGTAGATTTTCTACTATCAAGATCTTCGGCCATATCTGCATCTGTATAGCCCTCCAAGATTGAATCAACTCCTTCGTAGCAAAGACTTAATTTCATTATACCCTTAAGGTACTTGAGAATCCACTTTATTGCCACCCAATGCTCTTTCCCGGGGTTGGAGAGAAAACCACTCACCCTTCCCATTGCGTGAGCAATATCTGGCCTCGTACATACCATTTGATCTACCAATTCATCTTGTACCGCCGTTATTGTCTAACGGGACACGCCGCATGTACCATCACATGACAGGAAGACTTTCGATACAAGACATCCTTGCAGACCTTTGGTCCTAATGAGATACTGCTTCATGGAAACTCTCTGGTTTTCCATCTTCAGTAAGTAGAAGGTACTCAGATTCTGCATATCTACTTAATGGAATCCGACCTCGTTCAGATCTATGAAACTTCTGAAATAATTTGAGGAGATCCACCATCATCTTGACCTTGTGATGGTCCTGGAACGTCTGACAGACAAGGTTGTGGCTCCCCCTGCTCAGCACCGTCACTTTCCTCATTATCTTCTACTTCTGGCATATCTTCTGACACAATTTCACCATTTCTCATGAATG
>JAOTQJ010000002.1:18346685-18362188 GCA_025642045.1 Solanum sejunctum | reverse complement strand
TTTTTTTTTTTGAAAATAATGGTATAAAATAGTTAAAACAAAAATAAGACTCGATAATTAATTTGACATCGTGGAGGATAAAAATTAGGTGTCAACAATGTGATATTTTCTTTTAGGTTTATTACAAGTTTGATATCATTTTAAATTAAATTTTGATTGGGATCGTGCTTTATCTTTCATCTTTTGATTTATTACAACGAAAAATTTAGAAGAAAAAAGAAAGTTTTTGACAGACACAAAAATTTTCAATAATTACGCTTAAACACAACCTCACATGATTGGCTTTATTAATTTGGAGACTTGATATGTTTATGATCATCTATTTCATATTTTTAGATTTAAAAAAACACCATCCTATTGGTAGGAATACTTTTAAATAAAATACTAACACAATGCCTAACATGTCAGATAGGCAATCTTTCATGTAGTTGCTTTACTAATTAAGACATTTTGTACATTAAACTCAAAGTTATCAGGATAGTTTGTTAAACTGTATTAGAAAAAATAATATTTATAGAGTTTAGAAACTGTTTAATTTCTTATTTGATAATGCTTTTCTATGTATGGAATATATTCTATTAAAACTGAAGTTATTAAAATAAATCATGTAATGACTTTATTACATCTTTTAAATTTATGCAAGAACTATTTAAAACTGTATCAACTTTTTGAAGTGTCACATAAAATCAAAAGTGGCAACTGGCACACAAAAAGAGAACAACAAAGATTCTTTTGTTGGCCATTCGATATTTGATGTATATTTTGGAGTTTGATTATTTCATATTCGCATCATGTAGAATTAATTTAGGAAATTGTTTTTTACATTTCATTCTTTGGATTTGAACTCAAAAAATTTGATTAAGGGAGAATTAGCCCTATCCATTGCACCATGCCACATAAGAATTGGTAAACTACAAAAGGATAGAAGAATTTTTTACCCCAAAAAAAGAATAAAACAATTTCTTCTGTTTTAATTTGCTTGTTTGATTTTTATTTAATTGGAATTTTGACAAACAATGTAACACCAAGTAAAATTATCGAAATACCTCTAGAATGAAATCGTACACATAACGCGTTTTCTCAAACTCTGATGAAAAATTTGAAACCAGATTTACAATAAGCACGAAAAGTTGAGTGAGAAAATGGTATCGGTTGAATTTTTGAGCGACCAAGTCAAAAGATAACTTCTCATAATTAATTCCAAAACAATGTCGGTATGCGCCCAAGGCGCGACGCACTAGGAACGCAGCCCTACACTTATATTTTTTAAAAATTTTTTAGACGAAAATTGCTAATATTGATCAAAAAGCGATTTATGAAAAATTACACATAAAACATATTTGATGAATGCGATTTCTGTGTATTTCATAGGAAAATAGTTTTTTCAACACGTTTTGAGTTTTCAGTCAAAAATGTATTAGGATGCGGACTGGGTATTCCGAAGTTGAAACTTTTTTTTTTAATTTGAAGGGCATTCCGATCTATTCCCAACCCTTCTTAAACTCAAAACACAATCAAATTAGGTTGTTTTGATGCATAAATAGGATCTTAAATCCTATTCTAAGTCTTTTTTTAACACTTCAAAGATTAAGGCTTGAGAGAAGAGAAGAGAGAAGCTTGATTTGGAGAAAATTCAAAGAAGATTTTTGAAGATTGATCATTAAAGCTTCATATCATGTATGCAAGGCTAAATTAAAAGTATTAGATTGTTCTCTCATGTGCCCCATAAATGATCTTAGAAGAGAGTTGAAAGTTCATGAGTCTACATACATGATTCTTGAATGGTTTCTTGAAAAGTATATTACTTATATGTATTTTTATATGTTGATGATCATCATAAACTTGTTTTCTTGAATTGAATACTTTATATGAAATATTGCATAAACCCTATATGATCATTTTCGAAAGCATGCACGAATGAAGATAAGGATTGAGTCTAGAGCGTTGATTTGAGAATGTCGATTATGATTGTGATGTGAGAATGGTGATAGATTGACAGTACTTGATGGTCCATGAGCTTTCCAAATGAACTTTAATGATTTCTCTATTCGATTGTTTCCTAACGATTGTTCCAAGCCTTGAGCTATTGATTGAGATGTTGACTAATGAGATGATTAGAATCTCTATGAAACTATTGAAAGATAGTGCCTCCACAAGGCTGATTGAGATGATTTGATTGGATGGATTGCTTTATGAGCATTGACTCATGGGAGGGGTATCGAACACCGAAAGAGTAAGAGTTAATTCAACTCGCACTCGTCAAACTACGTCGCCAAGCGTAGGAGTGGACTAAGTTTGTTAGAGTCAGACAAGTTCTCACTCAAAGGACAAGTCCATTACAGTCGAACGAGTTCTCATTCTATGGATTAAGTCCGTTAGAGTCGAACAGGTTCTCACCTTATTGTCCTGAAATAATAGAACTTGATCAGTTTATTGTCCAAATCTATTATAATTTCGATTCGTTCCCTACTTGACAAGTACAAAATGGGCATGACAACATCAGCGTGATTATTATATAGTCACTGGCTCATAAGTAATTGTTGTCAGATAAGAAAAACTTCGAGAAAGTTCTCAAACTGAATAATTTGAGTCGAGATGAGATCAGATAAGATGAGTTCCTCTGAGCTGAGTCTAATTTGATTGATAAGGATTGATGGGTTAGATGAGTCATTTGTCTAGTTTTTATTTTTGCTTTAAATAGACACTTGACATGTTGATTTGTTATTATTCTGAGTTGATTGTTGTTCCATATTATTCTATCTGTTTCTGTTTCACTCAGCTATTTTACATATCAGTACATTCCAAATATTGATGTCTCCTCTGAACTGCATCGTTTTATAATGTAGATACAAGGATTAGAGATCATAAACAAACGCATCGTTGAAGATTTGAGACGTTCAGTTGATTGGTGAGCCTTCCCTACTTCGGAGGATTCATTATCTTTATTTCATCTTGTTTTAGAATTAGACATTTATTACCTTTATTTTGATTGAGGTAGCCATGGGTCTGTCATTGGCACTACCTGATAGTGATAGAGGCTTCATAGACTAGAGTCGAATGTTGATGTAAGACTTGCTGAGCTAGTTCTTTCTACTAGCCTTTTTATTTGATATGACATTTGAGATTAGATATGCCCATTACTATCTTTAGTCTTCTGCTATTGTCTTAAGTTATTGATTGAATGAATGTGATGAGGCCAAATAATTTGCTTGGGGATTAACAATAATCTCTGAGTGCCGATTACGGCTAGGATACCCTCTCGGATCGTGATAAACATCAACATCAATATATCTAGTGAAATTCTACAAGTGAGATTTTGGGGGAGTAATATGTAAATAAACCTTACCACTACCTTATACAGATAGAGAAATTATTTTCGAAGCATTACTATTAAAAAGGACTATAAAAGAAAGACAACCATATTAAAATGAAGATAGTAATAAAAGAAATGATAGTGAGAGATGATAAATATTTATGAAATTAGACATTAGTTAACTTAGATCATGTCATCATTATAAAAAAAAAAAAAGTTGATTCCACAATAAAAGATAACAATCTTAATAGCTCAATTGCTTTCTAATTTGCTCCTCATCTTTTACCTTTTGAGTCCTCCATTTAAAATAAAAAGTAAAAAAAGTTCAGCCAAAGCAGAGTAATCTTAATAACTCGATTACTTGTGATCGTTTCCATCATTTTCAACCTTTCAAACTCCTCATTTAAAATAAAAATTAAAAAAAATTAAGTCAAAGTAAAACAATCTTAGTAGGTCGATTAATTTGTAATTTGCCCCTCATTTTTTTTTTCCTTTTGAATCCCCCATTTAAAAGAATAATTAAAAAAAATTTAGTTAAAGTAGAAAAATCTCAATAGCTCAATTACTTGTAATTGTGTTTCTTATTTTCAACCTTTCAAGCTCCTCATTTAAAATAAAAACTAAAAAAATTAAGACAAAGTAAAACAATCTTAGTAGCTCGATTGCTTTGTAATTCATCCCGTATGTTCCATCTTTTGAATTCCTCCTTTAAAATAAATAATAAAAAAATCTAGTCAAAGTAAAACAATCTTAATAGCTAAATTACTTATATTCGCGACCCTCTCCTATATTTCTTCTTTTGCACAAATCAACAAAAATAAAAATTAAAAAAGAATTGAGTC
This sequence comes from Solanum sejunctum, assembly GCA_025642045.1. Lineage (NCBI taxonomy): Eukaryota > Viridiplantae > Streptophyta > Magnoliopsida > Solanales > Solanaceae > Solanum > Solanum sejunctum. The sequence goes on along the minus strand of JAOTQJ010000002.1, from coordinate 18,358,033 downwards.
AAAATAGGATAATCTTAGTAACTCGATTAATTCGTGTTCTCTTCTCTCATTTTTCACCTTCCAACCCTTAAATTTAAAATTAATTTTATTTTTAAAAAAGAAAAAAGAATCTAGTCAAAATAAGGTCACTCTACAACAAAAATATATTCGCAACACTCACTTTCAACTTCTCTTATACTCTCCAAAATCAGCCGGAAAAAGTTGTAGTCGCCGGCCGGTGAACTTTTCAGGTGAAAAATGGAAAAGCATTTGATTCAACCGGCAGTGGCTGCGCTTCTTTCATCGGCGATCTCCTTTAGATCTTATCAACGCAAGTCTCTCAGCTTGTCGGGGGCTATTGCTGGATTCATCGTCATGTTTATTCACCTCGCCGTTAATTACAGGTCTGCTGCAGTTGCTTAGATACTTTATTCTTAGTTTTTGATTGATTTACTTTTTATGATTTCTGATTCATTTGATTGGATTCGTTAGGTTTGGAGCGATGTTGCTGGTGTTCTTTTTAACTTCTTCAAAGTTTACCAAATTTGGAGAAGATAGAAAAAGGAAACTCGATGCTGAATTCAAAGAGGGCGGTCAACGCGATTGGTACTTCTCTAATTTTGACTCTTTGGATTTAGCTATATCATGAAAATCAATTGTTGTATGGTGTTTGTTGTACTTCATTATAATATCATTTTGTTGTAGTTAATGTTCCCTTTAGAAGTAGGACCTTGCACGAGTAAAGTTATTCTCATGTGACGTGAGAGCTCACGGGTTTAAGCCATGTAAATAACCTCTTGTGGTTCATTATAATATCATTTTGTTGTAGTTAGCCTTCCCTTTAGAAGGAAGGCTTTGGAGTAACTAGTCAAGTTATTGTCATGTGACCTAAAAGCTCATGGGTTTAAGTTGTGTATATAACTTCTCATAGAAATGCAGGATAAGGATAAGGATAATTCCTTGTAGTCTGGTCCTTCTCCGGACCATGCACATAGCAAGATCTTTGGTGCATTGGGTCGCCTTTTTTTAAGTTAATGTTACTTTTGCTTGGACTATCATTCATTTCGTTCCCTTACTTTTAGATTTCTATCATTCCGTGTTGTTTCTGTATCTTATTATCTTGTTGTTTTTTCTATTTGCTGTTGTCTCTTTTTCACTGTTTGCTTTGCCAAGGGTTTTATGGATATAACCTCTCTACCTTCTCAAAAGGTGGGGGTAAGGTTTGAATATGCTCTACACTCTTGCAGGGAACACATTGGGTTTGTTGTTGTTTGTTCTCCACTTCCGCTATTTCTTTTCTTGAACTGCTTTGGTATGTTTCTTTTTGAGCCAAGGGTCTACCATTCTCCACTTCCGCTATTTCTTTTCCTGAATTGCTTTGATATGTTTCTTTTTGAGCCAAGGGCCTATCAAAAACAATCTTTCTTTCCTCTAAAGTAGGGTAAAGTTAACTTACACACTATCCTCCATTGGCCCTGCTTGTAGGATTACACTGGGTATGTTGTTGTATAAAAATCAATCTTCAAACTTGTTGAAGTAATATATAAATATTTCTATAAAGCCACTTCTCTCTGTTAATAGTTTGTTACCAAATAAAGGCATTCTAACATTTTAGGTTCTTTAAGTCTCAGAATTACATATTGCTCTATGGACACTCCTTGCTTACACTGGGCGTATGCAAGAAGATTATTTAAGTCTTTATATCTTGATAGGTTTATCAACCTATTTGATTTTGAAAATGGAAAAAAATAAAAGAAGTTAAGGGCAGTGTGATATGTGATTCACTTTCTATGGTTTCTTTTTGGATTAAATGTTGATTGATGGAAAAAAGGTCCTGCTCATATTTACTGTTGTTGAAGTATTTCTAAGCTGAAAGCATGAGTGAAGTGTAAAGTAACAATGTTACAGGAATATATTGTACATTGTTGTGTAATGTTACTCAGTCCTCATTCTTTAGGGTAATCCCTGAGAACCACTCTTCGATTCCTCGGGTTATGGCAACATGCGATTAATTGAGTTTTATTGTGTATCTAGTGTCATACTACTCTAACCTCTCCTAGTACTTCTAAACCACAATTCATCTGGACCACATGTTTTGTAGTCATCATATCTTTCAAGGCATTCTCTTTTTTTTCTTGTCAGCATAATTTTATGAATATAGCTAAAGTTTTTATGGTTCCCAGATGTATGGATATCTCTAAGTTATCCTTGTGATTTGAGGTGAAACAATTGGTCAAAGTAGCCTTCATCTCTTCTTGGTCTCATTATGTACTGTTAACACTGATAATCATCTTAAGTACTCGTTACCCAGTTTAAGTCTTTAGCTCACAATGTGCTAATTTATTCATTTCTTTCTTTCCTTCTCACATCTCTAGCTTTTGGTATCCCAAGACCCCTCCTGTGGGATTCCATTGGGTATGTTGTTTTTTGTTATCGCTAGCTTTTGGTATAAGCCATCTAGGGCTTCTCCTCGAGCTTACTTATAGCATTTTGCCTTTCCTCTTTGCTTTCTTATACTCGTAAAGAGTTTTCTACCTTTCTTTTTGTAACTTCTAAAAGCTCTCTTTTTGCGTTTTATTAGCTCTTTGCACCTTTTGATTCCACCACTATGATTCTTGTGGTCGAGGTCCTAGCATTCATACACACCTGAGAGTTGAAAGCCGTCATTTTGTTTTAGCCTTCATACCTTATGACATTTAAATCATAAGGTAAAGAGAACTTTACAATAATCTCTCCATTTTCATTTCTAGTACCAATCATATTCTATATGTACTTGGTTGAAGCCGTTGACTATATCCACCCCACAGACATTCCATCTCCTTCAACAAAGATAGATCAGTCATTTGGAATCCTTTAGACCATGGTGTTCATATCTTCCCAAAGTTGTTTTAGTTTTTGCATGTTATCCTATTTGCGAAACATATTTACTTGACATTCTAGTTTATTCTGCTTATGAGTTTTTGAGACGAGGGTTCCCAAGAAACAACCTCTCTACTTCTATGAGGTAGTGGTAAGGTCTGCGTACATTCTACCCTCCCCAAACCCCACTTGTGGAATTTCACTGGGTATGTTGTTAATTCTCCCCATCTCTCAAAAATTTGTCAAATTTGCAAGTAAAAATTTTGTGGTTAAAATGGTTAAAGATGAACTTATTTGTTTGTATTTCACTTTTCTAAAACAGAAAGAAATGTATATATAGTGTGTTAAATGTTATGAGTTTTTGTGTGGAAACCGGAGGGGGGGGGGGGGTCAATAAGGCATCAAGGGTGCATGATATGATCAAAGAATCAACGATGTTGAGCGCGTAACATCTTTTCTTATTTTCCGTCACATACAAGTGGTGTTGCAATAGAAACCCTTGCCCATTTTTCATCATATCCCAGTGTCTAATGAAACACGTGTTTTTGTGAACATGTCCCAATGTATTCTAAGTCATGAGAGTTCATCATAATTTGACTAGTCACTAACTGTCAACTTGCAACAGCCTTCCTCCTTTCTCCGAGCTTGGAACTGACAATATAAGCAAGCTCACATAGGCGAACTCAGAAGCACCATGTTTAATTACAAACTCATCAACTGGTACCTTCATCTCGTCTTATTCCTTTCAATAGTTATGAAGGAAATACTAAGATGAGCTGAAGGTACCAGTTGCTCATCTTTTCAACTGGAACCTTCATCTCGTCTCATTCTTTCTTGCAAAATTCTTTCCCCTTTCCCCTCTCTCTTTTTTTTTGCTTGCTATTAGAATTTTTGTTTTTTCTTTCATGTCAACGTCAGGGGACACCGACTTCTAGTCTTGTCTACGTGCATCTCAGTACCTAAATGTGATTGCTCATCAAAATTCTTGTTCGTAAGCTTCATCTTCAAAATTTTCAAGTGTGTCAAGAGTGAACAATTTATCTTTCTTACCAGGATTCTTGTAATGCCTAATTAATAGTAGTTGAATAGTAATGAGTAAGTTCCTGTTCCATGGTACAGTATGAACTCTTACTTTGGATGAATGTATAAGCTCCTGTTCCATGGTACAGTATGAACTCTGACTTTGGATTAATGTACTGTCAGATTTCTGGATAGAGAATGTGGACAGTTCTTTCATCTCAAAAATTCAGTCTTTTTAGAAGTTTTCTCAGTTAGGAGTAGTTTTTATTGATTGCAGATGAGGACTGTTAGTTGAATGTGAATATTAAGTCATTCTTAGAAGTTTTTGCACTAGCACATTATGTGCTTTGTGATTAAAAACCAATATTTTCGACCAATTTCATCAGTTGTTGCAAGTTTCCAGAATGACTTTGTAGCCCTTATATTTGTCAAAAAGAAATGATATCCTGACATTGTAAATTTACTACTTCACCTGGTCATTATGGATATGAATAACGAATAACAGCACTTTCTGGAGGAAGCACATGTGTTGGATGTGCTTGTTTAACAATTGTGATGCTTTATTCAAGACAGTTATAGTTTCATCAGAACGCGTTTTTGTAATTTGTGATTTGGTACCAAGTAATCTTGTAGAAAGGACACAGGTAATGTGAGACAGTTCTTAGCTTTCCTCATTAGCATTTTGATTTGTGTTTACAGGATTCAAGTACTTTTCAATGGTGGCATTGCGACCCTTCTGGTCCTGACTGCGTGGGTGTTGATTGGGTCACAGGACAAATGTCTGGATTCGAAAGAGTCACACATAATAACATCTCTAATTGGTGGTATCATTGGTCAATACTGCTGCTGCAATGGAGACACATGGTCTTCAGAGCTTGGGATACTTAGTAATGAGGAGCCTCGACTAATTACAACGTTCAAGGTGTGGATTCAAAGCTTTGACATCTGTTAATTCCTAAGTTTTTCATTTATTCTGACACCTCAGACATAGGAGAAAATACTGTAGAATGTCTTTTATTTTTGGTGTTCGTTAGCAATCAGATAAGTTGATAAAGCTTTCCCTTTATATTTTCATCCTTGTGATTTTTTATTAGTTCTTTTAGAGTCTACTATGAGCTAATCTTATAGTAAGCTGAATTCTTCTCTACTTAAACCTGGAAACATGATAAATACCTCAAAATTTTCAGGATAATCAATTTGTTATGTTTTATCTCAACCTTATTTGAACTATTATCTGAAGGTGCAAGATAAGACATGTGTTTCTCATTTCTCCTTTATACATAAAATCAGCCAGTTCGAAGGGGTACAAATGGTGGAGTGACAAAAGCAGGACTCTTGGCTGCAGCAGCAGCAGGCACTGTCATTGGATTGACATTTGTAGTGCTGGGATTTTTCACTACAAATTGCTCATCTGATGTGACTTTAAAGCAGCTTTTTGTTATACCGCTTTCTGCATTGGCTGGAGTATGTGGAAGTGTTATTGATTCTTTACTGGGGGCAACACTACAGTTCAGTGGATTCTGCTCTATTCGGAAGAAGGTCAGCCATAATTAATCTCTTAAAAGAACTTCATTGATTTGTTTATGCAAGAAAAAGTACAAAGTGCCAATCACCCCACCCCCTTCTCTGGGAAAGAAAACTAAAAAAGTAGAAGACAGACTGTCAAAGATGGTTTCCTAAAACCATAAAAGCAATCCATGTCATCTTTCTGTAAGGTGGTTTTTGTCCGATTCTGAGTTGCCACGACTATAATTTAATCAGAGTATTTGAGAAGATCTTGAAGTTATGATAAGTATTCTTTGTGCTCTGATATCCAATCAAACTATTCTTTTAGCTATTGAAAGGAATTTGATAAAAATATAACCAAGTCATTTTTGCATTCCTAAATTAAAGGTCTTTATAAACGAGGAGATAAAGGCAGTCCTGTATGTTCAGGAACTCATCATTTTCCTAAAATTTTGTGTACACGGCTCCTCTGTTGTGAAGGAGAATTATTGAAACAGTTTCTGTTGATTTTACATGGTATGTTATATTTAAAGCAAAGATATACCCCCAGAATAGATGCACTGGATAAAAAATACTGAGTTCATTATGTAAACGTGCAAATTAATAACAGAAACAAACAACAATTTAGAGTTTGGACACTTGATATTCCTGTTCCCTGTAGGTATTGATGCTTCATACTTTTTGATATCTTACCTTGCAGGTGGTTGGGAAGCCAGGACCAACTGTGAAGAGAATATCTGGTCTTACTGTCCTTGATAACAATGCAGTTAACCTCGTATCGATATTGCTGACAACGGCTATAACCTCCATTGCCTTCTTATACATTTTCTGAGTGTAGCCACCCAGCTCAATTTTGAATTCTGTAGAATTTTGTATCCATCTTCCAGCAATAATGTGGATTCTGACCATGCAATAAATGCTGCTTAGTTTCAGAATCGCTATTGAGATTAAATGAGGCTGGATTTTTTTTTCAATGCTGCTATTTTGATCTCAAAATAATCAATTGTTTCTTCTTGCGTGTTTTGTTATTTTTTCCACCACTCCTCCCTTATGTTTATAGACATGACAAAGGTATGTGGAGCTATCCGTTAGAAACGGGTACATGCATCAGAGGCAGGAAAAACAATCATTTCCATGGAGTTCACATTAGATAGGACTGCACAGACAACAATGTTTTTAAAACTATTTGAAAGTTTATGCATTACAATGATACCATGAATCTGTCCTGCATATATATGTCACACACACACACATACATGACTTCTTTACAGAGTCTGCTTTTGCCATTTCTTAAGCAACAACCACCTTGCTTCTCAACCTTATCGACTTTTTTTATTGCCAAAGACCAACGACTAGTTAACAATGTTTTAATATTTCTCCTTTAAGCATTGTCTTGCTTGCAATGCAAATGTCATAATATGACTGGATTAATAAGAATACACATCTTGATGGAGCAGGATGTGTATAAGTTTTGGTGAGACCTAGTGATTCATTGTCTTAGATTTCATTATTAGGGTGCATATGAAGTTCTATCCCACAGTGTCGTCTTTGCGCTCTTCTAATTCTCTATTTTCTTGGCAGCTGACTCTTTGAGTTTGCATGTTCGTCTATGTATGAGTTCTGTTTGCTGCTTTTCATGATTTACTTCTTTTTTCAGTTGGGTTATGCAGTCTTTTTACCTTTTCTGTTGTCATCTTCTCTTCTACCAATATGTTCGTGTTGTATGGATGAGGCATTGAGGTTAGCCCTTGGTTATATGTTGAGAAACTTTCATAAATAGCAGTAGTTTTGCCCCTAATTAGGAAGCATAGTTATAGTTTGTGTATTTACAAAATGTAGCAACAATTTTTTTTCAAATGTAGCAGATATGTTGTATCTGTGCGCAAGTGAAATGTGTACCTATGCGCTTACAATATTGCTGCCTAGCTGAAAATTGGAACGGATACAAGATCAACCTACACATACTTTGATACACTTTGCAATCATCACCCCAAAATGTCACACATACAACTTCCATGCATGCAACATACACTCTACATACAATGTAGACTTGTATGCCATAATATTTTAGTGCATCACACTTGTATTTTATGAAAGCCTGTTTGATTGCCTTCTACTTCAGTGGATATCCTTTAAAGAAGGCAGAAGCATTTGCTTCATCGAGGAAGTAAGTTCCATCCATCCTTCGCACTGCATAGTTTCAATGTCAGGCATGCTCACTTTGCTTTTGTGGCATTCTCTGTCCTCTGAATATCTACTTTGACATGCATAAATGATCTGTTGACTGACATCCAGCTAGCACTAGAGATTGTAAGAGTCATGGAAATTTTATTTGGTTATGCAAAATTTTGGTAAATTTGAGGATTTTCTTTAGCATGCTTGCAATATCGGTGCTATAGTCCAGCTGATGTATATAGCCATATAAAATCATAAGATCATCTGTCTGAACATGCATAAACAGGAAGCTCAAGGTTTTTGATGTCACTGATTGTCAATCTCCTCTTCTTTTTCATCTTTTGGCTCCTCAAATTTGATCGCAACATATACTATGTTTCAGGGTAAAATCTGTCGTTTGTGATTGATTCTTTTGGCAAGATATAGATGATTGGGTGGCAGATCTGAAGCATTCATTAGGAGTTCAAGGATAGTAAATAATGCAGGATAGACTCGAACAAAATTAGAAAAAATAGAAGTAGCAGTCGTTTTCCTTTTATCTGCGTTTTTTTAAATTTACTATTCCTCATTATCTCCTGTTTTTCAGGTTTTCGGAAATCACTGTTGATCTTTCCTCAAATGAAGTTTTGGTTGTCGTAATAATGCCCGTCTGATCATATTACGTTTGTCTAGACAAGGTGCCACGACCAAGAATCTCTGATGCTGTTGAATTGTGAAACTCCAAGGATAAATCTCTCGCGTAATGATGAGAGTTTGGCATCTTAACAGAACCTTCTTTTTGATCCCCTGTAAATGTTGGAAAGAAATATCTAACACAATTATACAAACCTTGCCATCACAGTGGACAATTTATGATGCTATATTATCTCATCTGTCTTAGGCCTTTCCCCTTGTGAATGAATTGGAACCACAGTACCTTCTTCATGATCGAAGGAAAGTATGAGTCTCTTGATATATTTGGAATTCCTGTGACGAGGTATGTTTGCATTCACAGAGAAGTACTTTACCAGCCTTTGGATTGTTTTGTTGAAGAAGATGACTTTGTTGAAGTTCATGGGAATCACTTTCGGAAACCTTTTGTGGGAAAGCCTACTGTTGATGGTCAGTTTCTCTTTCCATGGATAATCAATTTTTCATATTGTTTGCTCTAGATGTAAATGCAAGTGTATGGCAGGGTGCCAATTAGATGAGAAGATAGAACTCATCTCTTTGGGGTCGTCTGATGGTTGGTTAGAGTTATGCAGGTATTAACAATGCAAGATTAGTTATGAGGGAATCTGCACATCATTTTATGCAGGTATTAGTTATTCCACCTGCTATTTTGCATAAAGTAATATGTAGGTTCCGTTATAACTTACCACCTTATCAGCTACCAAATGTGGTAGTTATTACTTGTGCAAGATTTAATACCTGTATAACTTTAAATAACCAATTTGGTGGTCTTATAATAGTTGGACAAACAAGATGCCTATTGAGGTTTTATAGTTGTTAGTAACATGCTGCTTTAGATGTTTGAGTTGGGTTATTTCAAATAATTTTTGCTTACCTTACACATATGATGAGTGCTATTAGTACTGCAGGCCTTTTGAACTATGGATTGTTGTTGATGTTGCCTGCTTGCAAATCTACTACACTTCTGATATTGTAAAATTCTAAGTTGCACGGACTCTTCACTTTCAATGCTACACCCATGTCGGATTCTCTGAAAATACACTATTTTTGGCGAATCCAACACGCACCCGTTGACGCTTTTTGAAAAGTCCGAGCAACATAGGTAAAATTACTACTCAGGATGGAAAAGATCAGTCTCTTATTTTCTTTTACGTAGCTGATGACAACAGAATAATGATTATCCTATCCTAGTTCAGCTGGCAGCTGGGGAATGAAGGAATTGCTTTGAGTACAGAATACCTAATGACCACCCTAAACTTGGGGTGTTTTGTTTAGATCCCCTAAACTTTTAGTAGTCTTAAGGGTGTAAGGCTACCAAATAGCCAAGTTTAGGCTAATAATTACGACTACTGATAGTTTAGGAGAGGATTTGAGGAGAACGCGCCAAGTTTAGGGGGGTCTTTAAGTATCTCTTGTTTCGAAAGGTCCTTTATTCCAGCCACCAACCAACATAAATACCCAACAACCAGTAGCTACTGATTTTTCCTATGATGAAATCCCTCAACTACTTCTTCTCCTCAAGTATTTGGTTTCTATAGAAATCTGATATATGAGTGAATGTTGAGAATATTCGCTTGCGTAGCATTGACTATCATTACGTTCAACAATCATGAAATTGGTATTGTATGTGTAAGGTAATATCAATTTTTTTTTTCGACAACGGGATCTTGCAGCCGCTACTGTTTGGATGCGTACAAGGTAAACTGACGCTCCTACGCAATAGCTTGCAAATCAAACAATTACCCTTTGGTGATATTAAATTTACTTGAAATGAAGTTATGAGGGTACAGAATTACCCATAAAGTTGAAGTGGTAAAGTGAATTTAGTGGACAAGTTTAAAGGGTATTTTAGGTATTTTCTCTTCTTTATTAGGGATCTCTAATATTGAGCTACAATAGTAATATTTTAGGAAAAAAGTTTTATGGCAAAGTTGGTGGTTGTCTAATGTTAATAATTAAATCACATCCATATATAATCCACACGTGAAGTAAAACTACATTTATAGAAAAATTTTATTTGTATGAGGCAGAATTAACAATAATTGTGAGGACTCGTCTATTTTTGATGATTACTGTTTTTGTGAGTTCCCATTGTCAGCATTCACATTTGTCAATTGCCAAATATTAATGTTGTCATGATAACCTGTAAATAATATTTTGATGTATTTTAATTTGTTTGTTCTATTTTATTACGTTCTCTGTTAAAAAAAATATTGAAATGGAGGAAGTACAATTACTCCATTAGTTACTCCACCTTTGTTTCTTATATCAAAAATAAAATGAGGAATAAATAAATGCTTCATTTTGCTGGATTTTTTTAGTAATCAAGAGACTTTTATTATCTCATTTCATATTATCCTTAGTATTAGGTAACTATATAAATTAATAGTGACTGTTAAATTTAGAGTTCTAAAGCATTATTAATAAAATTAATAAAGTAAAGTATACCTCTAATTAATTTTTTGAAAGAGTGTCAATTTTAATAAGGATCAAATAATATAAAATAGAGGGAGTACCTGTTTAATTTAAGTTCATTCAATTTACTAATCAAACTGGATAAAAAATTGTTCATTTATATTGTTAATTTAGTATTAATATTTTGGTCAATCGTTGAATAAAATCAATTGAAAGAAAAATTATTTTGCTTTTTTTTTTAAAAAAAATTTAATTACACGTAAATGTATGCAACAAGAGTTATTGACAAAAATTCTTATATTCAAATTGTTGAAATATCTAGAATTGTTCATTTTGGTGCAAAAGAATTATTTTCAAGTAGTGTTCGATTGATTGCGTATTAATCAATATTGGATTGATTGATGTGAGGTTATTAACAAAAAAGATTCATCTAACTTGCTTTTTTTGTTTTTTCTGTTGAAGTTACTTTTATTTTTGTCTAATTTACTAAAAAAAGATAGAGTTTTAAAACATCAATTATAAAATTGATTTAGTATAATATACCTCTAATTAAAATTTTCTTAATTAAGAATCAAGAGTGTATTTCACTCAATCAAATTCACGCATACTTCCAACATCATGCGGTTATCCTTATTTATCATCTATTATCTGTTGATTTGATACATAAATTAAAAAATAATAAATAATATGAGTAATTTTATCAAATTATTTTTTAAATATAA
>JAOTQJ010000002.1:18335405-18346314 GCA_025642045.1 Solanum sejunctum | reverse complement strand
TAAAATAATAAATAATATGAGTAATTTTATCAAATTATTTTTTAAATATAATAAATATAATATATTAAAAAATATAATAAGAAAATAATTATAATTAATAATAAAGATAAATAAAAAAACTAAAATTATCTCTGCACAAATCGATAAATAAAAATGGATGGAAGATAAATTAAAAATTAAAATTATTTTTCTCTGAGTGAACAAACACGAGTACACAAGTAAAGACGGATAGAATATAAATTAGAAATTAAAATTATCTTTGTACGAGTAGACAAGTAAAGATTGATGATTGTTAAATTAGATACTAAAATTATCTTTGCACGAGTATACAAGTAAAAATGGCCGGAGGAAAACATATACCAACATCTGACCACCTTTGAGCATTTAGTCATTACACAAAATCCCAAAAAAAACCTCAAACCTCTTCAATGGCTGCCACCTTTGATCTGAAAAAACATGACCAAATTACCAATGAAGAAACATCATCTCAAATAGCAATAGTAATAGTTCCATATTTAGAACAAGGCCATCTAAATCCCCTTCTCAATCTTTCTCGTATCTTTTCATCTTACAAATTTCCTGTGTTTTTCCTAGGTACTAGGACTAGTAATCGACAGGCAAAATTCCGACTATCTGGTTGGGACATTCTTGATTTTCCGACCATCCAATTTCATGACCTCGTACCTGTTCCTGTTGGTTCTTCTTCCTCTGTTTCTCCATTAGTAATGGAGAAAGTTGGGTCATTCTTCACTTCCATTTTGCTGCTTCGTGAACCAATTCGTGATGTTTTGCAGGAAATTTCGAGAAGATACAGAAGGACAGTGGTTATTAATGACTCAGGTATGTAAAATCGGATTCAAAATTTAAATTTGATGGATTTGATCTGTGCTGGAGCCAGGATTTGATTTCGAAATTTTAAGGAGTGGACGCAAATAATAGAAGGGTTTGACATTTATTACATATATAAAATATGTATAAGTAATATTCTCTCTGTGTTATTTTATGTGACGCTCTTTAACTTACATGGTATTTTAAGTAAAAAAAGGAATATTTTTGAAAGTTGTGGCCTAAATATTATTTTTAAATATTTGTATGGCTTAAATCATTTCTTAAATTATTTTATAATTAGAGTGATGTGATATTTTTTTGAATGAACCAAAAAGTAAAGGATAAAACATAGACAAAAAAAGTATAATTTTTTGCCCCTAATTACAAGGTGGCTCCACCACTCTTGAGCTTCACTTCATTACTTCTTTTAGGAAGAAGACAATCTATTTATGATTCAAGCCAAAAAATTAAGGATCAAGAAGCCCCCAACGCCTAGCTCAACTGACAAAAGGGTGGAGGATTTGTGGCTGAGGTCACAGGTTCAAGGCCCGCATTATGCAAAGCGAAGCCTGATATGTAAGTGGAAAAGGGTAGAGGAGCGGACCCATTATCCACTGAGTTTAGAAGACTGTGGTTGGTCCAAAAGGCGGAATTTCTCGGTTATAAAAAAGAGATGATCAAGAATGTTATACATTTCAAGAGCTAGATTAGTAGGGGATGAATAATTGGGAATTGACAAAGCAGAAATGATCTAGTAAAATAACTATGTTGCTCGGACTCTTATTGATAGTACTTTTGGAAGATCCAACACAAGTGCAAAAATATTTTTGAAGAGTCTGAGCAACATAGATTAGTACTAGTGCATCATGGCAACAACACTAGGAGAAAGACTATTAGAATCTCTGAATGATACTCCCTTTGTCTATCTTTATTTGTCCCATATACTATTTTGGGATGTCCAATAATATTTGTCTACTTTATAAAATTAAGAGCTAATTTTACACTTACTTTCTAATTTACCCTTATCATTAATTATAGTTATTTTCCTCATTATATTTTTCAAGACATAATATTTATTATATTCAAAGGGTACTTTGGTAAAATTATCCCATCATTTACTACTTCTCAATCATGTGCCAAGTCAACAGGGGTCAACTAAAGTTGGACGGAGGGAGTACCTATTTTTTTCTATAGGGATCTATCTGTTTTTGCATTAGAAGGTATTAGAGCAATTTTGGGTACAAACATTTCAATTTCTCGGGTTGATATCTTAGATGGTCACTTAACTAAGAGTTATAATCTCGAAAAGTCAAGTTCTTTCTTGATTTCAATTTTATTCAACAAAGAATATGACTTTTTGAGATAAGAATTGTTAGCTGAGTGAACATATGAGAAACCAACGACATTTCTGCTAGAAGTCTTTCTTATTTCAAGGCTTCCCTTTCTTCTCGACCAGTAGGTTATAATGCCTTATTGCCTCCTATTCACGAGGAATGATCGGAATTAAGCTGTTTAGTTATCAGTTGTAATTGTACTTTTGAAATTGCAAGTTCAAAAACCAAATTTTTGCAGGCATGTCATGGGTTGTTCAAGATGCAGTGTCCATGCCCAATATAGAATGCTACTGTTTCCATACAATTTCTGTGTTCACTGCTCTGTCATTCGCCTGTGTAACTACGAAAAATCCGTTACCGTCTCCGGTGGCTGAGATAATTGCAGAGCTTCCTCCAAGGGAAAACACATTTGACTCAGAAACTATAGAATACATAAAGATGCAGCGCGAGTCGAGAGATTTTTACTCAGTTGGTCTACACAATTCTTGTAAAGAAATCGAAGGCGTTTTCATTGATTTGCTGGAAAAACAACGCGAAAACAAGCAATGGGCAATTGGTCCTTTAAATCCAGTGGAAATTTCCAAGGAAAAAACTCATGAATGTTTTTCATGGCTTGATAAACAAGATTTGAATTCAGTGATTTATGTTTCGTTTGGATCGACAACTACTTTATCGAAAGAACAAATTAACGAGCTGGCATTTGGATTAGAACAAAGTGGGCAAAAGTTCATCTGGGTTCTTCGAGGAGCTGATAAAAAAGGTGGGGATAATATCGAAAATGTCGAAAGAGGAAGTAATTTCGATTTGCCAGATGGGTTTGAAGATAGAATTAAAGCAACGGGGTTGGGATTTATAGAGAAAAATTGGGCACCCCAATTGGAAATCTTGGCACACGAGTCAGTCGGAGGATTCATGAGTCATTGTGGATGGAATTCGTGTATCGAGAGCATTTCAATGGGAGTTCCAATGGCCGCTTGGCCAATCCACTCAGATCAGCCGAGCAACACCGTGCTAATAACAAAAGTACTGAAAATTGGGATTGTTGTGAGAGATTGGGTAAATCGAGATAAATTAGTAAGCGCTGTGAAAATTGAAAATGCTGTGAGAAATTTGATGGGTTCTGCTGAAGGAGACGAGCTGCGGCGGAGAGTGGCTGAGATGAGTGATGCTGTGAAGAAGTCGGTGATGGATGGCGTCAATCGCAAGGAGATGGATTCCTTTGTTGCTCATATTACCAGGTAAAATTTGCATTGAACTTGTAAAAAAAACTATGGTAATGAAAGAAACTTTCTTGTATGTATTTGTCAAGTTAAGTTGATCTACAATAAAAAAAAGTCTTTCGTAACATTGAGTCATGGTCTGCTATAATCGATTAAATTGTATCGATAGTATAATATATGTTGTCTCATATATAATATAAAGTTATAAACTGCTTATAATTCTAGTAGACATTCAGTTGTGCGGACTCTTCATTTTCAATGTCGCACCAATGTCAGATTCTCTGAAAATACACTATTTTTGGTGAATCCGACATGCACCCGCTGACACTATTGAAGAGTCCGGGTAACATAAACTATCTTTATTATCTTGTGATATGGGCAATGAAAGAGTCCATCACTTTGCCTCTGCCACCGCCATCCACCACTGATTTGCTCAACTCCATAGCTCTTCGTCTCATTTTAACTCCTTCTGCAGAATCCATTAATCTCTTAACACATTCTTCAACTGCAACTGAACTCACCAACTCATATCTCATTGCCCAATCCCTCAATTCTACTCCAATTTTCAACACCTCAGTTACCAAAAACGCGTTTCGTGGTTGATCTGAATGCATTGGCCAAGCTATCATTGGCACTCCCATTGATATACTCTTCATGCATGAATTCCACCCGCAATGACTCATGAATCTACCGGTCGACTCGTGTCCCAAAATTTCCAATTGTGGTGCCCAATCTCTCACTGTAACCCCTCTGTCTTTCACTCTTTTTTCGAACCTGTCTGGTAACTCAAGTTCTCTAAATTCCCCTGTAATTATGTAAATCAAAAAGTGAATATCACTATCATTTATACGATCATGATTTAATTTGATATTATTTTGATAATTTTCTCACTTTTCGTATTTGACTCTAACAATGGAAGTTGTCTTAAAGTCTTTTTTGTCTAGGTAAGGTATAATTTTCTTTTTGAATACATTTGACTTGGTGCTCACTTATACGTCCCCAAAGTCAAGTCTCCTTTCAAAAATATTGAAATTAGACTTTTCATCAGATATATCCATATCAAATTGTTAATGGCAAATTCCTATAAATATACTACTTTCAATCAAATTTCCTAGGATTTACTTTCTTGGTTTATAGACCATGAGGCCTAGAACTTGATTTCTTAGATTTGTTGAATTTATTCCATTTTGATAAATTGAATCTGAATAATTATCTTTGGATGACTTTTCTTTTAACTGATTCCAAGGAAGGTTCCATTTGATAGCTCTAGTAGTAAATAAATATTTCATCTGTTTCATTTTATATAATATTTAAGAATTTTTTTTTTGAAATTTGTAGACTAAAATAATTCTTAGATATTTGTGTCGTCAAGAAATTATTTTATTAAAGATAAAAGAAAAATATTATAATTAATTTTTTTTTAATTGAAGTAAGATAATATTCTTTTTAAGATGATCCAAAAAAAAATAATACCTCATAAAATAAGCCAAAGAAATATAAAGTCAGCATTTGTATTATTTTTATCAGTATTATTCCTTTTGCCTCCCATTCACAAGCGTAATTGTGTTAGTTTTATTATAGTTAATTACTACCATGAGCGATTCATTGTTTGCCGCACTTGCTGTTCTTCTATCTTACATTTCTTTTTCTCATCAGTTTATTTCATTTTGTCATATCTAGTCCTTCTGCTTATAGATTTTGATCTGAGGGTTTTAGGAAACAACCTCTCTACTTCTATGAGGTAGCGATAAGGTCTCTCCCCAGACCCCACTTGTGAAATATCACTGGATATGTTGTTGTTATATATATATATATATATGTTTTAAATCTTTCTAATAAAAATTCTAATTATGTTATTGATTCATCTTGAAGTTTCGACTAATTCAAATTTATATATAACTGTCTAAAAAAATTTACTTTGCCTATGGATGTATTGGGACAAACGTAAGCGATGACATAATACAACCTAAGAAAAAACAAATGACACATGACATGTTGCATTAATTACTTATCTTCCAAAGTTATTCAACCTTGTAGCTTCAGAGGTTTTTCAAAGTAAATCATCACGTGAAAATAGTTGACTTGTCTTTTTATGGTGTTACTTTTCCACGTCTAGAATAAAGAAAAGTTAAAAGGTAGCTTCCTAGATAAAGTGGAGTAAATTTCTTAGCAAATATATATTAAGAAAACGTATACAAAATAGATATAATTTAAAATTATTTATTTTAAATAGATTTAATTTAAATTATTTATTTATAATGAATTTATTATTTAAATTATTTATCTGTCTATCAATTTACTTTTTTTTACTTTGCATGTTGACATCATGCAGTATAAATACTATGAAATATACTCTGGCGATATATATATACTATAGCGGTATTATATAAAATGAGTTCAGTATTTTGTGATACTCTAGTGGTATATAGATACCCAATTGGTATGTAGGATTTTATTTTAAGAAATAAATAAAAAAATTATTAAATTCTAAATTAGTAGAAAATATATTCGTTATATACTCTGTCGGTATATTTATATAATATCGATATTACATAAGATTGAGCTTAATGATCTGTGATACCCTATTGGTATATCATACAAGCAGGTGCTGACGACAACATGCAAATTTTAATATTAGGGGAGCAAAATTTTAGTAGTATGAAAAATGTAAAGAAGTATATGAATGTAAATAATTTGATTTAAAGGGGTAGAAGCTTAACTTACCCAATATATTAAGGTTAATGATATCTCATGGATTTAGTCTTTTTAATTAAGCTCCACAACTAATGTAATATTTGTTAT
The DNA here is from genome assembly GCA_025642045.1 of Solanum sejunctum. Classification (NCBI taxonomy): domain Eukaryota; kingdom Viridiplantae; phylum Streptophyta; class Magnoliopsida; order Solanales; family Solanaceae; genus Solanum; species Solanum sejunctum. The sequence continues at coordinate 18,340,130 of JAOTQJ010000002.1, read as the reverse complement.
GGACAGTTAAGTTTGTACGTGCATTATTGAATTTGAAAAAATGAAAGAAGATTTGGGTATCAGAATCGAGCAAACAGGCAATGGGAGTAGAGACGGAGCCACATAATAATCAAGGAGTTCGTCTAAATCCCCTTCTATAAAAATTTATAATATTTTTAATAATAAAATTATTTTTTTTATATATGTATAATAGATATCAAACCATCTTTGATTAATTCGTATGTTTACTTCTTAAAATTTTGAGTACCTTTAAAAAAAATCCTGAATCAACAACTAAATGGAAGGATCAAAAGTTTTTCTCTTTTTTAAATTAGTTTATATAATTTTCCAATAGAAACTGAATATTTAAAATTGACTAAGGTAAAGCTAATTTAGATAGTAAAAATTGCAATACTATACACTTTAAGAGGCTTAATAATCAATGTCAACCACTAAAAATATTTATACTTTTATCATTTTTATTTACATCAATGTCATATTAGATTTTTATCTTTGTTTTTTTTCCACTATATTTGTGTATATTAGGTGTGGTTATATACACTCTTTTGCCTTTTTAATTAGTCTAACCAAGGAAAGTTATTTTTTCAATGTAAAAGTGCTTTATTAGATTGATTAGATAATACACTATCAATTTGTAGTCTTCCTAGTAGGATAGGTTACTTTTGCCCATTTTGGGGGATAAACTTTTTGAATGGAGCCCCAGCAGTACCAGAATCCGTATGTTAACACCCACAGAAAATTATTAAAATTGCCTGTTTCTTGTTTCTTTACTCAGAAAATCCTACCAGGCGTCCCTCGTCATCGTCGGGTCACCTGACCTCTTCCTGGGCTCATTGCGAATCCACTCGTATGATTTTTCGAGAAAGTTATGTCGATGTCCCCTGCAACACCAAAATCTATGAGCTAACACCTACAGAAAAACTGCCAAAAATCATTTGTTTCCTGTTCCTTGGCCAATAAAATCCTACTAGGAATCCCCCATCGCTGCCAGGCCACTTGGACCTCTTCCCAGGCTTGTTGCGGACTCATTTTATGATATTTTGGGAAAGTTGCGCAGAAGCCCCCTGCAGCGCCAAAATTCGTGGGCTAACACCAACAGAAAACTACTAAAAATCACCTGTTTCCTTAGCCCATAAAATCCTATCAGGTGTTCCCCGCCGCAGTCGTGCCACCTAGACCTCTTTCTTGGATGACTCATTGTGAACCCACTCGTATGATTTTATGAAAAAGTTATGCTGGAGCCACTTGTAGCGCCAGAATCTGTGGGCTAAAACTCACAAAAAACTACCTAAATCGCCTATTTCCTATTCCTTGTCCCGAAAAATACTACCAGGCGTCCTCCACCTCCACCGAGCCCGCCTATAGTGCCAGAATTCGTGGGCTAACACCCACAGAAAATTACCAAAATCGCTTGTTTCCTGTTCCTTGGCCTATAAAATCCTACCAAGCGTCCCCCATCGCTACCAGGCCACCTAGGCTTCTTCCCAGGCTCGTTGCAGAACCACCGTATCATTTTTTTGAAAAGTTGCACTGGAGCCCCCTACAGCTCTAGAATTCACGAGCTAACACCCATAAAAAATTATTGAAATCGTATGTTTCCTGTTCCTTGGCAAATAAAATCCTACCACACATCCTTTGCCGCCGTGGAGACACCAGAGCCTCTTCTCAAGCTCGTTGCGGACCCACTCGTATGATTTTTTTTGAAAAAATTACGCCGGAGCCCTCTGCAACACCAGAATTCATGGGCTAACACAAATAAAAAAACTGCCAAAAATTGCTTGTTTCCTATTCTTTGGCCCATAAAATCTTACCAGGCATCCCCCGTCGCCGCCGAACCACCAGAGCCTCTTCCCCAACTCATCACGCACCCACACGTATGGTTTTTTGGGAAAGTTGTGTTGAGACCCCTGCAGCACTAGAATACGTGGGCTAACACTCACAGAAAACTACCGAAATAACCTATTTCCTGTTCTTTGACAAATAAAATCCTACTAGTGTCCTTTGTCACTGCCAGGACACCTGGGCCTTTTTTCTGGCTCGTTACGGACACACTCATGTGATTTTTCGAAAGTTACGTTGGAGTCCCCTGCAGCACCAGAATTCGTAGGTTAACACCCACAAAAAATAATCGAAAATAGCTTATTTCCTATTCCTTTGCCCAAAAAATTCTACTAGGCATCCCCTGTCGCCGTCGGGCCACCTGGACCTCTTCTCGACTTCATTACAGACCTATATGTATGATTTTTTAAGAAAGTTACGCTGGAGCCCCCTACAACGGCAGAATCCATAGCCTAACACCCACAGAAAACTGCCCAATCACTTATTTCCTGTTCCTTGGCCCTTAAAATCCTACTAGGCGTCCCCCACCATCGGTAGGACACTTGGGCCTCTTCTCAGGCTCGTTGACCTATTTGAATGATTTTTTAGGAAAGTTGAGCCGAAGCCCCCTGCAACACCATACTTTGTGAGCTAACATCTACAGAAAACTGTCGAAATCGCTTGTTTCCTGTTCTTTAACCCATAAAATTCTACAAGACATCCCCCACCGCAGCCGGGCCACTTAGGCCTTTTCCTGGGCTTATTACGGACCCACTCATATAATTTTTTAGAAAAGTTGTGTCGAAGCCCTGTGTAGCGCTAATCCGTGGGCTAACACCTATAGAAAACTACCAAAATCATTTGTTTCCTGTTCCTTGATCCATAAAATACTACCGGGCATCGCCCACCGCTGCCAGGCCACCTTGACCTCTTTCCGGGTTTATTGCGGACCCATTCGTATGATTTTTCGAGAAAGTTGGCCAGAGACCCATGCAATACGAGAACCTATGGACTAACACTCACACAAAACTGCCTAAATTGTCTGTTTCCTATTCCTTGGTCCGTAGAATCTTACCAAACGTCCCTCGCCATCGTCGGGCCACCTGGGCCTCCCAAGCTCGTTGCAGACCCATTTGCATAATTTTTCAAAGAGAGTCGCACCATATCCACCTGCAGCGCCAGAATCCGTGGGTTAACACCCACAGAAAACTGTTGATATTGCATTTTTTTATTCCTTGACCCATAAAATCTTACAAGGCGTCCCTCTCCGCCGTCGGGCCACCTGGAAATCTTCTCGGGCTCGTTGTGGATCCACTCGTATGATTATTCGGGAGAGTTGCACTGGAGCCCCTTGTAGCACCAGAATCTATGGACTAACACTCACAAAAAATTATCAAAAATCGTGTTACATAATTACTAGGAGATATTTGTCAACTCGCATAATTTTTGCTATAAAGTATTTCAAAATTATGCAGATTTCATAGAAAATCTATACATAGGTGTAAGTAAGTACTCCATGCATCTCTTTTCAGTTGTCACAATTTTTATCTTGAAAGTCGAAGTATATAAATTTAACTAATATTTTAAGATATTTGTCTTCATCATATCAAATGGAAAAAAGTGCAATGAATAATACTTCTTTTATAGTTTTTGAATATTCAAATTTTTATTTTAAACTTTAAAACAAATTTAGTCTAATTTAACCTTAAAAATTAGTCAAATTCTTTCAAAAAATGCAATATAAATTAAAAATAAATGAAAGAATTAATTTGTTCTACCAGAAGTTTCAATAATTAATTTTTAAGTTTAAATTTGAAATCTACAAATTGCATCAGAATAAATTTGTTATCTGAGATTCCTTTCCAATTAAGAGAAAATATATTGGAGAAAAGGAAGATAGTACCCAAAATAATATAACGATACAATTATACTAAATCAATCATTCATACAATACAAATAAAATAAAATTTATATAATAATAAAAAACTATTTATATATATATATTATTTTTATACAATAAATAGACAACAACCATTCAACTTACTTTTTGTAGTGACATATTTCAAAAGTACAAGTCATATTCTTGAGGAAAAATTGGTTAGCCACACAATATTGACTAACTTTACAAAACGACATAATTCATCCAAAAACTTTATTTTTCTTTTTCTATAATATAATATTTTGAGTATTTTCTTAGAAATTTTTACATATAATCATTTAATGTTTTAGTTATACTCCAAAACTATAGTTTGAGTAATTACATTTATAACTATGGTTATAGTAATAGTTGTATAAATTTCGCGCAACATTTGTATAATTTGCTATACACTTTGCAACTTTTGTATAGCGTTTGTATATTTTGTTATACAATTCGTGCACAACGTTTATATAATTCGATATATAATTCATAGTGTTTATATATTTCGCTATACAATTTAATTCACGCACAACTTCAGTATAAAATTGCGCGAATTATACAAAAATCAATTATATTAGTGCAGAACGTTTGAATAATTCGCGTGAATGATATAAAACTTAAACTGTAATTACAACTACATGTTTGTTGTGAGCTATACTTAATTTAAACTATAACAGTATTAGCTAATTAACTAATATATATAGTTAATTAATTGATATATTTTTTTTTATCCGCATAATTTTCTGTATTTGTCTATCTAAATTTGGATTGATTGAAAAGGTTTAGTTATCTTACACATAAAACTTTCATTTTTTTTACCTGCTATTTTCACATCAATTTCCCATCCTCTTGGGGTCTTTTAGTAGTCGGTTTGGAAATGAATTGGACATGTTTAAAATGTTGTATAAGTAGTACCATGTTTGGTAGTTAGAAGATATTTTATTTATGTATAAAATCTATACAATATTTATAAATGGGATAACCCCAAA